>QLTV01002835.1:2638710-2673327 GCA_003457575.1 Thermophis baileyi
TACATTCAATCAGATTATATTTTATTCTTCAGGCATCCTCTGACATCACTCACGGTTGTGTAGAAGTTCTTCTGAATCTACAGTCATAATCTGGAACCATCACGAATATTGTAAAAAAGGATTAATGCTTCCCATCTCCTTCAGGCATGCTTTCTCGGTAGAGAGCTTGAAAGTGACTTCCTTTACTCCCGCCCCCCAGGCATACTTCAATGACCAATAAGAGTACACAGTTATGATCACATGCCATGGACTACATGGCATGGACTACATTCCCCAGAATGCTATGTCTTAAAGAGACAGTTCTTAATTCTAGGCTAAACCCTTGATAAGCCAGCACATCTCCCACTACCAGCAGTGAAAGACAGTGATCTGTAAAGAGAATAATGGTCAAGGATCTAGAAACGAAGACCCCCATTGTTTCATTTAATTCATTGTTACATAGAGAGACTAGCAGCAACTTTCCTTTTTTTGGACAGGGATCTTTTTCATCCTGACTTAGTGAAACCAGGGATTGAAGCTTGTGCAAAGAGTACAAATGTACCACTGATATGAACCAGTGCTTGTGTAGTAAAAATTATAACAATTGTTTCCTGTTTAATGTTTATTTGTCAAACAAAAATTACAAATTCAAACAAGCAAAAACAAACAAGCACCTACACGCACCCCCCCTTAAGGACTTCTTAAATATGGGGTGAGGTCCACAGAAATGAAGTTGGAATTAAAAGTACGAAAGTTAGTGGCTGAGACAACTGAATCAGGTGGAATATTCCAGCCTTTGACAACTGTTACAAAAATCAATTTTTTACAATCAAGTTTAAAATGGTTTACTTTAAGTTTAAAGAGATTATTCGCATGTGTTACATTGCAATTAAAAGTAAAAAAGTCATTTACAGGGAAAACATTATGTACACTTTTGTAAGTGATACCTAAGTCTAACCGCAAGCATCGCAGTTCTAAACTATCCAAACCAAGAATTTCAAGTCTAGTAACATAAGGTATTCTATTATGGACAGAAGAATGCAAGACTTTTCTTGTAAAGTACTTCTGAATTTGCTTGATTGTATTAACGATATGTGGTAAGGATTCAGAATCATTGAACGGTATTCTAGGATTAGCCTAACATATGTTTTGTAAGCTCTAGTAAAGAATACAGTATTTCCAGATAAGAAACTTCATAAAATTAAGTTTACAATTTTGTGTTTTTTAGCAATGCTGTTACAATGAACTTTAGACAATAAATCATTAGAGACGATTACACCTAGGTCCTTAACAAAATAAGGGTCATCTGCTAGATCAATACCACATAACTTATACTTTACATTCTTGTTTTGTTTTCCGATATGTAAAACTAAACATTTCTTAACCGAAACGTTAAGATGACCATTCAAAAATGTGGTCAATGTCATTTTTCAAAATAAATGAATTTTTACTATCAAACAATTTTACATTATCAGTAAAGAGGACAGAATTATTTTTAAGTTGACCATATATGTCATTTATGTAAATCAGGAAAAGAGTAAGTCCTAGGACACTGCCCTGAGGAAACACCACTGTTAACTGATACCGAATGAGATATTGAGTTGCCTATTTTAACTTTCTGCATCCTGTTAGACAAAAAAGCAGCAATCCACTTGTATAAAAATCCAGAAATACCATAAGAATTTAGTTTCAAGAGCAGTTTATTTGCAGAAGTCCATGTAGATTACATCTACAGCTTTGCCTTGATCAAGGCATGTTGTCCAAATATTTTTACAATGCAAAAGTTGTAAATTGCATGACACTTTTTTCAGAAACCAAACTGTTTGCTGAAACAAGTTGTTTTCTCCATATGGCAAATCACCAATTGATTTATAACTGATTCCATGATTTTGCATGTAATGCAAGTTGAAGAGATGGGCCTGTAATTTTCAACTAAACTGGGATCACCATTTTTAAAAATTGGAATAACTGTAGCTAATGACCATAAATTAGGCAAAGTGCTAGTTCAAAATGATACTTCAAAATTGTGCACATAAATAATAAAGGGAAGGAGCAATGAACTTAACACTGAAGATTTTCTAGTTTGCAAGAAAAAAAATCCAGATGCTATTGTGGAAATGTATTTGGTGATAATCTCTAACTTAGTTCTTCATGCATTTTGCTTTATCCCTTCCTTCCTTTATTGTATGCTGATTTCGGGTGTTGGTCACAATTACAATACCATGCAATTCCGGAGCAAATAAGGTTATTCAAGTGGGAATGCATAGTTCCTCTATCAGGCATATCACTAAAGATAGTAGCAATAGCAATAGCACTTAGATTTATATACCACTTCATAGTGCTTTACAGCACTCTCTAAGTAGTTTACAGAGTCAGCATATTGCCCCCAACAATCTGGGTCCTCATTTTACCGACCTCAGAAGGATGGAAGGCTGAGTCAACCTTGAGCCTGGTGAGATTCGATCTGCCAAACTGCTGGCAGCCGGTGATCAGCAGAAGTAGCCTACAGTACTGCACTCTAACCACTGCGCCACCGCGGCTCAGTAACCTCTGATATTCATCAGCAAGTCCCAGAATCCTTAGCTCTTTGGAGGACCTGAGATGATGAAATGCTGTTTTACAAAGTAGGGGGAAAGCTCAATTTAGTTTGTCTCTCCCCCCCCCCACTTCCCCAAGCACACAAACTATCATACTTAAAGCAGTCTCTGTATGAAAATGGCATATCTGGTCCCTCTTGTCCTGGGCAATTGCTGATATACTTGCTATAATCAGGTCTTGATAAGAACTGCTGCCGACACAGTCAATCAGTCCCGTGTTTCATTTGAACATGATCAGAGCCCTTGGATTACACTAAAGCCAGCTTTATATGACTGATGAGTTCCTGATTTCTGAGTTGTGCCAATTGCTGTTGTTCTTGCTATGCATTCTCCCTGCCTAATTCATCACAGTGGTCTGTTTCACATTGCAAATAGTAAAGAAAAAAGAAAAAAAAGGGAAAAAAAGAGGTTTGTTGTGTGAACCCAAATCCTTAAGCATGCTTTAAAGTTCTGTGCTTTGTAATTCAAAAGTCATCTGGCTAGTGTCTGCTCTTTTGCCAGCTTTAATCAATGAACAATAATCAATTATCATATCAAAGTGTTCAGTGGCTTCCCCCAATGGTACAGTAATGTAGCTTGTGTGGCCTCATTTCCTGACATGACTCTGAACTAAAGCCAATGTCATGGAAGTGGTTTCTAGTCCCTCCCCCAACAGTATGGAGTTTCTCTCCTGTTTATACCCATGGGAAGAATTTGATCTGCCAACAATGTCCGTTCTGTTTTTGGACAGACACAACTGGATCAAACCCAGGAAGCCTGGGGTTCCTAATGTGAATCACCTTGCCTGCAGATGCCTGATCTCTCAACAGGCTTTCTTCTCTCCTGGTTTTTGTAAAATATATTTAATTAAAAACAATATTTGGAAAGCTGTTAGGCTGCCAAGCAAAATGCTACGTTCCAGCTCCATATTTATTTTCAAGAATGCTTCTAGGAACTTCTCACTGAAGCCTTCCTCAGGAGTACAACTGTAGGGTTGCCAAACTTCTCGTCATTGTTCCCAGGTCTGCTTTCCACAAAGTTGTTTTTGAAGTTTTGTGTATCTGAACATTAAATAAGGACATCTAAAATGCTTTTAATTCCACCCCCCCCCCTACAACTGGGAATGAAGGGAGAATCCCAGGGAGGGAGATTCAGCTAAGATTCACTCTTCCTAGCAGCCTACCTATAATTCTCTTTGGAGAACATTTACAAAAAGATTTACAAGAGAAATTAAAACACAATAACAGCAATAATATGAGATGAAAAAAACAGGTAATGATTAGATGGATATACTATGTTATAATATGATTGAGGTTTTTTTTAGTATGTTTTATGAGCCTAGTCACTGTAGCTTTTAAAATCACGATTGGCTGCGTTTAAAAGTCTTACGGTTTAGCACAGCTGGCTGGGGAATTCTGGGAGTTGAAGTCCATGCATATTGAAGTTGCCAAGTTTGAGAAACAATTTTTAGCTTATAAGCCCAGCCATATGAGCTCTGGTGTTTGAGGAAGATACTCGCAGAACAAATTAAATGATGCAAAGCTTGCTTTTTATCAGGCTGGAATAATGAAAACCCTGCTTTTATAGGGCTAGGTGAAGACAGATGGCTACCAGGGTAGTGGGGGTGGGGGTGGGGAGGAAGGAGGATAAAAAAAAATCAAGATGGTGGCTGAAATTGTATAACAGATGTCCTTACTTTTAACTGTGGGGCTTCAACTGTATAGTTGCAGCCACCATTTTGATTTTTAAAAAATTGAAGCTCCACTCTTTAAAAACCGGTGAGTTTTTGATCACAACTGCCTTCTTGTCTTTTTAATAGAAACAACCCTTTTCAAAAGGCTTGGGACCTCAATCATAATTATGGCCTCAATCATGACCACCATATCCTGACTTCTTTTACTTCCTGGTTAATGCTCCTGGTTGTTCCTTTAGATCACGGGTGTCAAACTCACGATGTCAAGTTGCCGTCATGTGACATTTTGCGATGTTTTTCCCATTCGCGGAGCTGGTGTGGGCGTGGCCTGCACATGCTGCATCCGCCCTGCGGGCCGCCAGTTTGACACCCCTGCAGATTCACCCAATTGCTCAGACAGCTGCTTGTTGCGTCATAGCCTGGATAGGATTTATTTTATTTATATTCCAGCTTTTGACTAAGAAATGGGGCTTAAGGCTGCTAGTATAGTAATAAAGGGAAAATGAAAAACTAAGCAGATTAAAGATACAATTAAAAATATAATTAAGGCTTGATGAAAAACACACCCATAAAACAGATAATGCCCAGCCTAGCTCCCAACCTGCACTTTTTAAAAACTCTTGCCTGAATGAAAACAATTTTGTCTGCTGGGGAAAGGATAGCAGAAAGGAACTGATCTTTGTTAGCTCTTTGAAGAGACCAGACCAGAAGCACCAACTATGAGTACTAACACTACATTTATTGTAAGGCTACAGTAACAGAATCCGCAAGTCTGAAAGTGCATCTCCCATCCCTCACCTTTACGGTACAAGGAGCTGAATAGGGTCTCTTCTGAGATGTTGCCAATAGCCCATTTCTTCTGTGGGCTAAACTACCTGTTATCTAGTCTGCTGTTCTTCTTCCTGTCTTTCAAGGATATCCTGAAAGACCGCTAAATTTTGTACTCTCCAGGTGTGATGTTGCCAAGAATCGGAGCAACTTCTGGGTCTCCTTCCCAGTGATGCCTTTGAGAAATGCATCTCTGACTGCGTGTTTTACAGCAAAAATGGGGTATGCCTTAGTATAGGCCGCCAGATCCATCTTCACTGCCCCTCAGCAGGACTGCTTTAATTGTGGAAGCTACTCCAAGACAGCTGAAATCTCCCTCCCTCCCTATTCTCCCTTTTGGGCATTTTTTCTCACTGCATCCAATTCTTCTTTCTATTTTTCTTGCCACTCAATGGTGAGAGCACTTTCTTTGCCTCCTAAAATAGCTTATGGTTTCTTCAGAGGTCTTGTGGGGAGAGAGGGAAACCAAATTCTTGCTATGAATTAATGGGCTTTTTAGATTAAGGGACAATGAACCTGTGCCTGGTAGACTAGTCTAAGAACATCATGACTATCCAGCTCTTATAGGTGTGTGCATGTGTATAAAGTAGAATTCATGCAGGGGTGGGTTTCTCTTACCTTCCCTACTGGTTCGGAAGTGCGAGTGTCGCGTCGGAAGTGCGCGCGCGCGTGTGTGTCACATCCGGGTACTGACCCTCTGCGCATGCACAGAAGCCTTTGCGCATGCGCAGAGGGTTCGTTGCCAGCTGCTTTCAAGCAGCGGCGACTGGGGAACTGGTTCGGGGGTGTGGCAAGCCGGCCATCACTACCGGTTCGGCGAACGGGGCCAAATTTCAGCCACCGGCTCGACGAACCGGTCCGAACCGGTATCAACCCACCACTGAATTCATGCCTCATAATTTTATTTTCAAAGGAACACACCACACTTTAACTCACGGGTGTCAAACTTGCAGCGTCACGTTGCCGTCACGTGACATTTCACGATATTTTTTCCCTTCACGGAGCTGGGGTGGGCGTGGCCTGCATGTGATGCATCTGGCCCACGGGCCACCAGTTTGACACCCCTGCGCCTAAGTGATCCCTGCAGCTTGTATAAAACTGAACAGGAATGCAAGCACAGTGAAGGTTTTTCTGAGTGTTTAGTGAGCAAAGTGTTTGACAGAAGTTTAGGGCTTTGGTAGTGGCATGATGTATATGAATTATTCATATTCAGAGTGATGGAGACAGACCCCATTCCTCAAGGGGGTCCTGTTTGGGAATCTGTTTTTCAAATGTGTTTCTCTCTAGCAACCAGGGACAAAACCTTTTTTAAAAAAAGTAATATGGCTTTGCTGTTGGATCAAAGAACTGAAATTTCTTGTGTTGTTTCTCTAAAACCAGATTTTCTTATGTGAGGACAGCTGAAACACCTTAGGCTTGGACAATGAAAGATGGCTTTTAGTTTCGAAATAGTTTTGCTCTATTGAAGCCTAACATGATATTAAGAGAGCACTGCTGGAAAAGGATTAACTGTGCTCCATGATCTCTTTTTCTGCCAGGAAACCTGTTGCAGATGGCCTTCTGGAATGCATTACAAGGAAATTTAATTTCTGCTGAAAATAAATCAGTATTAAAACAAAATGGGACCAAGTAAGAATGCTCTGTGATCAAAAAATAAATCATGTTTGGAAGATATTTCCTTCACCAAAATCCCCGCACGCAGAACAAATTATTACAGTCTTTGTGAAGGCATTACTCCCTTGAAAGATGTAATACAGATAAGAGTTCCTGATTATCTGTTAATTGTTGTAGCAGTTTAATTATACCTAAATGTTTGTTTTATATTGATGTGCATCACCTGGAGTCACAAGTGTGTTGAATTGGGTGGCCATATGCATTTTATAAATGAATAAAGGAGAACATACTCCACCTATGATGAATCTGGTTTCGGCTGTTTAAATACAGACACTGTATAATCCAGATTGTAAATTGGGTGTTTGGTAAACAAGAGGCAAATTAAAAGAGGTAAAATGGGTGCTGTGTGGATGCTATTCCTGTAACAGATGACAGGTTAGGTGGCTTCAATAAATTTCACATTTTGCACAGTGTGAATTCTTGCTGTTCAGGTTAAGTTATAGTAAAGTACTGAGAAATCGCCACTCTCCTAGGTTATCTGTAAAATAAATATTTGACATCTTCATATCAATGTACTGTGCACTTTGATTGTAACTGACTATCTTTGTGTAAGATCCAAATCTAATTGTACTGTTGAAAGCCATCCGCATTAGGGAACATGGTAGCTTCATCTTTGATAGGGAATACTTGAGAAAATTGATTGGAATTTTGTAACTGCAGAATTTCTTGCATTTAGATAATACATACTTAGGGAGATTTACCTGATATAAGAATATTAGGGGACGATATATAGTAGTAGTACACCGGTTTTGCTGAACTGAAAGCAAGGGTGATAATTAGTTTATTGTTATATCAGAAGACATCTTGATGTCTTCTAATCCAAATGACCAGCTTGGCCAAGCACAAGAGCAGCCACTCCTTATCTCAGGTTGGCTCAATTATTCTGTCACCTAAGACTGTTCCAGAAGGAGGATAGATTAGTCCTCTTTCCACAATACCTAAACCCATTAACTTAAATTTCCTTATTGGTAGTGTCAGGTTCCAGAAATAAAACCTCCAACAACAATGTCGTTTGTGTATAGAAGTCTTTATCTTGCGCTCCGGCACGATCCAAGAAACACCCATGAAATGGCAAAATGTTGTCAGTGCTATTGCGCAGTGCTCCTGACCACCTTTTAAAGTGTCCCACCACCATCCCGTGACTCTACCCCACGACTCCACCCACAACCCGAATCCAACCCCAGCCAGCCGACAGTCTAAGAATGGTTAGCTGGGTAACTAGCCATGTTCCTGTGCCAAAGCGCAGCCTTTTCTGGGACCGCCTCTCAGCTGATCGGCGGCAATGAAGTCAGCAGCCACAGTGATCATGGCGGTGCCCACCGCAGCGATCATGGCGGCGCCCACAGTTTCCGGGGCCGCAGCGGGAATGGCGGCGTGGCCAAGGCTCTCAGCTGAACGGCGCCCTCCATGCGGGTAGGCAGCGGCTCTCCACCCCTCCGGAATAGCAGCCCCAGAGCGTTAGGGCTGACAGGTAGTTCTGGCAAAACAACCACACTAATTTGGTAAAAACAACAACAACAACCCAAAAGACAAAACATTGGGGAACACCGAGGCTCCACCTATTTTCTCCCCCCATTCCCTAGTGATTCATAAGAACTTGCATCAGAGAGTACTTTGCCATTGGCCAGACAGAAAGCAGTAGATGTGAACTGATCATTGCAGTCAGTCAATGGAAATACGTTTCACAATCACAGGCTTGTGGTTGAGTTTTGCAAGAGGCAGGCTTAGGTTTTTTTTAGCTTCATTTCAGACTGTTCCACACAACCTCCTTGTTGCAGCACAAGGACACCTCATTTACTGTTTGCCAAAGATCTCTCTTCATACCAGAACCTCCTCCTAATTGTAGACCCACCAAGAAGTCCATGCTGACAAATGAAGATGTATAGAGGAGGAGCTTGCAGATGTTGGTGATCCACCCTGCTTTGAATTGTGTGCCATGAGACCAACCCCTCCTATTTGGTGGCTGGGTGCCACATTTGTCCTTTGTGGCACCCAGCCACAAAGGCCAAATGTTTTTTCTCTTGTTTTGAGTGTGAGGGAGGCAGGACCATGGGAAAAGCAAGAATCCTTTGCAGTTTTCTTCTTTCCTTGGCCAGATTAACCACTTCATCTAAAGAATTACATAATGAGAGTTGAAGCAAAGAAGAATTGTCAAGGTCCTCTGGCTGTATTCAGCAGTTAAAGTGTGATACTGAAAAAGATTTGTTGTAACATTTCTCCACTTTTTTTTTCTTTTGTTCCTTAAGGCACCGGAAATGCTGAGCATGCAAATGTGCATTTTAAGTGATCCATTAAGGTTTTTGCTTCCTGGTTTACTAGTTAGCAAGGAGGGCATGGTAAAAGTTCATTGTGACTGCTCCTCAGAGTCGGGTGTCTCAGGCAAGTCATTTCCCTTTTTCCAAAAGCTACCTAGAGAAAAAGGAGGGGATACCCTGCTGCTTTTTGACAACCAGTAAAGGAAGGGAAAGAGAGCGATGAGCCATTACGAGAGAACAGAAGGCAATTCAGGACTGAAAAAATGGAAAGTATGAGAAAGAAACTCAAAAACACCTTGCCTTGATTTTGTTTCGTATAAGGTGGGGTGAGAAATTCTGGCAGGCTTTCAAGATTCTGTCATACTACCTTCAACTATAAGGGATGTTCCTCAAATCCCTGCTGCTTCTATTGCTTACCTTGGAGACTGATATATTTGGAAAAAAGCAAAGAGAGAAAGGGATATGTCAGTGGCCAACATTGCTACCATACCTCCTGCTGCACTGCCCATCCCTTGTTAGACATTGATTCAACATCATCTTCCATTGCAAAATCAAAGGAAGCAGAACTAGAGGAGGAGAATTATAATTTAATGCCACAGGCCTGCAGAATGGCAGAGAGAAGGACTTTCTCAGTGGGGAAGAACATCTGCAGTGTGTATTTCCCTTTATGCCACAGTGGCATAAAATATCAGCTGTTGGAGCTGCACCCTATTATTTTTACCCTATAATGTGTTGAATAAACATTTGGGAAGGAGGAGGGAAGTGGACTTATGCTACAAGGGGTGTGTGTGTGTGTGTGTGTGTGTGTGTGTGTGTGTGTGTGTGTGTGTGTATGCATGCACTTATTGGCATTGGATTTATTTGGAAAAAACAAATTCATCCTTAGCCTTGGTGCAGTGGTTTTGCAGAAGCTCTTCTATTAGAATGCAGCTGGATTTGAAGGAAAATATGCTCATTTCTCAAACTTGACCTATGTTTGAACTGAATTGCTTGCAACTTCAGAATGTACAAGGCCCTTGCCTTGGCTGGAGGTGCATTTAAAAACATGAAAATACAGTAAATCTTAGGTTTGCAGAAAAGAGGAAGGATTCTTCAGACATGTTCTTCCATACTGTAATAATGGGCAAAAGAAAAGGAAGAGAAGAGACATCCTATGTGTACCATATATGAGTTGATGATGTTCGTCCATCGTGTTCGAAGAGGACCTTGACATCTAATTGGGGGGATGTCAAGACTTGCGCGTGAATTGGATTAAAGTGAGGGAGAGGTGCGCATAGTCAGCCTCACTCTCTTCCCAGATTCCATCTTGCTCCAATAGCAGGACAAGAGTTGAGACAGTTGGAGATGGGCTGGGCGCAGTGGTTGACCAGGGCGTCTTTTGTGTCTTGCCGTGCTCTTAGGGTACCACATCACTTGCAGAGACCGCCTTCATGACCGTTGTCCTATTCTAGTAGGTTTCATCCGCTCAGTCCGCCGGAATCTGTCTTCACATGCTCGGGATAGACAAGTCCCTATCTCACCGAAGGTCAATGACCCAATGGCTACTCTCAACCTGGTTTGGCCAGCCTGTCGAAGCTGTTGCCCGGGGTGTGGCTGCTGCACATGCTACAGCTACAGCTACTAGGAGCCACAGGTGAGAGCTGAGTGACAGGTGGGGACCAAAGGTGGATGAGCTGCCCTAAAAACGAGAGGGGGAGGAGCTGCCCGAAAAGGACACAACATGCCCCTACACCAGAGGTGCTACCCCTCCCTGAACACCCCATACCCATATATATGAGTTAGGATGGGGATGGAATGGAGATGCTATGAATGAACGGATGAATGAAGTTGGTTTCACCTCCAAGATTCCCAGTGCTTACTGCCCTCACACACCCTATTGCTGGGGTGTCAAACTCGCAACGACACGTCATCACGTGACATATCGGGACTTTCCCCCCCCTTTGCTAAACCAGGGGTGGCCGTGGTGCATCTGGCCCGTGGGCCGGGAGTTTGACACCCCTGCCCTATTGTGTGTTGAATTGAGAACGGCAACGTTAATACCAGCATTGTAACTCAGGCACGGTATAAAGTATAGGCTGTGGGGACAGCAGCTGTTTATATTGCCATCTTAAGAACAGAGGAAAACATATTGCTGCTCTGTGGATGATCTCTTGATCTCCAGCTTTTCTTCTTGAAGAACTTGCATGCTAGTTATGTGCCCTGGTTATGTGGAAAAAGTAACTGTTCCAGGAGAAAGTGTTTCATTTGTCTTCTGGAAGACACCAGTCCAGCTGTTCCAGGGATGGTATAGTAAATTTACAGGAAGTGATTTGTAGTATTGTTGATACTACAAATGGTTCAGACCCCAAACCAGAAGAAGAGTCAAAGGAAGGATCAGATAGAGTTCTAATTAGTCACTATCAAAATGTATCAGTTGATGATATTGTGATGAAGACACATTGGTGGTACATTCCTCTCATCTACATTTTCTCTTAGTGTAATGCTTGCACTTAAAACTGCCATTAAACTCTTTTTAAATTTTATATGTATGTGGTTAAAATTTGCTACCCAACAACAGCTATCAGATCTTCACGTTTTTTCAATCCTTTTCCTGCATCAGGCAATGTCATTGCCTTCAAAGAACCTTTTATATTTCCCATTATACTTTTAAATTTTGCTTAATTTTACACAACACTTTTGTAAACTCTTCCTCGAAGGATCGTAATGATTTAGTCTTTGAAAGAAAATAGCAAAAATGTAAAGTCAAATGTAAGTCAAACGAATCTTGATTCCTGTTGTGAATGTGAAGATAAACAACTGGGAATGAGGTAAGAGGGTGTTGTTGCAAACAAAAATGGCCTATTTTGAAACAATTAAGTCAGGAAATGCAGCTGAAAATATAGTCACTGCTTCTCAAGATGTACAAGGTTGATCAAATGCATGACACTAAATATTTAACTGATATTTAAGGGATACTTTCTTTACTTGATTATAGAACGTCATTGTAAGAGACTAAGATCTTTATTGTCTTTCTTCATAATTCTAAATAGTAACTTCCTTCTACATGACTGTAGATTAACAGTAAAAAAAAATTGACATGTATTTTAATATTACTTCCCATTCTTAAAGCATATCTGTGCTAAGTTGATCCTGTCCTGCACTCATGCAGCTGAAGTCTAAGCTGATTTTAAAAAAAATCTTTCCATATTGAGGCATTTGGACAATAGTATGCAAAGATATTCCGTCTGAATTGCACTTCCCCATTGAACAATTCATCAGCCCCCTTGCCTTTCCACCTATATCTTCTTTGGGGTGGTGGTGGGGGAAGCTTGCTGGACATGTTACTATTAAATTGGAATCTTATATACAAATCATCAAAATGCCCATAAATTCATGCACCCAGCAAGAAGGTTTCTTTTTTAAATGATTGTTTCTACACCCTATTTTACTCTGATTAATTCTGTACCTCTCTTTATCAGCACTGCTGAAATAGCATAAGCAGAGGTGGGTCCCTCCCGGTTTGGACCGGTTCATCCGAACCAGTAGCGACCCACTGGTGATGTCACGATGACATCACGGATCCGGTTCGGTCGGTGCCGGTCCGTGGGCGCTGGCATCTTTTTTTTTAATTTTTTTGGATTTTTTTTGAAATTTTTTTTTTGAAATTTTTCCGTTTTTTTTTCTTCTGCGCATGCGCAGAAGCCGAGTTTCCGGCACTGTGCATGCGTCGCCATCTTGTTTTTGGCTTTTTTTGGGGTGGGAATTTTTTTTTATTTTTTTGCACTGCGCACGAGGCGCGTGCACGCCCATGAGGCGCGCTTACGTGGCGCGGGAGGAAGCGAACCGGCAGCGAGGTAAGTTAGAACCCACCCCTGAGCATAAGGATTAAGATCTTTGCTTAGCATAAAGAATGTTGTAAGTTTGAAACCTATGGGTTATCTGGGAGTTGCAGGTGAAACCCTTATACAGGTAGGCCTCGACTTACGACCACATTTGATCCCAAAATTTATGTTGCCAAGTAAAACATTTGTTAAGTGAATTTGCCCCGTTTTATGACTTTTCTTGCTGCTGTTGTTAAGCAGATCATTGCAATTGTTAAGTTAGTAACACGGTTGTTAAATGAATCTAGCTTCCCCATTGACTTTGCTGGTCAGAAGGTCGCAAAAGTTGATCACATGACCCCGGGACCCTGCAACCATCATAAATATGAACCAGTTGCCAAGCATCCGAATTTTGATCATGTGACCATGGGGCATGCTGTAACGGTCATAAGGGTGAAAAATGATCATAAGTCACTTTTTTCAATGCCGTTGTAACTTTGAACGGTCACTACATGACCTGTTGTACGTCGGTGACTACCTGTACTTCAGGTGACAAGAGGAGCAGTAAATCCACAAACCTATTTAACCAAAAGGCCTTGGGGGAAAACTAGTTGTTGAGAAAACAAAATATAATTGGAAAAAAAAAAGTTTGCCAGGTTTCAACTGATATATGAAACAACCTGTTATAAGCAGAGTATAATTATACAAGACACTGGAGCTTAAAATGAGGTCTGGCATGCATTCAGTGAAGAAGCATATTTTGCTGCCAAATTATCCATCGAGCAAGCTGTTATGAGTGGTAAAAATATTAAGGCTAATCTTCACATCCACTACTTACATAGTATAGCCACCATGTTGATGCTTAGCTACAAATGGCTTTAATGTAGTTGGAAATACAATACTACAATGAATTATTCCTAAAAGTAGAAAGGATAATATAGTCCACCATCTACCTAATAATTCTCTAGATAGGAAAGGATCATATCTCCCAGAATTCCCACCCAGAATTTCTACAGCAACTAGAGAACTAGAGAACATTACCACTTTTCCCTAGAAAGTCAGTAGAGAATTCTTTTTTTTTTTTGCAAAACTATTATTTAAAAATAAAATAAAATCAGGAGGAATGTCAAGATCCCAATTTCTTCCGATCTAAGAAGACCTTCCTAGCATTCTCTTTCATGAATGTTCAGAACTTATAGGCAAAATATCTGCTACATCTGGAGTTACTTTTCAGCAATATAATTCCTCCCTCCTTTGCTTTCTATTTTTGCTTTCCTTTTGTGGGCTTAAAAACGTGCTTTGCTAATGCAAGCAAATTACTGGACAGAGAAATGGTAGATGTAAAATCCCAAGAGAATCTTCCCATTTGGAGGAAAAGTACTTCTGGCTCAGGTTTCAATAATTATCCAAAGATCAACTTTCCAGCGTTAAGGCATTTAAATGCCATTTGATCACCGCTTCCCTCTCTTCTCCTATAACTCTTCCCTCCTCCCATTTTTTAAGTAATTGGGTTGTAACTGCTGAGTGAATCTCAGGTCATCTTTCATTCGGTAAAATATATGTTCTCATTGGCAAGCTCTTTCCTTACTTAAAAAACATCTATCATGCTTTACTTACAGCTGTTTTGTGTGTTATGTTCTCATATAACTGCTATGCCGAAATAACTGGATATTATTTTTATGCCAATAGGATTATACAGTTTCTTATGATACAGTTCTGATGTCATAGCAGGAAGACTTACTATTGACTGGATCAATTATTTCTAGTGGGTTAAAAATGGCTAACATTCTTACCCTTCCCCCAAAGGAGTAAAAATATTTGAAGGATAAGTACAGATGTAAATTTGATTGATGGGTTTGCTGTGGATATTCATTCAGCGGCTGTGCTCGCAAAACATGCTCAGCCAGGTTTGAGACGAGGCAGCAGCTTTTACACAGTGTGCTAAGCTTGGTTATTGTTAAACTTCATTTGGTTTTTGTGGCTTTGTGTATTGTGTGAACCCAACCCAATTGGTTCTATGTGTTATCCAAACCCAGAAAACAAGTTAGTGAACAGGCATAATATTTTCTGCAAGATCCAATCTGGGTTGGTCACCAAGGCCAGAGGTTTAGTCTTCTGAGCTTTTGGATATTTCATGCTGGATATTTTATAAAATCAAATTTTCTCTCCAGGTTCAAGTCTGGATCTGAAGCAAGGATGTACAATTGGCTAGAACAAGAGTGTGACTAATCGTCTCTACTTCTCCCATGGGGATGATTCTGATCTTAAAAAGAAAGCACCAAAGGGCTAGTTTATTATATAGCATTATAAGGAAAAAAACATTTTTAGTATCTTAAGAATAAACAGATTGCAACCTTGCAATATGCAGGAAGGTGCAAGACAGATGATAATGCTTACATCAGGGTTGTCAAACTCATGATGACATGATGTCGTCACGTGACGTATTGCAACTTTTTTCCCCTTCACTAAACCGGGGATGGGGGTGGCCAGCGCATGACGCATCCGTCCCACGGACCGCGAGTTTGACACCCCTGGCTTACATGAAATATGAAATGAAGTTAGGAATAAACCATATTGCATCAGAGGAGGAGATGGAGGAAATCCAGGCAGGCAGGCAGGCAGGCGGGAAGCTGGCAACTTCTTATTGGGATGAACTCAGCTCTTAGTGTCTACACAGTTGCACAACAACAGTGTAGATGTACTTTGCCATTGACTGCCTCATATTTTTTAGCTTAGTCCATAAAGCTAGCTTTTTTGGTGGTCTCTCAACTAAGTATTTCAAACATCCCATACTCAATGTAATTTTACATTTGACAACCACTGAGAAATAAAAGTTCAGATTTTTAACAGGTAAGAAGAATGTTCTTTTTCCCCCCTTCAAAAATATGTATTCATTGTATTGTTTTAATGTAAGAAAAGTAGAAAGAAAACACAACAAAAATTAAATATGAAGCCAAACCCTAAACAGATAAAAAAGAACTGAAAAAGAAAATCCCACAAAGCAAAAGAGGCATCAGGCAAAGAATCTTCTTTTCAATCAGTTGTTTTAAAAAGTGCCCTAGAACTTAGATAAAATCAGGAGTCCACAAAAGTAAGGAGAAAAACCCCATTAAAAGGTGGTTGAAGTTCCACTTGTTTTTTATGTGTGTTGACAGAGATGTCCCTGGATAAAACACTTGTTAGGAGATAACTATTATCCTAAGAGAGAAAAAAATGAAATAAAACACTAATTGAAGAAGGAGCAATCTTCCAGAATTCCTAAGGAGGTGTGGAATAGAAGACAAAGTTTTAAGCTATTGCCAGGAAGATATGGGTTTCAATGCCCTCTTAATTCTGACTCTACTGAACTTTATTCTTAGTACCTAAAGGGAAGCAGGCTGGTAGTGATGAACATATTATTGCCAAGTTTATAACTTTGTTACCGTACTAAAATTGAATTTGGAGGATGAATATGTGAAGCATTGCATGATCCAATGAGCAAAGAATTTTGGGCATAATATAAGGCTTGAAAAGTGAGTAAACATGTGGACAAAGGGTTTAAAATTTACATTGCATTATAATTTTAAAAAATTTATAAAACGATGTACCGTTGTATTTAATACCTGATAAACCAGGGTGTCAAACTTGCGTCGTCACGGCAGCATCGCGTGACGTATCGTGACTTTTTTCCCCTTCGCTAAACCGGGTGTGAACTTTTTACTATTTTGCTGGACTTATGGATAAAGCAAAGAAATACTTTGGGGTAAGCTTCATATTTTAATGCAGAAGATTCTTAAAGTGAATAGAAACATCAAACCAGCGACTTTTTTTTAGGCTTAATGGACAAAGAACTTGAAAAAAATCTGGAACTTTGCTATATGTTGACAAGAGCAAGAATGCTTTATGCACAAAAATGGAAAGATACTTTAAGTGCCACAATGGCTGGCTGGCTGGAAAAACTGATGGAACTAGTAGAGATGGCTAAATTAACTGCTTTAATCAAAGAAAAGGACACATCCAACTTTGTTTTGACTTGGAAACTGCTTCTGGATTTTGTGCTTGAGATGGGGAAAAAAATGAAACTTTGGGTTTGGCTGATAAGTTTGTTGTTATAGAAAGGGCTAGTTCATATTAAGTATATAAAAATAAAAATTTGAGGCTGCAATGTTACTATTTTATTCTACTGTGCTAAGAGTCGGAAGTCAATGTTTTTCTTTTTTTTCCCCTTTGCCCTACACTTCTCTTTGTTTCCTTCATCCATTTTCCCACTATTCTCATTTTTTTTTTTTGGTATTTTGCATCTTGATAAGCTTAATAATATTATTAATAATCTTAAAGGAAAACAGGCAACCAATCAAGAATGATCAGAATTAAAAGCTTCTCTTATTGGCCTTTTAGATTATTATTGTTGAGCAACGCTATCCTTTGACCATCTATAATGATGGTGTGGAAACACAATACAGGCAAGACCACAGCTGTTTGCTCTGGATCCTGCTGTTGAAGTCCCATGGGTGTGACTATCAGACAGCTCTGAACAAATCATAGTCTCTTTATAACCCGCAACAGATGATTGCTTTAAAGATAAAATGGACTAATCTCATGAATTTTCATGTAGCTCTCGAAACATGGAATAAGAACATCTGTAGATAACTTAAAAGATTCTGCATTATTAATTTTTTCTTGGTAGCCCTTGCATGATGATTCATGGCTATCACAACTGTGGCTTTCTGCTTTGTTGTCATAGCTTGATTAGCTGCCCTTCTCATGTCAAGAAATGTGTCAACAGTGCATTTACTGAGCTGACAGTATTTTTATATGAAATGCCTTGGGGATCCAAGCTGGATAGAATTGTGGCATATAAATTAACAAATAACCATTAGATTTTATAGAAACTTCTCTTGGGAATCAAGAATTGCTTCCCACATATGAGTCATGGGAGTGAGATCTTAATTTGTATAGATTATATTTAGGTTTATTAAAGGCTGCTGAGTCAGGTTCCTAAGGAATGTGATTATCACTGCAGGCAATCCATGCAGTAGATTTCTTTTCATTCATTGGCTCAGATACTTGAATCTGGCTTTGCAGCTCTTTTAATACTAGGGCCAGTCACCCTTAGTCCAGCCTAGTTCACAGGGTTGTTGTCACCATGGACAAAAATAAGAGGAGGGAGCAATATTCATATCACCTTATTATCCATAATAAATAGTAGGATAGTTCCTGTTAAGTTCTGGGACAGAAGAGGCTTCAGACACGTTCCAATACAACAGCTCTTTATTGTACTATGTACAGACACCAGCAGCACTCCAATCTGACAGCCAGCCTTATATAGAGAGCTGTCAGTGGAACTAGCCAATCAGGGCTCTCCAGTCTCCCGCCAGAATGGAGGACCTGACTGTAGACTATACAGTCTGGATACTTAACACCCCTCCCCTCTTGGTTTGGACCATCCTATTTACATATGTAGTCCCGTAAGTAGGCAGGGCGTTTAGGGACTCTAGTGGACCTGCGCAGCTCAGTTGAAGAGTCGGCGTTGAGCAGAGAGGTTGGGTCTTGTCCTCTCTCTGGCTCTGCCTGTGGAAGCTCTGAGAAGCTTTCGGGCGGGGCCTTGGTTTCGACCGGAACCGGTTCGTGACTGGGACGTCACTGGATCTCTGACTCCCCAAGTAAGTGCTCCGCCTCCCTCGGGTAGTCGTCAGCTGTAGTGGGATCAGAGTGGAAACCATTATTATTTAATTACCTGTAGTCTGCGTTTGGTAGCTGGCGGCTGCGCAGTTGGTCAATGTGCCGCCGCCATTTTCTCCCGTCTGTTATTAGGACCACGTATGATCTTGGTCCTGACAATTCTAAGATTTTCCCTGGTAACCACTGGGGCCTTTCAGAGTAGTTTTTAGTGAAGACCAAGTCTCCAATGGTGAAAGACCAGGTATGTTTGGTAGCCGCTAGCTCTTGCTTTTGTTGTGAGTAGCTAGGGTGTAGTCTGTCAAGTTTTGACCGAAGCCTCTGACCCATTAGTAGTTCAGCCGGGCTTCTCCCGGTGGCCATACTAGGGGTTATGTGTTGAGCTAGCAGAAAGGTATCCACCCTGGCTTGCCAGTCCCCTGGGCCTAGCCGGCCTAGTGCCTCCTTAGCAGATCGCACCATGCGTTCTACCTGCCCATTGCTCGAGGGATGAAATGGGGCAACGAGGGCATGTCGGACCCCCAGTTCTGCCAACAAACCCTCAAATGGAGTGGCCGTGAATTGTGGCCCGTTGTCGGATACCAACACATCGGGTAAACCGTGTGTGGTGAACAGTTTCCTGAGTGCCCTGATGGTTGCCTCAGCTGTGGTAGACCCCATGAGAATTATCTCTAACCATTTAGAGTAAGCATCTATAACAACTAGAAAGGTCTTCCCATGGAACGGGCCTGCGAAGTCGATATGGACCCGGGACCAGGGTGCCCTGGGCTTGTCCCATTCCTGCGCTGGGGCTTTCAGAGGGGCGGCTCTCGACTCTTGACAAGGCGTGCAACCTGCGACCCACTCCTCAATTTGTCTGTCCATATTTGGCCACCATATGTAGCTCCGGGCCAAAGCTTTCATTCGTACCACCCCCGGGTGTCCCTCATGTAGCGCCCTTAGTATTGCCTCTCGAAGCGACAGAGGTGCAAGTACTCTATCACCCCATAGTAAAAAAAAACCTTGCGCTGATATCTCATGCTGCCTGCTAACTTATGGTTTGAACTCTGGGCTAACAGGCCCTTGGGGCCATCCCCTCCACACCCAGTTCAGAAGAGTTCGGAAAACCGGGTCCTTGGCAGAGTGGGCAGCCATCTCAGCTGAGGTAACTAGGCCGAGTCCAGGCGGTCAATAAGTAGAACTGGGATGCCCAGAGTGGGGTCGTCCACAAGGTCCAGCAAGGGGCAATGGCTGAGGGCATCCGCATGCCCAAGCAAGCGTCCAGGGTGATGGGTGAGGTGGTAGGAGTATGCAGAGAGGAAAATCGTCCACCTGGTGAGACGCGGTGACAGAGATGCAGGCGTGGGGCGGTCCCCCGCGATCAGCCCTAACAAGGGCTTGTGGTCAGTGACCAGCTCAAAGTCTCTGCCAAACAGATATTCATGAAAATGTTTTACGCCAGCAACCGTAGCCAGGAGCTCGCGATCAAGCTGGCTGTAATTGCGTTCGGCACTGGAAAGCGTCCGTGAGGCGACCGGGGCCTCCCTTCCATTGGGCAAACGGTGGCTGAGCACAGCCCCGACCCCAAAGGGAGAGGTGTACACAAGTACAATGGGCAACGTCTCGTTAAACTGGAGGAGGAAACTGTCCTCTGACAGGAGGTCCTTGACAGCTGCAAAAGCAGCAGCCTCAGCCCGCACCCACACCCATGATGCTTTCTTGGCCAACAGCCGGTGCAAGGGTTCTGCCACAGTCGCCTTGTCCTTCAGGAATACGCTGTAGAAATTTAGTAAGCCCAGGAATGCCTGCAGCTCGGACTTGTTTGTGGGCACGGGTGCCTCCCTGATGGCCCTGACCTTGCTAGTGGTAGGGTGAATGCCTTTGCCGTTAATGTGGTACCCCAGGAATTCAACTTCAGGGACCCCTATTTAGCATTTGCTTTTCTTAACCTTCGGTCCGGCAGCTCGGAATCTGCTCAGGACTTCCCGCAGCCTGGCTACAAGCTGCCGTTCATTGTTTGCCATGATCAATACGTCATCAAAATAGGGCACAACCCCAGGGATTTTCATTAACAGCCGCTCCATAATGCCCTGAAAAATCCCTGGGGCTATGCTGACCCCTAATTGCAAACGATGACATTTGAACGCCCCCCTGTGCGTGACAATAGTTTGTGCCTCTGCCATAGCGCCATCTACCGGCAGTTGTTGGTATGCCTGCGCGAGGTCCAGCTTTGGAAAAATGGCACCCGGGCCCAAAGTGTGTAACAAGTGCTGGACGACTGGCACAGGGTATGCGCTCTGCTGTACGGCCTTATTGAGAGTACATTTGTAGTCCACGCAGATGCGGATGGACCCGTCACTTTTGATTGGGGTGACAATGGGGGTCTCCCAGCGGGCATGATCTATGGGTTCGAGAACCCCCTGACTGATAAGGGGGTCAATTCCTGGTCAATTTTTGGTTTTAAGGCAAAGGGGACCCTACGTGGCTTTAACCTTATGGGAGCTATCTTGGGATCTAGACTAAATGAAATAGTTGCCACATACTTGCCACATACTTGCCGAGTTGGGCATCGAAGACGTCCTGGAATTCACGTAGTAGGTCATCAGCGCACCCTCTGGACACCACGTTGATTCCGGTCACCCCGAGTCCAAGAGCGTCGAACCAATCTAGGCCCAGCAGCGTAGGCAGGTTTCCCCATGAGAGGCAGGTCACTGTTGAATCCACCTTCCGAAAGTGCACTCGGAAATGTCCCCAGCCAAGTACAGGGATTTTATTTCCCTGGTAGTCATTGAGTCTTAATGGCTGGTTCTGCAGCTGTCATTGGCGGAATGCGGGAATGGCTTGCTTGAGAGCGGCCCAGGAGATGATTGATATTGAGGAGCCAGTATCAACCTCCATTTCACAGGGGCACCCCTCAATTCGTACAGTTACGTGAATCTTTTTGTTGTGCGGGGTGCTTGCCTGCCCAATTCTTGTCTGGTTGGCCTCTGGGTGACGGTTGCCCTCGGTTCTATGCTTAGGCTGCCATGACTCCCGCCTGGGCGCCTGCATCGCATCGGGTTGCTTATAGTCTGGGGAGGCTTGAGCTCTTGATGGTTGGCTGGCTCAGCACACTCTTGCGAGGTGTCCCGTTCGGCTGCAACGGCGACAGATGGCGTCTCTGTACTTGCAGGACGCTCGTAGGTGTTGACCACCACAACTGGAACAGGGATTGGTTTTCTGCCTGTCAGTACTGCGGCGCCACTCTGTCCTGAAGACCTCTTCCCCCTCGCTGTCATCAGATGGCCCATCTTGGCACCTGTTTTCATGCACCGAGGGTGCCTCCTTCTGCGGGGCTTGGGGACCCTGGTGCTGATGCAGTGTGTCAGCCCCTTTGTTGGATGCCTCGGTAGCTCTGGCTTCATCCAGGGCCGACTGTAGTGTCAGGTTCGCCTTGGCCAGTAAACGCCGTTGTAGCCTCAGGTCCTGGACTCCACAGATGAGTTGGTCCAAAAGGATATCATCGAGGTCTCTGAAGTCGCAATGTGTGGCGGCCTTTCGGAGTGCCACCAAATACTGGTTGATTGACTCCCCTTCTTGTTGAAGTCTCTGTCAAAACGCGTGCCTTCGAACTACCTTGGATGGTACCGGAGCGTAGTGGGTCTGTAGTAAGGTCTGCAGGGTTTGCCACGGAACCGTCTTGACCGGTGTTGGCTCGGAGAGGGACTCGGCCGTGTCAAAAACCTCGTGGCCGCAATGGCTGAGGAACAGTGCCCACTTCCTGTTATCCAATAGGCCACTGAGATCATTGGCCTCCAGGAAGCATCGGAACTGGGTCATGTATGACCCCCAGTTCTCTTTCGTTGAGTCGAATGGTGTCGGCGGGTGGAACGCTGACATTTCAGCTCCTCGCGGTTCGAATTTCCCGCTAGAAAATGGCCGCCGATCGTTCGCCGCCGGGCTGGGTCTTCAGTGTCTTCAGCTCTATTCACTCTTCTGCGATCCCACCCTTGTCGCCAGTGTTAAGTTCTGGGACAGAAGAGGCTTCAGACACGTTCCAATGCAACAGCTCTTTATTGTACTATGTACAGACACCAGCAGCACTCCAATCTGACAGCCAGCCTTATATAGAGAGCTGTCAGTGGAACTAGCCAATCAGGGCTCTCCATTCTCCCGCCAGAATGGAGGACCTGACTGTAGACTATACAGTCTGGATACTTAACAGTTCCACAAATAAATACATTTCTTAGATTAATTCCTCTACAATGACTCTGCACCCCTGATGAAATGATGCCCAATGGATATTGTAATGTTAAATCGATTTCTGATATTTGAAGAGGAAGCACACGGTTGTGCTTAACTAAAGACCCAAAGCAAAGTGCTTCATTCAGTTCCCTTCACTTTGCTTATTTATAAGGAAGCTGTGTGGTTTCATTTTTGATGCCATTCATTAACCCAATCCCTTAACATTGTTACATTATTTGCAGGTGCATCTTCATGGGATTATGTGGTACACCTGGCTCAGAACAGGAACTCCATACTTAAAATTAACTTCAACTGACCATTTCTTTTAGATTTCAGCAGCTTGGCTGCACCACAGCTAGCTGGGGTAGAATAGAAATTCCATTTGAAGGGATTCTCTGGCAGCTTCCTGGCAGACTATCACTTAAAGAAGAATGTCAAAGCAAATGACAAGGCATACAGTGAATTTCAATGGTAATGCAAATGCATAGGCCTTCCGGCTTTCTGAATTGCTTTCACTGATAGCTCAGAACTGTGGTGTTGCTGAAATACCAAAATAAGGTTTCTTTGTTTTATTTTCTCCTGATCTGATTTACAGACAACAATTAAGATTTCTTTGTTTTATTTCCTCTTGATCTGCTTTACCTGTAAATAGTTCATACATACTCTTTTATGTTTACTATCACTTCATAATCAGTATTTTAAATTGGCTGTATTTTAAAGAATTACACGTTGTGTTTGACGATTCTTCTCTCTGACCAGTGAGAAATCTAAGCAGATATAATAGAAATTCTGAATTTCGGATTTGTAAAACTCAGGCTTAATTTCACAGTTAGCCTTTATTAAAGGAAGTTCTTATCATACTAAACAAAAATATAAAGTTAATTTGAAATATTTTGATAAACAGTTCATTTTCCAAACCATAGAATTATCTTTATGTGTTTAGAAAATGTTTAGGCTGCCTTTATTTTATCTGGTATGTTAAATCAAGCTAATGCTAGGTAAATTATAGGATTATAAATAAAAATAATGATTAAAAGTCAGATATAAAAGCAAATCAAGCCAAAAAATGCTCAAATCCCATGAACAGCTGTAGTCATGCTAGTCACAGAAGAACAAACGGGTGTTCTTTGGGGCTTCCAGAAATCCTGAAATGAAATGCAGATCACAGGTGTTGGAGACAAACTCAGTACACAAAAAAAATAAAAAAATAAAATAAAATAAAAATTGTCCCCATTTGTGCTTGAAAAACTAATTCCTCTCAAAACCTGAACAGATGTAGGCGGCTCTCCTCTTCACCTTAAGCAGACAGTCTTTCAAATAACGTGGCTGCAAGTATTTTAAATTAGGTTTAGAAATGAACTGGCAACCACTGCAAGCAGGGATAATACAGATATTGTTTGAATTGGTGCTCGGGTTGTTACATTATGTACTAGCTCAATTTACCAGATTATCTCTCAAAGCAGCCTCGCAAGGCCCGTCTATCTTGCCTGAACAACTTGAATACACAGTAAGTGAAGTGAGGTCACTCCACTTTTCAACAAGTCAGCCAAAATCAGTACACACAAAAGAGGTCATCTAAATTCATTACATTATCCAAATTACAAAAGTGTAATTGCAATCCCCATGTTATGATGACACTTTGTGGGATCACAAAATTCTTTGGACTTAACAGTTTAAAATCTGTTGTTACTTCAAATATTACTGGTCAAATGAGCACATTTAGGTTAATTCCAGATTTGAGCATTCACAATAAATTATCATCTGGCTCTTACTTGAACCCATGTAATACTTAGATAATACCTAGAAAATTTTCTGATTTGCTGGCCAGATGCAGCACATCAGATATATGGAGCATTTTGCCTGACTGGCAAAACCAAATCAGTTTTCCCCAAGAAGCTGATTTTTACTTATAACCCAGATTGTATAATATTTATCCTGAGGATAAGGCTCAGAAGAAGGAGCAGTATGGCTGTAGCTGTATCAGAATAACAGAAGAATAACAGAATAACAGAGTTGGAAGGCACCTTGTAGGTCATCTAGTCCAACCTTCCGCCAAAGCAGGAGACCCTACACCATTTCTGACAGATGGCAGTCCAATGACAGATTTGAACACTGGGCCCTATCTAACAAAATGAAATTCAATGTAGAGAAAAGTAAAGTCCTACACTTAGGTAAGAAAAACCAAAAGTATACATATAAACTGGGTGAAACCAGACTTAATAGCAGTGACTGTGAGAGGGATCTTGGAGTCCTAGTGGACAACCAGCTAAACATGAGCCTGCAGTGTGCAGCGGCAGCTAATACCACTCTATAAAGCCTTAGTTAGACCACACCTGGAGTACTGCATCCAGTTTTGGTCACCACACTATAAAAAAGATGTTGAGACTCTAGAAAAAGTGCAGAGGAGAGCAACCAGGATGATTAGGGGACTGGAAACTAAAACATATGAACAACATGGCTAGTCTAGTGAAGAGAAGGACCAGGGGAGACATGATAGCAGTGTTCCAATATTTGAAGGGCTGCCAACAGAGAGGAGAGGATCAAGCTATTTTCCAAAGCACCTGAAGGCCAGACAAGGAATAATGGATGGAAACTGATCAAGGAGAGATTCAACCTGGAAATAAGGAGGAACTTTCTGACAGTGAGAACGATCAACCAGTGGAACAGCTTGCCTTCAGAAGTTGTGGGAGCTTCAACACTTGAGACTTTCAAGAAGAGACTGGACTGTCATTTGTTGGAAATGGTGTAGGGTCTCCTGCATGAGCAGGGGGGTGGTTGGACTAGATGACCTACAAGGTCCCTTCCAACTCTGTTAATCTGTTAATCTGTTAATCTCTTCTTGAAAGCTTCCAGTGATGAAGCTCCCACAACTTCCGAAGGCAAGCTGTTCCATTGGTTGATTGTTCTCACTGTCAGAAAATTTCTCTTTATTTCTAGGTTGAATCTCTCCTTGATCAATTTCCATCCATTATTCCTTGTCTGGCCTTCAGGTGCTTTGGAAAATAGGTTGACCCCCTCCTCTCTGTGGTAGCCCCTCAAATATTGGAACACTGTTATCATGTCTCCCCTGGTCCTTCTCTTCACTAGACTAGCCATGCCTAGTTCCTCTAACCCAGGGGTGTCAAACTCACATCGTCACAGCAGCATCATGTGACATATTGGGACTTCCCCCCCCTCGCTAAACCGGGCGGGGGCATGGCCAGAGCGTGACACATCCAGCCCTTGGGCCACGAGTTTGACAGCCCTGTTCTAACCGTATCTTCAAGTACAAAGTTCAAATGATCTCCTAACCCCACTGAAATGAAACTCGGTCATTGATTCAAGGAGCTAGTTAGTTTAGCTAAGTTACTGTATTTGTCTTATTTCGGATTATTGTTGATATTTATTATCTTCCCATTGCTTCCTACATTTTCCTTTTCTTAATGAACTCCATTTTGACATCAACAGATTTGGCTTCATTGATGTCAGAAGGGAATTTCAAAGATATATCTGATAGCTGTGAAAAGAAATTTGGCACACCATTGGAAAAGTGAATCTTTGCTGATGATACAAGATTGGGGAGACCAAAACTGCAGAATCTGCAGCAATGGCAAAACTGTACTTATACATAATAGAAGCCTAGCAAAAATTCAAGCAGGAATTACTTTCTTATGAACAACACATTACACAGTGAGGCGAATTCATGCCTTTGCAATATGGATTTTAGGAAAAGAGTTAAGAGGCCAATTAAAAGGAGCTATATAGAGATTAGCAATAACTGCCGATGTTTTAACATTCAATGTATAGCACAAATATTTAGGAAGTGGCAGAAGGAATGGGAAGAATTGCTACCAAAAGTCCTTTTTCAAAATGTTTATACTTATGTTTTGATTAATAGTTATTTATCTTCTACTTTGCTTTGGGTATCTTTATTGTGATCTGATTTCTGTTCAAATAATCTTTCAAAGCTTATAGAGTAAAAAGAATTGTAACTTTTTCCTACATGCAATACGGCATGGTATCACAATTACCCCTCTGCTTCAGGATTGAGGCAAGGTTCATTAACTTCTGCATAGCTGGCTTTGGGCAAGAAGATCCAAAGTTTGTTCCTATTTTCCCAAACCCAATGGAAGAAAAAAAAATATCTTGGCTAGAACTATAGACTATTTGCTAGAGCTGGACAGAAAGTACCAATAATTCCATTCTGGGGTTAGCTTATCCCAAAAATCTTTTACTAGAGAATTATTGAAAGAAGAAGTTTTCCAAAGATGTTTCACCTTACTCACTTTTCACCTTACTCACTGAGCATTTGTAACAATGCTCCTATCTAAGAGAAAGGATGTCAACTAGGAGCATAACTGTTTTGATATCTGTCTTCCAACTAAATTAGAACTGACTCCTGTTCTAAATGGTGACCCCCTTTCTTTCCTTGTTATACTGATGAATCTGGTCACAGACAAATCAGAATGGATTGCAGACATATCCAACCCTTTAAGATGAAAGTTAATTGCAAGCTCCATTACAAGGATCAAAGGTCTGGTTGCATTCACTGGCAAATCTCAAAGATGAGTCCTGGCGGCTAGACCAGACCAAGATGAATCAGCAGTAATTACAGGCCAGTATGGGCCTTCTGAAGTGGCAGTTTAAAAAGAACCACTACCACCATCACCAAACAATGGACTTGAGTGTTTTAGCTTCATGGTTACAAAATCAAGCTCAAAGACCACATCCTACTGACTGCAGTCAAGTCCATTAATTATATGATGCATTTCTCATAGAACAAATGAATGAAAAAGGAATTGGCAGGAGGAGACCTTTTATCATATTTCCCAACAACAGAAGAACAAGGACAATAATTCTAATATCTTCTAAGACACATTGTGGACATTTTGGCATTATTACATAAATAAAATGTTTCATCCTAAAATAAGGTAGGGCCCAGTTCTACCTCTTTTATTAACCTACCTGGGGGTATATATTCTTATTTCCATACATGCTAATGTGCATTTGGTAAAGTTTTTCTCTTGCAAGCTAAGCAGACATAATTTCTCCATTAGCCTCTGCACTGACCACAGGAATACTCTTTCTCTAGGTCTTTTAATCTCAAATCCAGTGAAATGGAGCTTTTCTTTTATACATTCCTTGCTCTTGATTTGAACCAAGCTGATTTCTTATTTGGTTAAGGCAGGGGTGGGTTCTAACTTACCTCGCTGCCGGTTCGCTTCCACCCACGCTGCATGGCCGCGCAGTGCAAAAAAAATAAAAAAATAAAATAAAAAAAGCCAAAAACAAGATGGTGACGCATGCGCAGTGCCGGAAACTCAGCTTCTGCGCAGAAGAAAAAATAAATAAATAAAAAATTCAAAAAAAAAATAATAATTCAAAAAAAATTAAAAAAAAGAGATGGCGACGCCCACAGACTGGTACCGACTGAACCGGATCCGTGACATCATCGTGACGTCACCAGCGGGTTGCTACCAGTTCAGGCGAACTGGTCCGAACCAGGAGGAACCCACCTCTGGGTTAAGGTTATATTTCAACATAGGTTGCCACTATAAGAGGACATGTCCCGTCTCGCTTTAATGTCAGAGTAGTGGTTTTAGAAGAAGAATTTTGCAGTTATTCAGCGCTCTACAGCAATATAGGGGTACACTAGCCTTTAGACAAGAGGAAAATGTTTGACACAGAATTCACATCGTCAAAGGAGAAGAAAGGGAGGGCATCTGCAAATTCTATTCTGCAGATGCCAGATCAAAAGTGAAGGCAGGGAAAAATGTTGCCAAGCCAGTTCAATGAGTTATACTGCTGCTAAACTGGAATACATAGCATCACTGCACACAGAAACCACATTCAGCGGTGCTATTCGCACTGATAATTTATAGCATGATCCAGCCACCATAGTGCCAATATAAAGTCTGCCTGCAATTATGACAGATTGCCATAGTGACGTCTATAAATCATAAATGCACCTAGCCTCAACCACCACCACACAAAAGTTATAAAAGAGATCTAAGGAAAAGGAGTATATTAAGAGAGAAATAGTTTCAGGAGAACAGGTTGAGTAGTGTGCTGAATGCCATGGGAATGAGCCAAATGTCACCAGTCTGGGGGGGAAAAGGCCCCATAAGGCAGACTGCTCCCAATTCCCTGTTTATTAGTTTAATAAATACAAATATATTGCAGCATTAAATGGCCTTGGTTAATTCTACTTGTATGCTCTTACCTATTGGGGAAAACACGGGATATATTTTTCAGTATCTCTGAAGGTTTTTTCTGAAGTCTTTCTAATGACTGCAATTGCCTATGAGATAATAAAATCATAATTATCCTAGGTTATTCAGATAGCTGTGGTCAGTTATGGTTGGAGAATAAATTGTGCATTTGGATGGCAATGTATGAACAACCACTCCAGCCTCTCAAATATAAAACCATATACATCTGTTTAGGAGCTGTGATGACTTCATTCACATCATGGTATCATCATGCAAATGGTGGCCCCTTCATGCCTCTCCCAGCGGACATCAATTCTGTCAATTTTGGCCTCTTTTCCATAGGCATTATAAACAGTTTATAGATTGTGTAACTGCACTTACCAAACTGTGGGCCCTTTCACACCACCATTGACAATGCCCTTGAAAATCAATTTACTCCGCTGCACAGTGGAGACAAGAGCATAGGAATCCACAGATACCGAATGATGCAAAAACCATATATGGAGGCATGCAAGGACATGCAAGACTTCATACAAGATGCCTTTTGCCCAGGTCATGTCCAGAGTGGAGACATTATTTCTGATTCATAGTATTCCACCTGTAGAAATCAACTGATTGTGCAGGAATAAGAAGGATGGTGAAGTTCAGTAAGTCTTCCCTTGCAGTGGGAAGTAATAAATTTTGAGTGAATTCATCATTTCCCTTCCTGTTTTCTGTAAGACGTCAATGTAAATTGCCCTTGAGTGTCATGAGAAAATAGTATTCAGAAACACATTCCTAATTACAGAAGATGCATTTTACAAAAATGTATCAAAGTCAGCGTATATCTTTATACAAGACAGGCCCTTTCTTTAAGGGCCCATGTAATACAGGTAGTCCTTGACTTACGACCACAAACAGCCCAAAATTTATGTTGCTAAGTGAGACATTAGTTAAGTGAGTTTTTCCCCATTTTACAACTTTAGTTGCCACGGTTGTTAAGTGAATCATTGCAGGTGTTAAGTTAGTAACACGGTTGTTAAGAGAATCTGGCTTCCCCATTGACTTTGCTTGTCAGAAGATCACAAGAAGTGATCATATGACCCTGGGACAGTGCAACCATCATGAGCCAGTTGACAAGCATCTCAATTTTGATCCTGTGACCTTGGGGATGCCGCAGTGGTCATAAATGTGAAAAATAACAATAGCCGCTAGCACTTAGACTTATATTGTTAAATCGGAGAGTTGTCCGAGGACTTAACATATATACCGCTTCACAGTGCTTTTACAGCCCTCTCTAAGCGGTTTACAGAGTCAGCATATTGCCCCCAACAATCTGGGTCCTCATTTTACCCACCTCGGAAGGATGGAAGGCTGAGTCAACCTTGAGCCGGTGAGATTTGAATTGCCAAATTGCAGGCAGCCAGCAGTCAGCAGAAGTAGCCTGCAGTACTGTACTCTAACCACTGCGCCACCAGGGCTATAAAAATAGTTATAAGTCACTTTTTTCAATGCCTTTGTAACTTCAAATGGTCACTAAATGAACTGTTGTAAGTTGAGGATTATCTGTACTACCTTCTCCGCCATCTGTCGCATGCTTCTTTGTACAGGTAATTCTTGACTTACAACCGATTGTTCAACAATCATTCACAGTCATGTTGGCCTCAGAACAGGTGCTTTACAGCTCATAAAGCATTTCCAGGCAGCATGAAACATTGTGCTACCCCCACCCCCATCACATGACCATATTTTGGGCACTTGGCAACCTGCTCACATTTACAACTGTTTGCCAACTGCCCTGCAAACATGCGATCGCCATTTGCAATCTTCTCTGCTGGCTTCCCCAGAAAACACCCACCCAAACATAACATTAATCTCCTGACCATCTGCGGTTAAAAAAAATGAAATAAAATGTTGCGAGTATTATTTAATACATATAACAAAGAAAGCTGTTATGTTAAAAGGAAATTACAAATAATGCTTAAAACAGAGTTGCAAAAATTATTTGTTTTTTCCCCCCCTGCTTAGAACAATAGAAAGGGAATGACATTATCCAAAATGGTTGAAGGGCTTAACATGTGATTTCCCTTTCTAATGTTAATAGGAAGCACATGATAAAATCTGTAGCCAAGGCTTTGAAGATCTTGTACTGAATGTGAAGAAATTTTACCCATGTAATGTGCAAGACGGGAAAAAGGACATACACGCAAAGTCCTCTGTAAGCAAATTATTATTTTATTTTACTGAACCACAATTTTATGCAAAGCTGAAATGGAAAAGAAGCTAAAAACAGAGCTACCTCTTATTAATTACACGAGGCCATTTTCTCTTTCAATAAGTGATATATCTGTCATCAACCCTGTACCATACCTGCCCTTCTTTTTCTGGAACATTAATAATAACTAATCATTTCTCTGGGCCATGTTTCACCCTGGCTAAAGCTCCCTCCCAAAAATGATTTGAACTGCAGTGTGAATAGACAAAAGCAGTGTGCACGCAGTTGAACTTACCAATGTATGGAGTAAACACGGCTTTTCCCTGGCTTAATAATGCAAATGCCAAAACACATACCAACATTTAAAGCAGGCCTTATTTCTTCCACTGCTGTTTCTTGTTTGGCCATGGGAGCACTCCGATATTTATCATTTTACTGAAAATGTTAAACAATGGATTAAAAAAAAAAGATAGTAAATTGGTTTTTTGGAAAATTAAATGCAACCTTAGTCTCCTATCACCACAGAAATCAGCTAGTCTCTGCTTTGCATGGCTGTCCTCACAGGAAAATCGACTTGAGTTTGCTCTTGCAATGGGGATCGTCCTCTCTACAAAATTTCGTCAATGTACCTGCTTCTGACCCAATCTCCTGATTTAAAAGTGATTCTGGGTTAAAGTCCTTTACCTCTTAAAGACTCCTATGATGTGGGGTGTCACTGAGGGCCTGAAAGGGGAACAACAGGCTTCAGATGAACTCTGGCAAGACTGAGTGGTTTTGGTTTTGGGGGACCACCGATTCCAGGACTTTGCTGTATCTGGTACTGGATGGGGTTGCATTACCTCAGACAGAGCCAGTGTGCAATCCGGGAGTCTTTCTTTGATGAACAGGTGACAGTCGTGGCTAGGGGGGCCTTTGCACGACTTCATCTTGTGTGCTAGTTGTGCCCGTTCCTGGATCAGCAGGTCCTGCATATAGTCACTCATGCCCTAGTCACCTCCATTTCAAGAAGTGGAATGTGTTAGATTTGGTGTTCCTGCAATCATACAAAAGTTTGGCTATTTTTGATTTTAAAATGTTTTGTTTGTTAGTTTATTCGCATCAGAAGCATCACAATAAAAATAAGGCATATACTGTATATGTCATAAAACTTAAAATATAAAATACAAGCTTAAAATATGTAAAAGTTAAACAGATCTTGCCTAGAAATTAGCAACATTAATTGTGTTCTGTCACGCTGCCATGAGGTCCTCAAGCGTAAATTGTAAAATTGTAAATGTTTATTTGGGGGTATCTAAGTCATTAAATACAATAGCAATAGCACTTAGACTTATATACCGCTTTATAGTGCTTTACAGCCCTCTCTAAGCGGTTCACAGAGTCAGCATATTGCCCCCAACAATCTGGGTCCTCATTTTACCCACCTTGGAAAGATGGAAGGCTGAGTCAACCTTGAGCCTGGTGAGATTTGAACCGCTGAACTGCAGCTAGCAGTCAGCTGAAGTAGCCTGCAGTACTGCACTCTAACCACTGTGCCACCTTGGCTCTTACATTCAACAAGGTTGAATGTAAGCTGCCTAAAAAGATTGCCAATCTCAGCTTTATTTTGTCAATCAAAATTTCACAGGGCCTGAGTGCCCTAACTATCTTAAAACGAGTTCATGTATTTATGTAGTTTGGATTAATTCATTTGGCCAGTGTATCAAAAAGGTTGCTGTTTCTTTCTTTCTCCCTCTCCCTCTCCCTCTCTCTCTCCCCCCCCCCTCTCTCTCTCTCACACACACACACACATCATTGCCATCTTTCGTATCTTAAAAGAATGATGTATTGCATTCTATACCTTATCAGTCCAATGTGAAATAGATGGGCATATGAATCTTCTAGTGAAGCTGCTAAGAGATTTGTGATTTTGGGGAAAGTTTGCATGGTTACTGGTTGAGATTTTTTTGTGAACAGGAATAAAGAACTTTTTTAAAAAAAATCACTATAGATCTTTGTTCCAAATGACACAATTATCAAGGAAATTTTTAGATCTGCGTCTGCTTTCTGGTAAACTTCAGCTCTGTAAGTTTTTCTTTCGTTTAGAAAGTATTGATTGTGATGCCCTTGGGATGTTTGTTGAGTAAGAAGCTCGCTTATTATTGCCCTGCTGAGTCTGTAGCAGGTACAGGTTTCAAGGGCCCATGATGCAAAGAGAATGGTGAGTTTGCATCACTTACCAGTTTCCCTTGAGAATCTCTGAAGTCTTAGATAGAAGATAATTAACCGTGTAACGTCAAAACAGACCTGTTTAAAAAAATGTAGATGTTCTGCTTGTAAGGGAAACAAATCATGCTTGTAATATTTCCACTTTTAATTGTTTGGGTTAAAAGCTTCCAGTGACACACATATAATTCAAGGCCACACTAGGACATAGAAGTTTCTTAATAATATTTTGTAAATTTGTAGCCACATCAGGTTGCACTGAAGATCAGTCAACTGGTAATTTTGGAAAAGCTTTAACCCTTTTAACTAGTTCTGAAATATCCTTTTTGTTTAGCTCTACGGTGGAACATCGCCATGTTTTTTCATTCCCTCTCCTGTGTCTGGTTTATTAACAGCAGTGAAGGGGCGTGAGAGAAAAGGATTAACATCTTCCCCTAGTATGAATAATCCCGGTTGCCTTCAGTTGCTTGGACATAGGCATAAGAAGCAAGGCAAGGGAGAGGAGTATAGAATTGTTAGGTTTTTCCTCTTTTGTCACTACTTGTCATTATGGGCTCTGTGTAAAGAATGCAACAAGCTTTCTCAATGACTTGCTGGTCAACAAGCTGACCATCATTTATTGGTTTGGTTAGACTTGATACCTCCACGGATATCCTTCCATTTAATTCACAGTGGATCGGTTCTAGGTCCAAACATATTTAGCAGAGACCTAGTGTCAGGACTGCCATCCTGCTACACTATGCATTGCCTGCTGTCAGTTTGCCCTGCTCAATGGGGGGTGGGATATGGGGTGGGATAAGGTAGGATTAGCATGAGAGGAATCGAAACTATGCATCGTGCCATCCTGTGAGAGCCACTGGCCGTTCCAAAGTCACACTATGGAATGCAGAACCATCCAGCCCACAAAGACAGGGACCCTTACCCTAAAGAATTTGTTAGCATCTAATTGGACACTAAATTGATAACTGGGGGCGGGGGAAGATGGAAAAAAGGAAAAGGTTAACCATATGCTTTGGGCGTGAAAATCTCAGATCCAGCTTTGCTTCTTCTGTTACCACTTGGCTTTAGTATTATTATTATTATTATTATTATTATTATTATTATTATTAATCCAGCCCACAAAGACAGGGACCCTTACCCTAAAGAATTTGTTAGCATCTAATTGGACACTAAATTGATAACTGGGGGCGGGGGAAGATGGAAAAAAGGAAAAGGTTAACCATATGCTTTGGGCGTGAAAATCTCAGATCCAGCTTTGCTTCTTCTGTTACCACTTGGCTTTAGTATTATTATTATTATTATTATTATTATTATTATTATTATTATTATTATTATTATTATTATTATTATTATTATTATTATTA
>QLTV01002835.1:2676868-2687482 GCA_003457575.1 Thermophis baileyi
CAATTCAACCACTCCAAACCCACATCTTCCATCCAAACCAAACACCCACATACATAAACAAACGCACACACCCCCAAAATAAGATTAGACAGTAAATTAAAACCGGATAAGAAGTTTGTGTTGTAAATGCAACCCTAGCTGACTTAAAGGGTAGTCTGTAAGAAAAGGAATTGTCCTGCAGTTCTCTATGCAAAGGATCCTCAAGCAAAGCCTGATTGAAGGCAATGTCGTGCTGACTAGGGAAACGGAGTTTATCCCTCTGGTGGAAAAAGGCCAGTCCTTCGTGCTGCCTCTCTTCAATCCGGAACAGCCCCTCCAGGCCCCTCCAGGCCCCTCCAGACCGAAGGCGTCAGGCACAGACCCCAGGTTAACCACAAATACCTCCTGCAGGCAAATGATGTTGGTGTTGTAGCCAGCCAGTTCTTTTCCGAGTAAATTTTGCCGGTAGAAAATGTCCAGCATGGCCGTTCCACCGAAGTCCAGCTCTCCGAAGTTGACGGTGGTCAGCTGTGCTCCGGCGGCCTCACACGCTCGCACCAAGCACAGCAACGCTGTGACGTCAGGAAACATTCTACTCGCTTCTCAGCCAGTGAGCACACAGGCCCAGTTGATGATCAATAAAGGTTTCTTGTTCTTGTCTTCAGGCTAAGGTGAGTTCAGCTGTTTCCCAGCGGCCGCGGCATACTTGCAGTTTCATTCTCCAAAGCCGTAGTTCAAAGTTTTGCTGTCAAGTAATTCTGTGCTTCAGATAGTTGAACTAGGCCTCCCACACCTCGGCCCAAAAATTTCTTCTGCAGCAAGGTTTTCCTGAAGGCCTCTGTAGCCGATAACAAATGCAAGGCTTTTGGCTGCTCACAGGATAGCTTATGATAAAGTATTAAAACCACTTCTACACATACAGATAATTATTTGGGCTAAGAATAACAAGGAGAATGATGATGGTCTGTTTAGCAAGGTCTCAAGGTCTCCTATACCTATAAATAACACTTACAAACACGTACTTTCACTAATAATGGGTCTGAGAGTCTTTTTTTCCCTAACTGACCAAGTTGGGATGGATGACACCTAGTGAATTCAAGGTTTAAGTCAATCTAATAATAGATTATATATTATTGAAATTGATGATTTCAATTTGTCAAGTAATATACATTAGGGGTGCTTATTCTGGCGAGTGGCTGGTCTTCGCACTCTGCCTAAAGTCTTGCTTGATACCATCACTTGATATGCATTAAACATCTGTTCTGAGGTTGGCTATGTAAGACAGAAATGAATCCATAGAGCACCAAGCTGAATCATTGTATTAGTGGAAATCTGGTGGTATTTTTATTGCAATTGTTAAGGCTCATTCGTAATTCATATCAAATGCATATGAACCAAATTTTGTTTTTAAAATTAGACTACAAAGCATGGATTTCCAATTCTTTGGACAGAGATAGAGAGAAGGAAAGAGGAGAAGAGGCACTGCCTTTGCACTGGCATAACACTGTTTGATATTCAGATTAATGATTCATATTGTTTTTACAATATGCCAGATGTCAGATTTAGTTTAGAAAAACGATACCTCTTTTTCTTGGCATAAGTACTAATTCCCAATGGATTTGAGCAAAACTTCATAACTTTTTATCCATGTAACATGCTTAAACTTCCCTGCCTTTTATAAAATGGGCATTAGAAATACTGATGGCAATCTCATATGTACACACACAAGGTTGTGGAGGCAGCTGCCTTCCCAAGCCTTTTCCTTCCTTTGCATAGATGATTTCCTGAGAAGGGTTAATGACTTCCCTGAAATATGGCACAACTGCAAATGACATCAGATTTTTCTGCCATATTGGAGAAGGTAAACACTGGGGACACATCAAGGGCAGACTGAATGTCATTTATGGCTGCTGCAAAAGGAGAAAAGTATCAAAAAAATGACATAATGAAAAGTTCCCTTCATATGGTTATACTTTAGGACTGACTATTTCAGAGTACATTTTAGGAAAAGAACAAGAACATATGTCTGGCAGAATCCCCTGAACTCTTTTCATGGGAATATATAACCTGCAGACCCACTTAATAATAAATGAACAAAATCAAATAAATATTTTTTGTATTAGATTGGTTATGCATTTGTTCAGACATTGGACGGTTAGAATTCATGGAGGATTTTATTCGCCTGTAAAAATAAAGGTATATTTGCTAGTTTTGGGGGAACATTGTGAAACATTCTTATGTGTATGAATGCATGCAAATAATAATTAAATGGTCAATAGCATGATGCTAGATATTTGGATTGCTTATTAGGTTATGTGACAAATCCCATTATTTTCACTGAGTTTACTCTCAGATAAGTGTGAATAGGCCTTCAATTGAGTGTTATAGATACAAACTACAAACCCCTCCTTAGGATTTGCATAGAAGTCTGGTAAATTATTGCAAATTCTCAGTTATCAGATAGTCGTATCAATTTTGATATAATTCTTGCCATTTACCAGTCATGGCCATTAAAATCCTAAGACTATATGAAAGTTCAAAGGGTGGTTTCACACATCATGTCAATCCTTTCCCCCCCTCTCTTGTCCTTGTTTGTTGAATAAACCATCATACGGTAGGTTCATACTTCAGGATAAGTCATAAACCATGTTCCTACATCATGCTAATTATAAACAAAATAAACCATGACTTCTTACAATGCCTGAACCTTGTTAGTATGAAATCTAGATGCTAGGCCAGGACCACATTTATTTTATACTGAATATATGAATTTGCTCCAGGATGGAGTTATTTAACTTTAACGGAGTTAACTTAAAGTTATTCTTTCAGAAGTAGTAGTAATAATTATGCTTCTTATTTGGGGATTTGTTTATGGTATTGTCAGTGAGCAATATAGAAAAGGCAGAGATTAAGCATCTTTAAGAATTCAATGGATGCATTACTTAAGTCAAGCTATCAGTTTCTAGGAGCAAAGTTGGCCCTTTCTTTTGTATAAACCTGCAACTCTGCATAGCTAGTGGGTGATTCATTTTGCTATTGGCGAGAATTCTCGCCTTACTCACTGCCTGGCTCTGGGCTTCAGCATCCTGTTCTTGGTTCCTATCTGTAGGCATTGTTTAGCGTGTACCTCCTCCTCTTCCCCACTCCAGCTGCCATAGGAACATGCAGCCGTGATTAGAAACATTGGGGAAAGCGTCTGATTGCAGAAATGCCAACATGCTTTCCTTTCAGTCACAATTTGCAAGAGGGTTTTAAATACAGAAGGAAAGGCAGGTTCTCAGCTGGAAAGTTTTCCTCCTGGCAACCACTTGGGTTGTTTTGTAAGCTGCCCAACAACTGCACAGAACGTGACCTAAAAATGAGAACAGTGGTAGTTCAGAAGCTCAGATGGGGGGGGGGCGGGGGGGGACATTGTTTGGATGACATGTTTTGCATAACACGGCAGTGGAGGGTAGATAATGATTGGCACTGGGTCTATCCAAGCAGCAGGAGGAGATGAAGAGGAGGAAGCTTGGAACTGGTTTGGAGGATTGGGGAGGGCAGAAGGGCCCAATGGTTGCTGCTGATTTATTTGAATATATAGGGCTGTATTGTGTCATGCCTTAAACCAGGGGTGAAATCCAGCAGGTTCTGACAGGTTCTGGAGAACTGGTAGCGGAAATTTTGAGTAGTTGGAGAACCGGTAGCGGAAATTTTGAGTAGTTCGGAGAGCCGGTAGTGGAAATTTTGAGTAGTTCGGAGAACTGGTAGCGGAAATTTTGAGTAGTTCGGAGAACCGGTAGCGGAAATTTTGAGTAGTTCGGAGAACCGGCAAATACTACCTCTGGCTGGCCCTAGAGTGGGGTGGGAATGGAGATTTTGCAATATCCTTCCCCCTGGAGTGGGGTGGGAATGGGGATTTTGCAGTATCCTTCCCCTGCCACGCCCACCAAGCCACACCACGCCCACCAAGCCACACCCACAGAACCGGAAGTAAAAAAAAATTGGATTTCACCACTGCCTTAAACTACATATTGTTCGAGCTGTGCTCTGCTTTCAGTTCTGAACTCTGCTTTGTCGTCAAAAAAATAGTATACAAATACCACATACCTATAAATAGCAATCATTTAATGCTGAATGATTGTGGATAGACTTTTTAATAGATTTTCAAATTTAGGAACTGCAGCACAAGCTTTTGGCATAAGACGATTTTGAAAAATTTAGTTCAAGTCATCAAAAAGAAATAGAAAGCTTACGTCTTGATTCTCCTGACATGAAAATCAAGCAGAGGCAAAAAGAATTTCTGTGGCACAATTTATATACCACAAGAAGACTGTAGGACATAGAACAATGGATTTGTTTGCTTTTGATGTTCAACAACAGAAGTGTAATTTTGCAGTACAACAGCTTGTCCTAACTTAGAAAATACATTATCCAGCAAAAGATGCAAGATATGTGGTTCTAAACTTGCCTTTCAAGTTGATCTATAAGAACAGGAAAGCTACTTATTTATTACACTGATATAAACAGGAGCTAAATGTTTACCAGCTCCTTTTTTAAAATGTATGCTCAGGGACTGAAGTTTAAGATTGCAATATTGCATTTAAAATCATTAAGCTGCTGTGATGAAGTGCATATTCTATTAGCTTGCTTTTTCAACACTTCCGTTTCCATAAAAACACACTGGACATTGGTTGATTGATTGATTGATTGATTGATTGATTGATCAAAAGGATGAAACTGTGGGCTGATCAACTTGCTTAAAAAAGCAGTCAGGTAGATAGCTCAGGGAAAGAAAAATAGCAATATTAAAACATTTCCTCCACATTTGAACCACTGACCTTTTGCACATCAGGAAAATGTTACCGCTGCCATGCTTCTGGAAAATAGATGGTAACGCTGGCTGATCAGAGAACTGCGTGGTAGCAACCAGTGACCCAGGTATCAAAGTGCAGAGGGTTTGCTTTCAAGAAAGGAAAGCAGAGCAGAAAAAACAAATAGGAACACCTGAGCCAGCATAAGCCGGAAAATGCTCTGTTCCACGCAGAGCAAGAAACACTAGGGGTAGAGGTCTCATGTCCAGTGGGCTGGAAGCAAGAAGAGGATGATGTAATCTCTTCTTCTCTTCAGAAATGGTTGGTTAGTACGGTACTGATAATAGATAGCGCAACCTGGCACTGCAGCTACTGTATGCAGGGGTAGGTCATGCGAATCAGTTTCTATTTCTAAAATAGCTCGCTGGGTTGTTTGGAGGATAAGGATGGCAGTGCTAATGGAATTATACATGCTGCTTGGAGTTCCAGAAGGAAAGATGAGATGTAAATGCAATTTGTTAATGAAGTTCTATACTGAGGAAGCAAAAGGCCTGCCATACTCAAAAAAGAGGTTTAGAGATGAGAAGAAAGACATTACAGTCTAGGAACAGCTCTCTAGTTGCTTCTGATGTTATATAACTAAAATGGGAGGAAACACAGACACAATTTTGCAGACACCAGGTTCTTTGCCAGTAGGTTTCATACCCAAAAGAAGGCATTGTGAGACATAAGCATAATCATTTACAAAGCATGGTAATGCATTCAAATGAAACAAACGACATGTTAAAAAGTTATGATATTTATGTAGTTACTTTACCAAGCGCATTTAAATTTTATTAAAGTAACCAAAATATCTTTACAATCCCTGAGGCATGCCACAACTTTTGAGCACCCCTAATGTTTGGAAATTGAAAGCTGAAAAATTTGACACGCCCTATTAAATGCAATCTTATTGAATACCCCCGGGGCAGTAAAATCCTAACAATTAAATAGATGTCGCACATTGCTAAGGATTATATGGTATCTGATGCCTCCAGATGCCTGAAATCACCCTTCCTATAGAAGGTGCTTTGCAAAATGTTGAGTGTCAGTTCTCATCATGATCATGTTGGCTGGGAAATTATAGGAATTCCAGTCCAAAGCTTCTAGGGGATAATACAGGTAGTCCTTGACTTACAACAGTTCATTTAGTGACCGTTCAAAGTTACAACTGAAAAAAGTGACTGGTTTTTTTTACACTTATGACCATTGCAGCATCCCCATGATCACGTAATCAAAATTCAGATGCTTGGCAACTGACTCATATTTATGACGGTTGCTGTGTCCCAAGGTCATGTGATCCCATTTTGCGACCTTCTGACAAGCAAAGTCAATGGGGAAGCCAGATTCAGTAAACAATCAGGTTACTAACTCAACAACTGCAGCCATTCACTTAACCACTGTGGCAAGAAAGGTCGTAAAATGGGGCAAAACTCATTGAACAAGTGTCTCGCTTAGCGACAGAAATTTTGGGTTCAGTTGTGGTTGTAAGTCGAGGATTACCTGTACATTGGAACTACAGGATAATACATTGGAACAATACCAGGAATAGTAAGAATAAACAGCAAAAGGGATTAAGAATTCCACTATGGAATTCTTCGGGAGTGAGGTGAGGAACTACTGCAGTGGAACTATAGGAAATCCATGGAAAGATAAATGCTGGCTGGAATAAAATCAGTTTAGCATTTCTAGGGGGGAAACAAAAGTCTGCAGTGGAGGCAGATGGGGGTTATATTTACTTACAAACTTTAGAAGGTGCTTCGGAGACCTGTTCTTTAAAAAAACAAACCCTCACTTTTGAAAAGTGTGAGATGCTTATACTACCATCTGGCCCTTTCAAGAGAACATGTTTCTTTCCTAATGCTTCCTGAATTAGCTACGTGACCAGCAATATTGTGCTGGACTTGTTAAACTTACCAAGCCTGGTGGCGGGGTGGGGAGAGGAGAAGATCAAAGAGATCTCTTGGCCATCTCATAAGGATTACAAAGTAAGTGCAACTTCAGTTCCTCTGCCAGAATCTGATCTGAGAATTTTTTTGTCTATGAATTTTAAAACAAACATTAAGACTACTGTAACATTTTGCCAGATTAAATATCTATCCCTAAAAGTGAGTGGTTAAAAAAAACATGAACCACTTCATCTGTTAAAGAGATAATATTAAAGTTTGTAAATGAGACAGGATTCTAAGCAGAGGCTGGGCTGGTTTTCACTTAACAGGAAGGGAAGCACTGGAGAAGAGATTTGGTATCCTTTGTGGAACTGAAGAAAGTGCTGCCAGATTGAAAAAGAAATGGTGTGGGCAGATGTCCCATGATAAAGCTGAAATAAGCAAATTTCAAACATTAAAGAATATTTAATTAGTAAGGCCATTCAGGCTTTGAGAATGCTTTTGAAGAAGCTCCAGTGATGATATGAGAGCCTTAACTCTCATTTATTAAAACAACATTTCCCCCGCCCCCCAGGTTTGAGCAGAAGCCTGAAGGATATGGCTGCTTTAATGAGGAACAGAGAAATGTTGTGCTCATGCTTGGGTGAGATCTGAATAAATTGCTCAGAATCATCTTCCAAGGGTGCAAGTCCTATTATTTAACAGTCAGAATTAACAGCAAAAAGGAAGAATCTAACATTCATCTACTGTAATCTAAGACCTTGTTTCTGCCGAAGTTAGATGCTGGAAATACTTGGTCCAGAAATGCAACATAGAAAAATCTGTTATTTGTTAGAATACACTTTATTGTCACTTTGAATGTACACTAATCGGCATACATTAAAATGAAATTTCGTTGCATACAGCTCTCAAAGGGTCTCCACCTCTAATATAAACATAAACATGACAAGATAAATAGATAGATAGATAAATAAATAAATAAATACATAAATAAATATTATGCATGTACCCACATATATTATATGACAAGGAGAAACAACACAGTCTAGTTCAGATGTATACATGTACATGGCGAGAGAAACAAATCTTGCGAGTTTACCAGACGAATGGCATAGGGAACAAAGCTGTTACAGAATCTGGTAGTCCTGCTAGAAATACTTCGAAACCTCCTCCCAGAGGGGAGCAACAGAAACAGACCATGAAGTGGGTGTGTGGGGTCTCTACCAATGCTTTGAGCTCTAAGCACATAGCGCTTGTAAGCAGCATCCTGAATGACGGGAAGCGAGCTTCCTATAGTATAGTTCTTAGTGTCAGCTGGCATTTGAGGACATATATTCTAAATCAGGCATCAGCAACTTATGGTCCATGGGCTGAATGTGGCCACTGCCTGAAATCATCCAGCTTGTGGCCCCAAAGAAATATATTTATCAGAGCTATGTGAAAGGAGGAAAGTGTGCCCACTGGTTACTTGGACGGCCATCTTGGGAACGCCTCACTAGCCATTTCGATATGGGTGAAGTAACCAGTCCCTGGAAATGATAGTAGTGATGGCATGGCCTCTGGCCTCTACACAGAAGAACATTGCTGACTCCTGCTCTAAACCAGAGGTCTCCAACCTTGGCAACTTTAAGACTTGTGGACTTCAACTTCCAGAGTTCCTCAGCCAGCAAAGCTGGCTGAGGAACTCTAGGAGTTGAAGTCCACAAGTGTTAAAGTTGCCAAGGTTGGAGACCAGGGGTGGGTTCTAACTTACCTTGCCGCCGGTTCGCTTCCTCCCGCGCCGCGTGGCTGCGTGCGCATTGCGCATGCGCATTGCCGAAAACTCAGCTTCTGCACATGCGCAGAAGCAAAACAAGCAAAAAAATCCCCCCCAAAAAAGCTGAAAACAAGATGGCAGCACATGCGCAGTGCCGGAAACTCAGCTTCTGTGCATGCGCAGAAGCAAAAACCAGCAAAAAATTCCAAAAAATAATTTTTTTCCAAAAAAAAATTCAAAACAAAAAAAAAAGATGGCGGCATCCACGGACTGGCACTGACAGAACCTGCTCCGTGACGTCACCACCGGTTTACTACCGGTTCTATAGAACCGGTGTGAACCAGGAGGAATCCACCTCTGTTGGAGACCCCTGCTTTAAACTATGATCTGTTTAGCTAGATCTAATAGCTTTTGTTGGGGGTAGGCTTGGGATGAGGGCATGCTTTTGAGTCAGTTTTGGTTTCTGATGCTGCCTGAACAAGTCCATGCAATTTACTTGGTGAAATTTTTCACAGGTAGCCATTGCTTTCTTCCTAGGGTTGAGAGAGAATGACTGGCCCAAAGTCACCCTGCTGGCTAGAATTTGGGGCCCTACTGAAACTACTACCCTAAATTGGCTCAATAGCTGTTGTTATCTTTCATTAAAAGTTTGTTGTGGGTAGGGGTGGGTGCGTACATGTATTTATACCATTTAATCCCATCTCTGACAAATCAACAAGCATGAAGAATTTGAGTCGATGAGTATCTCAGTGAATGTTACAGTACTTTAATTAGATAAGATAACTAGATGTAATATGATGTAGCTTCTTCTAAGAGACTGTGGCCTTTTTGTTAAGCACTTTGAGGAATAAACATATTTGTATTTGCTTAGGGGTAGATGCTAGCTGGACAGAATTTGATGCCATGAAAGGGCTGATGTCTTGCAAGCCCCATTTAGGATTCATTTGAATGTGTGAATTCTAAGGAAGCGGACAGGGTGTTTTTTGGATGGGTTTCACTACCTGAGGATGTGATTCTTCCCCTCTCGGCTGGTTGGAGCAGCCAATGAGGGACAAGGAAATGAGTTTGGGTAACAGGGAATGCTTCTTTGAAGGAGGGGTGATACTGATCCAAAACGCAAAAAGAAAATGTAAAAGCCACTCACCTGTAATTCACATTTAAGTAAAATAGGCACTTACTTTAGCTATGCCAGATAATTGTATATAAATTACAGATACACTGTCAGTAGATGGTTTGCAAATATAATCAAACAGCTTTTCAGAAAAAGCTATTTGAGGGAAGCTTTTACCTATTTTCCTCTCCAAAGATATTATTACTGAGTGTTTAAATCTCATTTTATATTTTTCTAGTGACTGGCTAAAGCAACCTTCCTAGGATGACATTTCTATGAATAAAACCGGGATGTTTTAATTTGCATATTTTCCTATATTTATACTCCATAACTCAAGAACTCCTGCAGACACAATTAGGACACAGATAAGTACTAAGTCTTCGCTGCTCTCTAGCAGCCATCCAGATGTTTGCAACTCAAAGTAGAAGTCCTAAGCAGAAGAAACAGCAATAGTGGAAGCTGTTTCCCCCACTGTGGCTCTTGCCATTGTTGACATGCTGGGCTGCCTTCCTGGAAACTCGGACATTTCCCTAGTCTTGGGAGGTATCCCTGGCATCTGGCACCTGGAGCAGTGAATGTAGTTACCACAAATATTTTCTAGTCCATTTTCCTTCTGATATTTTGGATTCCATAACTCCCAACCAATAATAGCTATTGACAATTGTTAGATAGTGGGTAGAGATGACAGGAGACAGACTTCCAAAGCAGCTCTTTATTTCAGCTCTTGTGTAAGCAACCAGCAAAGAGCAGTCTGACAGCTTGCCCTTTTATAGGGAGCTGTCAGACAGACCAGCCAATAGCGTTTGAGCTTTTTCCCGCTCAAACGCTGGACCTGGTTGGAACCATGCAACACAGTTGAAACAGTTAGAACATAACACCCCTCCCCTCCTGGATGGAGCTGTCCAGCATACGTAATCACGCAGGTAGGCGGGGCGTTTTGGAGCCCTACTAGACCTGCGCAATTCAGTTGGTGGTGAGGCAGCGGCCTGTGCGGACAGGTCTGCTGCCGCTCCGGGGCTCGAGCATGGAAGCTCCTGGACTCCTGGA
>QLTV01002835.1:2690774-2733274 GCA_003457575.1 Thermophis baileyi
GTCTGCCTGGCTGGTTGAAAGTGCTGAAGAAGCTAGTCACAGTTCTCCTGGCCCAAGCCCTCGTCGCCACTGTTAGATAGTGGGTAGAGATGACAGGAGACAGACTTCCAAAGCAGCTCTTTATTTCAGCTCTTGTGTAAGCAACCAGCAAAGAGCAGTCTGACAGCTTGCCCTTTTATAGGGAGCTGTCAGACAGACCAGCCAATAGCGTTTGAGCTTTTTCCCGCTCAAACGCTGGACCTGGTTGGAACCATGCAACACAGTTGAAACAGTTAGAACATAACAACAATTATCTTGGAAAGAAATACAAGGAAATACTAAGAAACCAGACCATTCGAATGACTAATCAACAAGAGAACCAATCAGCTGCTCAGAATTTAAATATAGCTCCAAATGAACAACCAATCACACAACCAACTGACCACACTGGCACACAAGACATTTATAAGTTAAGGAGAATAGGGAAAGAAAATCCTGATAATGATGTTACCTAGTCTGGCAACGAAACATTCAGAAACTAAATTGAAACAAGCTTGGAGAGCAAACCACTGCCAAAATCTAAAACGCGAGCTACAAGTATTTTCTATTATTTCCAAGGAAATACTATCTTGAATTGAGTTAAACGTCTGGTGACAATAGAAAAGTAATTTCAACTGCCTTCTTTCAAAATTCTCTCCCCCCCCCAAATCTATTACAGTACTGGTGGTTTCTCATCCAAGTACTATTGAGATCTGAACCTGCTTGGCTTTCTTGTGATCACAAAGATTGACTAGGAATTTGAAAATCCAACATAACTGGAAGATCATAGACGGATAAGTTTATTTAATGTAATTGGTGGGTTGTTGGATTTTACAAACCTTATCCTTTTATTCTTGATCACCCTTAAATCCTTTGATGTGTAGTTATTACAGATGGAATATTCACTTGTTTCCTTTTTCTTTTCTTTTTCTTTTTGCAATGGGAAGATATTTGCAGCTATTGTGCGAAGGCGTATTAAATACAAATATATACTTTTTAATTTGGCCCCTAGGATTGCCAGAAAAGGCAGAGCTGTGAACCCTTACATCACTACATTTTGATGTAACTTTTAAATGGCTCACTGCATTATCAGTCCAGTTCAGGCTGGATTGCCTTTGTCAAGAACGGGAGGTTAAAAAAAAAATCTAGTCCAATCTATCTAGATTTTTAATAAGCTGCCTTCCATGTTTTGAATTTCAAAGCTTGTCTTCCCCCCCTCCCCCTTCCTCTAGCCTCCTCCATCCAGCCCTTTGCAATCTTAACCTTTTTCCTGCCCTCCCACCTTCTCTCCTTTGCAAGGACACAATCTCTCCTTCCAAGGAGCGGCTTTACACTGCTTGTGTGAGCAGCTGACAAAGAGAACAAGGCATTTCTTAGCATTTCAATGTTGGGCTGCTTCTGGATTGGAGAGTGGCTGGTGCACCTGTTGTGATAAGCAGACTCTCTTCACAGCTCAACTGAAAAGAGACCATGTTGGCCCCAGCCCTGCCAGCTCCCTTTTTTGTGAATGCTAATAATTAAGAGAAAGGGTCTAAGCATGATGGATTCTTGAGCCACAAAAAGAAAGAAAGAAAGAAAGAAAGAAAGAAAGAGAGAGAGAGAGAGAGAGAGAGAGAGAGAGAGAGAGAGAGAGAGAGAGAGAGAGAGAGAGAGAGAGAGAGAGAAAAGAAAACGAAAGTTGTGTTTCCTTGGCCTAAAGAAGGGGGGGGAAGGAAAGGGGGAAAATAAAACCCTTCTCAACTGTTTTGTAAGAAGCCCAGAGTGAAAGTTTATTGTGCAATAAAAAGGGAATGACCGGATAATCACAGTGGATTTTGCTTCCCCCCCCCCCCCAAAAAACCCATAATTTGTCCTGTTCTGTGCCATTCTTTACGTTTCTTTTCCCTTATCTGGCTGTGCAACACAGCTTGTTAAAAAAAAAAAAGTCACCAGGGTTCCTCCCTTCCAGCCAAAACGTCCCTCTGCTATTTACAAATGCAAGTTTTGTCCTGTGTGTGTGTGTGTGTGTGTGTGTGTGTGTGTGTGTGTGTGTGTGTGCTGCCTGGCAGTGGAACCAAGGTCTTCATGGCTGGGGCATTCTGCTCAGAATGAGCGTGGCCCTTGTATCCAAAGTGTGCAAACTTCAGGAGGCACAGCAGCCCTCCAAGTTCACCTGTGTTGTCAGTCAGTTGGTATGTCAACTTGAAGACAAGGCAAAGCATAAACTCTGGAATGATGACAAGTGCATTCACTTGGGCTAAAAAAGGCAGGGAGATGAAGAAGAGGAGGAGGAGGGGGAGGGGGATAAAAAGCCAAGAAGGCGATGCAGCTGCCAGCACAATGCAAGAAGAGGCTTTGGCGGATGTTCAAAGCCACTCAAAAACGAGTGTTTCAATTTAATACCAAATTAAAAGCAGGCAGAGTTGTGCAGCACAGGAAAAAGATTATACATTAATACTCCCCCCCCCATCTCCGACGTAATCCAAACGATCACACTAAAATAAATAGAAGTTAAGCTTTCTATCCCTTTCCACCCATTAGCTCTTTTTTTCCTTTGCTTAAAAAAAAACCACCCTTGAATTGGATTTTTCTTTTCTTTTTTCTTTTTTGTTTGGTAGAGAGAGGCTAGAATGGATGGAAGGAAGGAAGGAAGAGGAGGAATATTTAATGCATAGATTCTCTATACTTATTTTCCTTAGGATTTCACTGTCCTTTTCCTTTATTTGTAGAAGTTTTGTTTTTATGTTTCATCTCTTGATTCCAGTAAAAGCTGAACTGTAATTAAAACTTCTGCCTCAAAGTATGAAGGTGACAGCCCCAAAGGAGCTAAGGAGATCCTGCAGACTGTGTAGCCTCCAATTGCTTTCTAGGATTTTCAGGCCAATAGTTACATTAGACCAAAGAGTAAGAATTTAATGGATTAGATTAGTTGGCAGAATTAGCCTGCAATTCTGCATTCTAGCCCTAATGTATGCGGTGTGTGCAATGTATGTTGCTCTACTTCCTGATGTAACTTGCAAGCAATAGAACTACCTAGAGTATATGATTACAGTGAGCATTGTATTTGGTACATAAATAGTCTCTTGAGGTAAGGATCATAATAAATGGAATTATGTGGTTCATTAAATTGGCTATAATATTCTAAGCCATAAACCATGTTTTCCAAATTACAGGTGTCGTTAAGTCAAAGCTAAGCAATGAACATTATGTTAAGGTGTGTAATGTGTAGTAAACTCAGTACATAGACTTGTTGAGGGCATTTGGGCATCAGCTCCATGGGGGAGCACACAACACAAAAAATTCCATGCAATTTCATCATGCAAATGATGTCAACTATGTAATTTGCATCACTTGTGCAATGACAGGATGTGCTTAATGATATTATGGCATCTATGTTATGTCTAAGCATGGCGCCTTTCTTTGGGTCAGGTCAAAACAGCTTGGAGCTTGAGGAATGACATATCTTCTTGATGAACAAGAAATTTCAAGAAAACCTTGAGTGGAGCTCAATCAATTTTGAGAGCCTACAAATTTTTCTTAATTGATTAGATTGTATAGGCAAAGCAGGGAGCATAGGCCCAAGTAATTAGGGCAGATGTCTAAAGCTCTGTCCAAAATATGTTTCAATCCCAAATTTCATTGATTATTTGGATAAATTGCCAATGACTATTTCAGAACTTCTGAAAGAAAGAAGAAAATATTTATTTATAGTAATGACTGAATACACACACACACACACACACACACACGTCTCAAACCATTTTGCATCATCTTGCATTTGTACGTTTCTAAAATGATATGAATTTGGTAGATGTTCAAACCAAGCCATCTCCATTATGCTATAAAAAGAAATGAATATTTCACATGGCTATCTAAGCAAAGATCTCTCTTAATGTTGATATAGTTTGAACAATTGGATGCTAAATTATGCTTGGTTATATAAATTGAAGGATTTCTAGATGAGATGGTAGAAAATTGTATTTTCTTCTCTAGTACCAGCTATTGCTAAATTTGGCTCTGAACAAAGAATATATCTAGTCTTCCCCAGACATACGGTATTGAGATCAAAATCTATATTAATAAATTCAAAACAGACTTCCCAGACTCTATGATCCAGCATTAAATTAAATATGATTCTGCAGAAATCACCCAGTGGATATTTGGATAGTTTGCCTGAAATACTGATTTACAGGTTGAATTTCCTTTCCTAGAAATTGCCTACTCCTCCAGAGAAATAGAACTATTTTGTGAAATTTTCTATTGTCTTCATATGTCTAGCAAATGATTGTTATTCATTTAATGAGAGGTTTAGTTAGCAGGAGACACAGACTTAACTCTGAGTCAGCACATTCTAACAAGGGAGCCTTCCACAGATTTGAACACTTTCTTTCTGAAGTTTGTTTTTGGCATTAGTGGATGGTGAATATCTTGTGATCGGAGCTGAAGAAGCTTCTTGGATGAGAAACGAACGTCTTCAAAGAAAAACCAGAAAGTCCAGTTGCTTCTTGAAAAAAGCAGCTTTGGGACATCTTGTGATCTATGAAACGCACTTCCAGTGACCATCAGATAGCATTCTAATCCCATTTTCTTTCTATGTTCAAAACAATGGACCATTCACTGATTCTCCCCCCCCCACCCCGGTTCCTGATATAATCTGTTCAAAACAAGAGTTAATTTAGTTCATGTGCCTAACTTCCCAGACTGGAAGAGATCATATAGGCTTACAGTATATTGTTTATAGATTTCATAAAAGAGATGACATTTCGTAGGAGGAATCTATCCTTTTCAAAAGAATTGCAGTCTGGATGTGCAGATTAAAATTCAAAATAACTTTATCTCTATGAAGATTCTCAGTCATCCAGCTCATGCTTGTCCCAAAGATGCTTTCTTTCAAAAGGCAACTGGACTTCCTTTTTTGCTTGAAGACGTTTCACGTCTCATCCAAGAAGTTTCTTCAGTTCTGACTGAATTGTGGAGAATGGAAGGATTTATATTCCTTAGAGCAGTGATGGCGAACCTTTTTCCCCTCTGGTGCCGAAAGCGTGTGCGCATGTGCGATCGCACGCATGCGCATGCCCACACCCATAATTTAATGCCCCCATGTGCCACGCCCCCTGCGCATGTGCGCGTGACCCCCCTGCGTGGCCCCGCCCCCCATGCATGCGCGCACAACCTCCCCCTCCCCCATTTCCCAACTTCTGGTGGGCCCAGTAGGCCCGTTTTTCGCCCTCCCCAGGCTCCAGAGGCTTTCTTGGAGCCTGGGGAGGGTGAAAAACCCCCGCCCCCCAGGGGCCCCCCCCCGAGGCTGGAAATGGCCTGTTTCCCGACTTCCGGTGGGCCTGGGGAGGAGGCCCTCCGGAGGCCGAAAATGCCCTCCCAGAGCCTCCGCACGAGCCGAAAATCAGCTGTGCACATGTGCGCTGGAGCTGAGCTAGGGCAACGGCTTGCATGCCGGCAGATATGGCTCCGCTTGCCACCTGTGGCATGCATGCCATAGGTTCGCCATCACGGCCTTAGAGTCATCTGGTCATTATCCCTTTTTCTGAGAGTCAGTTGAGACCACTTGGAGGTTTATCTGTGCACTCAGGGTCACCTAAATCCTGTAGTCTGCAATTCCTTTTCCTGCAAATCTGTTCATACTTCCACACCATTAGAAGGGTGTTCATCCTGAAGTGCATAGCTAAAGGTCTACGGAGGTTCTCCAGGTCATGGTTGTCCCAAAGGTGCTCTTTCAAAAGACAACTGGACTTTCTTGTTTTGCTTGAAAATATTTCACTTCTCATCCAAGAAGCGTCTTTATTACAGATCATGGGTGCTGGCAATTTCCTACCCTTGTACTAAATGAAAATAAAAGTGTTGGGGTAAGTGAGCAACAGATACATGAGGAAGTTATCACACAACTGTCAGCATGCAAGTACATAATCATGGCATCTATATAATAAGTGTCTCCAGTGTGTATAGTCATTTTGGCATAGTGATTTGCTGCAGATGCTCTTGGCTGTCTATTTACTTGTCTTTTTTCACAAGGCTGGAAATGCTGATACTGGTTTTGCCACAGTCATTATACTATTGAGGTTGATAAGATAATAACCCGGTTGTTAAATGAACCTGTATTCCCCATTGTCTTTGCTTATGAGAAGGTCACAAAAGGTGATCACATGACCTTGGGACACAGCAACGATCATAAATATGAACCTGTTGCCAAGCATCTGAATGTTGATCACATGACTATAGAGATGCTACAAAAGCCGTAACTGTAAAAAATGGTCATAAGTCACATTTTTCAGTGCCGTTGTAACTTTGAACAGTCACTAAACAAACTGTTGTAAGTCAAGTATATGATATAACGATTCTGAAGGTGATGCAGGGGCAATAACCATGTAACAAGAATGTTCAACATCGTATTTTTCCTCATTCAGATTATGGTCTTGAGGACATACTAAAAACAAATAAATGAAGGCTAGACTGTTATGCACTTTTACTTGGGAGTAAGTTTATCTAAGGCTTGCTTGTGCATAACAGTGTGGAGGATTCTGTTCCTAACAATTTAAAGATCATAATAAAGAGTTCAGATTTGCTTTGCTGGCTGCCACATCTAATTGTGGTACGAAATGAAAGCAGAGGAAGACACCCCCCCCTCCCCAGCCATTATGTGTGAAGGGCCATGGAGCCCCTGACATCTGTTCACTTCTGAGCTGATGGGATGCTATATGCATCGCCTTCTCTTGCTCGGATATCCATAGGGAGACGCACAATATCAGGGCCAAGGTTGGCAATGCTACTGTGCTGCCATTCTATGTCTCGGAGTATCTTTCAGGCACAGGCCATGTGCAGGAGGATAATAGAGAAATCTGCACAGACTTAAATTTGGGGAAACATTGAAAATTTCTGATGAAGTTAGAAATGTGATTCTAATGAGATTACAGCCATGGCTTCTCCTGCTTGTTCTTCTCTTCTTCTTTCTGCCTGCTTTCTCTCTTTCTTAGTACAGCAAGCAAGGATCAAGGTTGGCAGCCCATTAAAGAACAAGAAGGAGGTAACTATTGACTGAAGTTTTCCTTTCCCATGGGAAGTTTTTGGATTGTAATCTTATTGGAATAGGGTTTGTACCTCTTGTAGCAATAGTAATAAAACGTAGACTTATATACCACCCCATACTGCTTTACAGCACTCTCTGGGTGGTTTACAATGCCGGCATGTTGCCCCCAACAATCTGGGTCCTAGTCAGGGGTGGGTTCCAACTTACCTCGCTGCCGGTTCACTCCCTCCCATGCCGCGTGGGCACGCCTTGTGAGCGCGCGCGTTCTTCGCGCGCGTATGCGCAGTAACAAAAAAGCCAAAAAAAAAAGCCAAAAAAAAAAAAGCCAAAAACAAGATAGCGACTGCATGCACAGTGCCAGAACTCGGCTTCGGCGCATGCTCAGAAGGAAAAAAAATTCAAAAAAATTCAAAAAACAAATTAAAAAAAAAAAGATGGCGGCGCCCACAGACCGAACCGGATCGGTGATGTCATCATGATGTCACCAGTGGGTCGCTACCGGTTCGGGAGAACCAATCCGAACTGGGAGGAACCCACCCCTGGTCCTAGTTTAAGGATGGAACGCTAAGTCAATCTCAAGCTTTTCAGGATCGAATTCTAGGCTGTGGGCAGAGTTTGCCTGCAATGCTGCATTCTAACCACTGTGCCACCAGGGCTCTCTTGTACAATTATACATATACATTGAGTGGTTTGGCAAAAAGATGCCAAACCACTATGTCACTAAAAGAGGCTATGCCACTAAAAGAGAACATGTTTGTTGGACTTAGAGAATTCCAGATGCAAGTGCAACCACTGAAAGGCTCCAGTAGGCCCCACTTTGGTATAGTGTACCCCAATCTAATGTTATTTAGATACAGGTGGTTCTCAACTTACAACCATTCATTTAGTGACCATTTCAAGTTACAAAACACATAAGGTAAGTCAAGGATTACTTGTATGTTGAAGTAACAGCTCCCAGAATTTTTGGCTAGAAATGTAAGGAATTGAACTTCCAACATATCTGAAGGATCACCAATTAGGCTAAAATTGCTTTAAAGCTGCTCCAAGTAATGAAACTTGTAGGTATAACTTTTAAAGACAAAATTCCTAAATAAAAATGAGGAATTATTTTCCCTCTCTTTAAAACAGGTGTGGGGAGTACTATAGTGTTGGTCCTGTTTGTTCAGCCTCATCGATATCCAAACATGATTATTTTCCTCTTTCATCCATTTTTTTAAAACTCTAAGCTACTATTATCAAATACAAATCACATTGAGTGGTTTGGCAAAACGGTGCCAATATATATGCCGTGAAATAAAATATAAATACTGTAGTAATGCTTCTTTGTGGTCCAACTTGCCAGAATATTGGACATAAATGCTATAATAAAACGGAGGTGATCGAAATTAATGGTAGGATTAAAAAGGCTGAAAGATAGAAAGTTCCTAACTTTCTCCTTGGTCGCTTCTTTAAAATTTATCTCCTGTTAACCAGACATCTCATGCTGAAATAAACAGGTAGACAAGAGGAAGACAAATGTTGGTGTGTGTTTAGTTTCTGCCATACAGATATCTAACATGGGATATCTAGCATGGGTCCAGTTTACTTGAGGGACTTTCTTATCCCACTGGGATTGGCCTGCCCCACATATGCTGGCAGAGGAGGCATGATGTGGACTCCATTGGCGGGGGTATTCCGGCCGGTGGGGTCCAGGAGAAGCAAGTTCCCTGCAGTTGGTCCTGCCCTTTGGAATATTTTACCCCCTGGAGTGAGGTAAGGTCCCGCCCTCCTGACCTTCCTCAAGAGCTTAAATACCTGGCTCTGTAAGTTGGCTTGGAGCTCCAATGGAGGGTCTTCACTTCATTGGGGTGGTTGATAGATTAATAACAGATCCCACCTCCCTCCCTATTCATCCTACTCCTTCATTCTCCATCTTTTAGTTAAGGTTGAGTATTTGTATTTTTATTCTGTTTTAATTGCATTGCGTAATAGCATTGTATAGTTTTATCTTTTTTAAGATCGTAAGTCACCCACAGTTGCCCTCTGGTAAGATGGGCAGCCAATGAATTTAATAAATAAAATAAAAAGAACTCAATTTAGACTCAAAAGGAGCTGAAATTCACCAAATATTGTATGATGTTGAGTTGGATCCGAAGAAGAAAAAAATACAAATAAGCCGGAATGAATAGTGCAAAGTGCAAAGTCAGTTTCTGTGGTTTGCTGAACAGTTTGTAGCTTATTGTGCAGTAAGTAAACCCAGACAATTGTGATAGATTTACCCAATAGTCAAACAAACCCCTGGCTTAATGTTTGTGAGAACACAACAAGCGTTTTAGAGAGAGTAACTTATAAGATTGTGAGGGGTTGGTGGTTTTTTTTTTTTTTTGGACTGGACTGTTCGGAGAGAAAATAATAAGATTGTGGGGGGTTTGTGGTTTTTTTTTTTTTTTGGACTGGACTGTTCCGCCTTTAGTGGCTGCTTGAAAAGCAGAAATGTTAACAAGCAGAAATCCTTTCAGGAAAACAAGAAAGAAAGAAAGCCGGTGATCTTATTGCCCAGTGAGATTTGCTAATGGTGCCATTAGTGAGGCCTGTTAAAGTAAGCATTTCTACTGAAAAGGCTTTCAAATGTTAACTAGAAAACTAGAATACTGAAATGGATACCTTCAAGCACATTTACTTTTAACAGAACATTCTCCCCCCCCCTTCAAGAAAAATAACTTACATTTTGGTTCTTTTCCTTCCTGCACACCTTGTAGGAGGGCGCTGATGGATTGATTTCCATATGTAGCACTTATTTGTTATCGGAAGTCCATATGTGAACAGATCCAAGGGCGAGATTAGTTTTCCCCTTTATTGTTAGGGGCAAGGCACTCAGTTCATTAAATCTCTCTGATCTGCTCCACCACCTGCTCCTCTCCTCTCTTGAACCCTGAAGACCTAGCCCATTTATTTGCTTCTTTTCCTAATTTTCCCTCTTTCTTTCCTTTCCTTTTTTCTTTTTTAGTTCCACAGCCTCTTCTTTCAACCAACGTCACTGACATTTGGGCTTTGCTTTTTCACTTTATTTTTAAAATGTGGGATTTTCGGATCCAATGCTTCTTTGGCGGTGAACTTTTCCGTTTAGAAAAGATTAAATCTACATGCCCTTACCTGATTCTTGGAAGCAGACTAAATATTTTTGATCTAGTTCAGGGGAATCCAACCTTGGCAACTTTAAGACCCGTGGACTTCAATTCCCAGAATTCCCCAGCCAGCTGGGGGTTAAAGTCCACAGCAGTAGTGGGGTTCTACTTACCTTTGCTACCAGTTTGGGAATGGGAGCGCGCGCGCGCATGCGCAGAGTGTTTTTTGATGACGTCCGGGTGGGTGGGCGGAGCCTCCTGCCGCCGCCGCTGCTACCAGTTCGCCGTACCGGGTCGAACCGGTAGCAACCCACCACTGGTCCACAGGTCTTCAAAGTCTTATAGTTGCAAAAAAAATTATTTCTACTTGTCTTTGGATAATAGAATGAGGTTATAAATCTCTTGTGGTTGGGGTTTGACAGATATATCAAATATCACTTCAGATCTTTGCTTCTTTTTTCAGGTTGCTTGTCCAGAACACAGCATATTGGGGGGGGGGGACTGGAAGGACAAACGAAAAAAGCAAAAGTAACTTTTTCTTCATGCTTTTTTATGCCTTTGTGACAGTAACTGGATTCTTGCCAAGTCATGAGTTTAAATTTGAGTCCAGTTTATTTTATTGTTTATAATAATTTTATTGAATATTACAATTAAGAATATAGAAACTAATACAAACTAAAAAAAGAGGAAAAAAAAACAGAAAAGTTATCTGGTCTGCAAAATTTTAGTCAGCAAAAGTCTGTTAAAGATTAACAGAGATAACAATACATCTATTTTTACCCTGGACAAATAAATCAACTTTCTATTCCTTCCTTTCTAACAACCCTAATCTCTAATCCTTTCGAATAATGTCCTAGAACTTATTTTCTTTTCAAATGTTCTTTGTTTCCTCTCATATATTCTTGAAAGCTTTAGCATGTCAATTTTGTAAATCCAATACAGGAAAGTTACCCAGGTCACTCTGTGGGTGTGTTACTTATAATCTGTCAGTTTTAAATCAACTTTTGGATCGGTCTCAGTCACGTTAGATAAAACGTGTTCTTCCTCCATGACATCTTTTAAAGAGTCTGGCAAACCCTTTAAAAATTAACTTGTGGCTACATTGTTCACCAATGTCCTTCAATATATCCACTGTTCAAATATTTTGCTCCATTCTGAATTAGTAAGTCAAATTTAATGTTTTTTCTCCTTTTAATTGACATTAGTTTCTTCTTGAACTAAACCTTCAACTGTCCAACCCTCAAAATCCCATCGTATAACTTTTTTAGTTTAAGAATTCAAAACAACATTTCCCACTGGAAAGAAACTCACCCGGGGTTTTAGCTTTTAGCGGAGTTATCTTCACTTCCCCATTTCTTTCCCCAGAAGTGGATCTCTAACTTATTTTAAAGCAACCTCGTTACTATGTCAACATGTTTGTTGGCTTAATAAAATCTATAGCTGAAAGGAATATCCCTGGAGGCTACTGTAAAGATTATGTCCCCAGATGGAGTGAGGAGACAAGTCAGGGGTGAAATTCAAAATTTTTCCCTACCGGTTCTGTGGGCGTGGCTTGGTGGGCGTGGCAGGGGAAGGATATTGCAAAATCTCCATTCCCACCCCACTCGGGCCAGCCAGAGGTGGTATTTGCCGGTTCTCCGAACTACTCAAAATTTCCGCTACCGGTTCTCCAGAACCTGTCAGAACCTGCTGAATTTCACCCCTGAGACAAGTTGCTTGTGCACAGAGTTTGAACAGGATGGTAATCCCTGGACAGAGCCAGAAAAGAGAAATGCTCCAGGACTGTAAAAGATAATGGTAAAGATTTCTCCTTTCCAGTCACTCTAGGGGGTAATGCTCATCTCCATTTTTTAGCCAAGGGACCCAGCGTTGTCCAGACTCTTCTCTGGTCATATGGCTAGCATGATTGTATACCGAAGTGCCTGGAAGGCTGTTACTTTCCCACCAAAATGGTACCTATTTATCTACTCATATTTGCATGCTTTCGAACTACCAGGTGGGCAAGAGCTAGGGCAAGTATGGGAGCTCACCCTATTGCACAGTGCTCAGGACTCGAACCCAGTCTGTCAGCTTTCTAGCTGACAACTTCAGTGTCTTTAGCCACTGAGCCATTGCGCCCCCTGATCTAGGAGTGTAGAAGATCTAAACTTTACCTACTCCAGCAGGAAAGGCTGGTCCCATGTCTGAAAATTGGACTTATTATCCATACCATCCCCCCCCCCCAAAAAAAACACATTCTACCATCAGTGTGGAATCCATAGCTAACCATCTTGTCTCTATTTCAAGGACAATAAAATATAAGAATTCACCAGACAAATTAGATCTGAACTTAGACTTTTGAAACATGATCTTCCACCACATGATTTATACTCATGCCCGCTTACGCCAGAAGAAGTGCAAAGGGGCTGGATTCTTTACAAAATGGTAAAGCTGCAGGATTTGATGGCGTGTACCCAGAACTATTGAAGAACTGTGGCCCAGCAGCTAAATGTTGATTTGCCTCCTTTTTTAGTTCCATACTATACTCAGGAGGCCTGCCTCCTATATTCAAAATTATTGCAATTTTAAAAACCAGGGGAGGATGATCCAAACCTTCCCCAAAGTTACAGGCCAATTGCTATTTTCTGTGTCACCTACAAACTTTTAGAAAGACTTGTGTTAAAGAGAATAGTCCTAGCAGTAGAATCTCTAATCCAAGCAGAACAAGCTGGATTTCACTCCAACCGTGATTGTAGCAATCAAGTCCTTGCGCTAACTTCCTACCTGGAGAATGGTTTTCAAAGGAAAATGAAAAATGCCTCTGTTTTTCTTGACTTCTCAGTGGACTATGATACTATCTAGAGAGAAGGACTTCTCAAATTAATCAAGGTTATACCCTGCCATAACACCATTGCCTTGATTAACAACCTTGAGTAACAGGTTATTCCAAGTTTTTACAGAACTCAATAGAAGTCGATATCCTGAGTTGAATAACGGTCTACCACAAGGATCACTGCTCTTTTTAATTTGTACATCCATGACTTGCCTGAAACTCTTTCTTGGAAATTTATTTATGTCGATTATATCAATCTGACAGCCCAAAGAACCAACCTCAGTGATACAGAGGACATCCTCTCTCAAGATCTCCAAAAGGTGGATGACTGCTTCAAAAAATGGCTCCTCCAACCAAGCCTAACAAAAACAGAAGCAGCCACATTCCACCTCAGCAATAGGTATGCAAATTACCAGCCTTCAGTGAAGTTTCAGAACTATATTTTACAATGTAATAAATCTCTGTAGTACCTTGGGGTAACATTGGACAGATCACTAACCTTCTCTCAGCACCTGCAAAAACAGCTGCAAAATTGAATTTTTTTTCAGTTTACACAACATTGTTTAAACAAATTGTTTACACAACAATTTACTGAACAAACTGGCTGGGACATCCTGGGGTACTATGCTAACACCCTACAAACAACAGCCTTGGTTTTGGTCTATTTCACAGCTGAATATTGTGCCAGTGTGTGGCTTAACAGCAACGACACCCAAATGATTGATGTCCAACTCCACCAGATAATGCATATCATCTCTGGCACATTTCATCTCACTCCTATGTACTGGTTACTAGTACTTAGTAATATCGTATCAACCCACATTAGAAGACAACAAGCTATCAATTGGCTTTGGTCAAGGATACTCAACAACAAGGCCCTCCCTATTTAGCAGGACTATGTACTGTCCATCACAAGATTGAAATCCCATAGGTCAGCATTTAACCCTGAGAATGCCTGCAGAGAGGAATGATCCACCGTACCTTCTTGTGGCTTGACCATTAGTGATCCCTCTACCAAGCCACCTGGTTTCAACCTGCCTCGCTCTGTCTGAACAAAATTGAACAGAATTAGGTGTGATTCTGGAAGAATTGCCTCTGCTCTATATCAGTGAGGATGGAAAGATTCCCCTTGTTAAGATTGTGGTGCTGATATGCAAACTATTAAACATATTGTGCAAAATTGCCCACGACGTGCGTTCTCTGGTTCCCTATAAAATCTGCATGGCCACTGCTATACCCCCCCAAAGAAGTTTTATATATAATTATGTGGATTATGTCTATATGTTTACTTCTCTTTTGTCATGTCCTCATCATATGCTAAATAACTACTATGTCATAATAAATCGTGCAGATGGGTTATCAGCTGAGATGTAACTCAATTACACTGTGTTCTAGCCCCCATTGAACAAACAAGGCCAGAAAACTGGCCACAGCTATGATTTCAGAGACAATGGTAGTACTTGAAAATGGTTGATATTTGTAATTCTACTCAAAAGAGAAATGCACCCCTTATATTATTCAGTCAGCTATTGAATTTTGTTTAAGGGAATTTAATGTATTGCCATTTTTATTGCTTATATATTGTTGTACAGTATTGTAAAGCATTCTATATTGTAGGCTTCTGGCAATATCTGTTGGTGTGTCTATCAACCTACATTGCAATTTTGGCTAAGGTCGGTATGTTCTTGCATTTAAAATTTTTTATACTGCCCTAATTGCTCACCAGCAGTCCATGCTTTAAAGGCCATTTAATTTTCTAGAAGTTGACGGGCCAAGATAAATTGTCATTAATTAATCCTATGAAGGTGGTATGTTGGGCTGTGACTTTATCTGCAGAGTTCATACAGTATATAGCATCTGATAGAGAAAAATATTGGAATAATATTCTTTCCTAACAATTCTGTAGGTTGTAAATGGCACTTCATAGTATTGATCAAATAATTTACCGGTATGTAAGAACCAGAAAAAGAAGAGCATATGATGGGCACCTTTTAAATGTTCTTCAATAGTGCTGAATAATTGTCAAATTATATTTCAAGCTGTTATGGAATATGTCTTATTAATCTTTACAATGACTTCAGTTATTCCCATCCTAGCCTGCTTCTCAAGTTATTTTATTTTACAAAACTGACTGTGGTTTGTTAAGATATGAGTGCAGAATAATAGCATAATACATTTTTATGAGAAGTGTACTCTATATTGAATCATTCCAGAATTATATAGGCTTCCCAAGTGTCTCTGAATAGCTAGCACAGCAGTTTAATAGTCAATAAAATCATTTCACTTAAAATGCTGGAGCCAGCTAGAGTGAAACTTGCATGCAACCAGATGAGCAGAAATGAAGTCTTAACACATCTAAATTGCTTTTAAAACCTGGGCCAAAGGAAATGTCTTTACAGGAAGTCCTCAACTTATGACCACAACTGAGCCCAAAATTTCTGTTGTTAAGTGAGTCATTTGTTAAGTGAGTTTTGCCCCATTTTACGACCTTTCTTGCCACATTTGTTAAGTGAATCACTGCAGTTGATAAATTGTTAAGTGAATCTGGCTTCCCCGCTGACTTTGCTTGTCAGAAGGTTGCAAAAAGGGGATCACATGGCCTTGGGACACAGCAACGGTCGTAAGTTTGAACCAATTACCAAGCCTCTGAATTTTGATCACATGATTGCAGGGATGCTTCAAAGTCCGTAACTGTGAAAACAGTCATAAGTCACTTTTTTCAGTGTCATCGTAACTGTGAACGGTCACTAAATGAACTGTTGTAAGTGAAAGACTACCTGTATTTTTAGTGATCAGAATTCAGATGTAATTCTTCTTGGGAACATCATCCATACTTAGGATATCACAGATAAGATCTTATCTTTACTTTTGGGAGGGCATAAGCAAGCCTAGCTGGATCTTCTTCTGTATCCCTAAAGTTGCATCATTCCATACATTACTTCTCCAACTTGTCCTCAGTCCATACTTCTTAGATGAAGAATACAGCTCTCGTTCTTTCATTGCTTGCTTGGAATGGTGAGGTAAATTGGCTGAATTCCTTTAAAACTGGCACCATTCCGATGCATTAAAAAGATAAACACTGTTTAAAGTCGAGTGGCATTCCCAATGATTTGATAGGCATCAATATGTAAGTGGTATGGTATTTCCTTCTGTAAGTTTTAACTTCCTGGTGGTATCCCAATCTAGGGATAACACATTGGCTCTTTGTCCAGCTAAGTTGGACAAGTAATATGGGCTAAATTAGCAATAGCAATAGCACTTAGACTTATATACCGCTTTACAGTGCTTTACAGCCCTCTCTAAGCGGTTCACAGAGTCAGCATACTGCCCCCAACAATCTGGGTCCTCATTTTACCCACCTCGGAAGGATGGAAGGCTGAGTCAACCTTGAGCCGGTGAGATTTGAACTGCCGAACTGCAGCTAACAGTCAGCTGAAGTAGCCTGCAGTACTACACTCTAACCACTGCGCCACCTCGGCTCTTAAATTCCAAATTCAAAACTGAATGTTATTAGAACATGGATTTGTCCAAGGGGAGCCACAGGTGATGCACCTGTTTAAGCTGGTTGGAGGTTCTAGGCCATGGAAGCAGTGAAAAGTAGTAAATTCTCTTGAGTGCATTACAAGTATCCTCGACTTACAATTTTTCACTTACTGACCATTCAAAATTACAACAGCACTGAAAAAAAGTGACTTATGACCATTTTTCACACAACCATTGCAGCATCTCCATGGTCACGTGATCAAAATTTGGACTCTTGGCAACTGGCTCATATTTATGACGGTTGCAGTGTCCTGGGGTCCTGTGATCAGCTTTTGTGACCTTCTGACAAGCGAAATCAATGGGGAAGCCAGATTCACTTTACAACCGAGAGAGCCGAGGTGGCGCAGTGGTTAGAGTGTAGTACTGCAGGCTACTTCAGCTGACTGCTAGCTGCAGTTCGGCAGTTCAAATCTCACCGGCTCAAGGTTGACTCAGCCTTCCATCCTTCCGAGGTGGGTAAAATGAGGACCCAGATTGTTGGGGGCAATATGCTAACTCTGTAAACCGCTTAGAGAGGGTTGTAAAGCACTATGAAGCGGTATATAAGTCTAAGTGCTATTGCTAGTGCTAACCAGGTTACTAACTAAACAGCTACAGTGATTCACTTAAGAATTGTGGCAAGAAAGGTTGTAAAATGGGGCAAAATTTACTGAATAACTATCTTGCTTAGCAAAGGAAAAAATGTGGTCATAAGTTAAAGGCTACCTGTATTTATTATTTTTAATTATTTTGTTCTGCATGCAGTTTTGAAAATGTAGTCATTTTAATATACAATCACAATATTTGTTATTTAAAAGAATTATTCTAGATCACGGGTGTCAAACTCGCGGCATCACATTGCCGTCACATGACGTTCCGTGATTTTTTTCCCATTCGTGGAGCTGGGGTGGGCATGGCCTACACGTGAGGCATCCGGCCCACGGGCCGCCAGTTTGACACCCCTGCTCTAGATGGTCAGGTACCCCAACTCTGAATAGATAGGAACAAAATAGTTAATAAATATGCTAGAATGGCAAAACTGACTAATTAGGCATACATAAAGGAAACAGAGTGCAATCATATTTGTGGAAAATTGTAGTCTGTGTTGAATTTTGAAATGACAAGCACAGTGACAGGGTATATTTAATGCATTCGAGATGTTATGTGTCAGATCTGAAGTATTTAAATTTAAAATGAAAGACTCAATTGTCCTATTGACACTAGAACAAAGTTTGCTTAGGTAAGGCTGGTTAGGAAAAATTGCTAGAATTTTCTTTCCATTACAGAAATAGAAACATGTTAATTTTTGGAGGAGTTATGAAAATAGTGAATATAAACAGAAGGCAATGCTTTGCAAACACAGCAACCACCAGGAAACAAATGTAGCTTAACTTTCTAGTCTGAATTCATCACAGGTTTTCAGTTTCACAGTTCCATGAGTAAAAACTGTGTATTCAAGTCAAGTCCAAATCTCAGTCTTTGTGCTGGTGGGTTAGTATGATAGTGGAATTCAAACTCCAACAGCTTTGATTTCATACGTTCTCTTAAATCTCCCTGTATTTAATAAAAGCTGTAGTTTCTCCCTGTCTTCTTTTATCCAACTAAATAATGCTTGGATTATATAAAGAATGTGGATAGCTTACTACTATTACTGGTTTTCTACTACTGGAAAACTGTCTTAAAGATAATAATTTCCCATTTTTATGGAAACTCTGTGAATTAAACATAGAAACGAAACAACTTGAAGGCAGCTTACCAGCCCTGTTCACATATATGGAACAGCTCGACTCTAAATGGTCAGTAAAATCTGACCCCTTGTTCTCATTCTGCTTAATTGAAAAAAAAATACACTGGCTAATTTAAAAAGACATTGTAAAATAATTGTATTTTCTTTAGTCAGTTATCAGGCTTTTTCAGTAGCTAGCATGATTTGGCTCAATGTTGCTTTCCAAACATGTCACTTTCCATGTTTTATGAGTGTACAAATCTGACAATTTGTGATAATAATTTGAGAACGCTAGTTCTCAAGCAAATTGACTCAGCATGTTTTCCCAATTAGTGTACAAGCAATACTGTAATGGCCATTATTTTATGTTTTTTGGATGCAAGCCAGCGGTGGGTTGCTCCCGGTTCGGCCCGGTTCTGCAAACCGGCAGCGGCAGCGGCAGGAGGCTCTGTCCACCTGCCCGGGATGCTTCTGCGCATGCGCAGAAGTGTCACGCACGCACGCGAGCACGTGCATGAACCGGTAGCAACGGGTTTTAGAACCCACTACTGATGCAAGCCTATGAATGATGGGAGTGTCAGCCTTTCCAGGAAGTGATAAACCTCAAAAGAGGATGAGTTCATACTTTCCTTTTCATTTCAGAGTAGAGACCTAAAGAGTTAGCTCTTCAGTAGCTACAGAGCTATCAGGGAGTAATTTCGAGTCTCAGTGGGGTTGAACGCAGCTTCTTGTACAAGATTTCCCAAAACTGCATCACTGCTACTAAGTTTTTAATATTTTTCTCCATGGTACCTGTGTATTAATAAGTAGTTCTAATGGCAATCATAGGGGAACTAAGAATTAAATTTATAGATTAATGATAGGGAGAGGGAGAAAACATGAGTAGCTTTGAAGTAACATAATAAAACAGGAGAGATGACAGCTAAGCAAAAAGGATTACATTGAAGGGTCCTTGGTGCTCTCTGAGCTTGGTTGTTGTTGTTGTTGTTGTTAAGAGCCGAGGTGGCGCAGTGGTTAGAGTGCAGCACTGCAGGCTACTTCAAGCTGACTGCTAGCTGCAGTTCGGCGGTTCAAATCTCACCGGCTCCAGGTTGACTCAGCCTTCCATCCTTCCGAGGTGGGTAAAATGAGGACCCAGATTGTTGGGGGCAATATGCTGACTCTGTAAACCGCTTAGAGAGGGCTGTAAAGCACTATGAAGCGGTATATAAGTCTAAGTGCTATTGCTATTGCTATTGCTATTGTTGTTGTTTTTTTTGCAGATGTTTCATTAGTCTAGCAGTGATGATGTTACCTAATTTGGGTAATGAAACATTTGCAAGAAAACAACCAAGCTCAGAGAGCACCAAGGACCCCTCATTTCAATCATGAGCTACAAATATCCTCCTTTATTATTTTCAATGTACATTTTAAGATGGAAGGGCTGAGTGTCCATGATACACATTGCCAACTTTAACTTGAGAAAACATATTCTGTCTGGCCAATGCAAATTAAGAAAATTGGTACTGTCTAATATGGCTTTGACAAATAGAATCATTTGTATCGTTGTCCTAGTACAGGGATGTCAAACTCAAGGCCTGCAGGCCAGATCCGGCCCACGGGATACTTAGATTTGGCCCGCGGAGCCACCCTGGAAACAGTGAAGGACCAGCCCGCGGTGCCTCTGCCAGCAAAAATGGAGCTCAGGGGGGGGCGCATGAGACAATGGATCCCCCCAGCCCTGCCCGGGCCACCACAGGTGCCCCCGACATGAGTGATATTGAGCTGGCCACGGCCAGCCCAGTCACACACACCCAGCCCCCCAAGGTCAAACACAACCCTGATGTGACCCTCAATGAAATGGAGTTTGACACCCCTATCCTAGTAGATGCCTCCCATAAAGAAAAAGAAAGAGAAAAGAGATTTTGATCAGCTCACTCTTTTTTTTCCTATAGCTCCCTCATGCTATTCTTCTTATGCTATTACAGAAGGTCCTCTAAGACTGGAGTGCAGTGAGAACAGGATGATTGTTGGCCATTGGTTTTCTTCTTAAGATAAGTAGATAACTATGAGTAGAATAACACCCATTTTGTCCAGTTGGGATTTCTGTGCTCTTCTGCGAACGATGTCTCCAGTCAGTTCTCAAGAAGATAAAAAGCTGCTTTGGGTTTTCAAGGTTCAAACAAATCACCTCCTCAAAGCTGTTCATGAAGCAAAGCGTCCTTCTTGTTTTGGAAGGCCTGTCTCTGCTACTGAGTTACCATACTATCCAACTGTTCTCTTATTGGCTGAAAACCTTACGGACACAAACATTATTTTCTCCATTGCTGACACGTATCCTTATCTGCCCGCTGAGGTAGTGGTGATATTGTAATAGATTTTACTTACCCTGAAGTCCCCTGAAATTATGTTAGAATAAATGGAAAATACTGGCATAGCAAATAATGATTTAAGTCTGTCTCACTCCTTCGCTGGGAACAAGTGGAAAGCAACATCATAGGGACACAACGTATATGTTACAAGATGCATACCAACAGCTAATGAGCTTTTTTTTTAAAAGAAAAGAAAATGTCCACTGAACCCTCAGAGACACACAATTTTACTTACAGATAAAGATTTCTTTGAGGATAAAAACTGGACACTTAATGGGAGCCTTTCTCTTCCTCCATGGATCCATTTAGTTTCCCTAGAGCTTTGATTTATTGTTCACACTAAACAGATATATTCTTTTTGAAGGGGAAGGCAAGATTTTGCCAGTAGTAAAAGTTGTGTTCTCTAAAAAGAGACACATCTCTCTGCATGTTTTCTCTTTTTTTGCAATATTTGTTTAGGGAAAGTGATTATTTTCGATCTCCCCACACAGAATGACTACAGTATACAAGATCCCGGACTAGTAGCAGAGTAGATAGGCAATAAAGAGAACCCAGATTTCAAGGACTTTGTCAAGCAGCCCATGAAGAATAGCATGGCAATAAAAATGTAGCCACCTTGTCCTTTTGCCATTCTCCATAACAACCAATGAGGTGCATTTTTATGGCTGCCTTGGCTTCCAGGCTGCAAATGCTGCAGCAATTCCTTTGTTATTATCTTGTAATGTTAGTAAAAGTGTTTTGGAAGATTGGGAATACTACCTGGAGAAAACAGAACTAGCCCACTAAGTAACATTTCCTCATTTGAGAGTACAGTAACTTGTTTCCTCAGAGAGATATGAAAGGTTCAGCTGTGAGGTTTCCAGATATGAATCGCTGCGCAAAAAAGGACGTCACTTTTCAGTTTCAGTTCACAGGAATTGTAAAGTTTGTCTTTTTAAGAGATTGGACAATCATTTGTTTATAATGGACTGACAGGACTGCTTCACAAATCAATATTTTTAACTATAAAAATATAAGATATGAAATAGAAAAAAATATATTTGGAAGCGATTTGATTGTAAGAGAAATGAGACTTTGTTTCTGAGACATTATTGATTGCATACTTGGGCTAAAAATGGCAGTGATTACGGTAAATGGAAAAGAAAAGAGGTGAGGCTAGAGGTGCCTGACTCACACAACTATTTTACAACAAGCAGTTGCTGCAGTGCTGGGTTCAAACTTAGAAGAGATACCTGCTAGGATTTCAATCCCTCCCAAGATGATTATATTTTGTGGGGGTGAACTTGTATCATTTATTCATTCATTTTGAACTTCTTTTAGGCCTGATTTTGCTTCCCAGTTATTCTGAGAAAGTGATGAAAGTCATTTGTTCACTTTTGATAGGACTCTTTAGGGGTTTCCATAATTGGTTAGTTCTTTTGGGAAATGCCGCAAGATTTGCATCAGCCAGGGTGTTTTGAAGCTAAGTGATTCTGTAATGGAAACTTTCAAATGATCAGGGAAGATTGTATATGCAACTGATTTTATAGGAAGAAGAGGCTGTAACGTGTAACACACAATCAGATGCCAGAAAGGTAAAACGCCAGTGACCCAAACTTTAATGATCATGGTACAGATAATTTCCAGGTGTGTTAATTTCTGTCTCATTTCCAAAATGACATTCTCTCCTTTCAAAACCAGTATTAAACATATACTGTAAAGCGAATTCTTTGCTATTTCAGTAAATGTAATTAAATGAAATAATTAGGAATGCAACCTTCCTAACAGATGTCTTGAGCAGTTACCAAATGTGCAGGAAAGCAATATTTTCCCACTTGTGCGATTCTGTGGGCACTTCTATATCATACCGTTATAAAGTTCTAGTCCATCAGTAACTACCCTGTTTCCCCCAAAATAAGACATCCCTTGATAATAAGCCCAATCGGGCTTTTGAGTGCATGGCAATAAGGCCAAGCGCTTATTTCAGGGTTCAAAAAAAATATAAGACAGGGTCTTATTTTCGGGGAAACACGATAGCTTGACCAGCAATTGATCTTCACTTATACTGAATACATTTATTATTAGATAGATCAACATTACAGGTAAAAGAGACAGCAGTTTCAAGCAAACCATTCCTCCCTCCACAAATAACCCTCTGAAGTGATAAATCGCTAATAGACAGTCCAGCAAGTGTAATAATTGCAAAGCTGGTCATAAGTCATGAATGTTCATAAACAGTTCAAGATTGTCCATAAACAGTTCAAAAACAACCAATCTTAGTTCTATGAGTATACAAATCGTAAGCACTTGAGTGAGCCACTGATAATTAATAGGCAAAGGTCCATAATGTCCTAGTAGCTCAAGGCCAGTGATGAAGTCCACTGCCTGACTCATACAACAGTCCCTAGTTTGAAATGATAACAGGTAGGTGGTGTATTGGAGTGGAAGAATTGGCCCAGTGAAGAAGGTTTTCAACACAATTGGTATGATCATATTTGGTGATCTTAAAGTCCCAGGATTTTTTTTCAGCCTGTAACCAGAAACCACTGAAACATTGAGGATCCACAGCTGATCCTCCACAATTAAATCTGGTTTGATGAACAATGCCCTAGATGGGATGATGGCCTCAACCCAGGAATGGATGCTGACTCATCACAGAAGTTGCTCCAGGTGGAACACAATTGTGTCGTGCGCATCTCATATCATGAGTGACTTCGCAGACTTCCAGTATATGATGAAATGTTTTGGGGCACTGTAGGCACCTCTACAGAACTTATCAACAACTTGATGAGAAGTGCCCCACACAGTCCTAGATTTGGTGGAGAGTAGGTCACCCCTCAACTGTATGCCCTGCAAGTACAATTGAGGAAACATCCGGGAGGGGTACAACAGCTACTCATGACTAGTTAGGTCAATGTTGATGAAACTCAATTCTCGACTATTGATGGATTGGGTGAATAAATTCTTTTACTCAGTCCATACTTCTGCTTTGGTGGTAATAGCAACAGAGTTCAGTTTATATGGCTTGTTGATCCAGCTCCCAAGGGAGCGAAAAGCATCTTGCTGCTGCACAATGTCAAACAGGGATTTGATGGAATCTTCTCAAGCCAGGCCTTCTGCAGAAGTGGAATGGAGGTGGACAAACAGAGAACCCCCAGACCTCCAATTTGACATGGGAATGGAAGTAAGCTAGGCAAGTATCCTTTGGTAATCATAGTAAGAATCTCACCACTGAACAAACCAGGCAGTCCAGCTTCTTACGGTGAGCATGGCCAAGAACGAGTTCATGAATAAATTTGAGCACCAGGTAGGTTTTCAGCAGCTTAAGACATTGGCGGGGCTTAAACGGTGCCTTAGATAGTTCTTATAACATAGTGTCCATTGTGTTGGTTAGGGATGACTTGGCCCTTCCAGTTAAACTGGAGGCCTAATATCGCACTGAGTCATCAGGCTCTAAGGGGCAGAGATAATTGTCTATATATTGATAGGAAGTTGGTGGCAGGGCCACATATTTGTACTTCCCACATTTGGCGATGAGGCCAAAGGACTTCTTCATGTTCAGCAATATATTGGCCAAGTGGAGAGCTCTGGACAAGCAATCACATGTTTTCTGCAATCTGATAGATTTCTCCACCAGGAAGACTAGGCCATCAGCATAGGCTAGACTGTTGATTCACTGGCTATCCAAGTGGAACCTGATTTCAGGTAACGAAGCTCACATGATGCCCTTGATGCCCAAGATGAATAGTAGTGGGTTAGGAGATCACCTTGACAAACACCCCTTCCATGTCTGGTGTAAGTCTCTGCAAGCCACACTGGAAAAAAACTGGTACAGGTACTCCAGAAATGTGATCAGAGGAGGGGATAGACCCACAGCCGAGGCAACATGAAAGAGGGTCTGATGTGATACAATATCAAAGGCTTTGGTCTCTTTGTGTCCCTTTAGAATCAGCATCAAGCCCTCATTTTTCCACCTTGGTTGGTGTTTGGGAGATGGGTGTTTCCCCCCCCCCAGGTTTTCATTGATTTATCTGAGATCAAGGAAAAACTGGTCAGCCTCTGCAGTACTGCAGAATTTGCAAGTGATTCATTTTACCCACTAGACCAGGGGTGGGCAACTATGGCAACTTCATGACTGAACTATGGACTTCAACTCCCAGAATTCACCACACTTCCTGGCTCTGAGTTTCAGCATCCTGTTTCTGTCTCCAGGCCTTATTTCAAATGTAGCACCCTCCTACTCATGCAATCGTGATTAGCAGTATTGAGAAAAGTGCTCAACTGCGAAAGTGCCAACTTGCTATCCTTTCACCTTCGCACCATGCAAGAGGATTTGAATGCAGGAAGAAAAGCTGTTCCTCAGCTGGAAGAGCTTTTGCTCGTAGCAACCACTCATGTGGTTGCAAAGGATTAGACAAATGCACAAGATTGAAATCAAGAATGTGTGGAAGAGAGATTAGGAGAACTGTTGGGTTTCACTTTCTGTGATGGTTGGGGGAGGCAGAACACTGATTGGGTGACGGTTTTGTTCACTCTTCTTTTGGTCAAGGGGGGTGGGGAGGAAGGACACTCCTTGGTTCGTGGTGCTCTTGCTTGTTCTCAGCAGTTTGGATCTGTGATGACCCGGAGTGTGGCACGAAGGCAACACAGCCAGAGAACCGGTATGAGTCCCTTTATTGGCACCAACTTGCCCCCAACGTTCTGTTTACTCTCCGGCCTGGAGAATAGCTCTGTTCTGCCCCAGCTACAGACCACAAAGAACGCAGCACACACAAAGTCTGTACAAACCTTAGTTTACTAATTAAGGATTACTAATGAGCTTTCTTAGTAGTTGTTCAAACAAAAATACAGTTTAAATCAGTCTTTTCTGAACAAGGGCTGTTAATTCAAATTCATTAACAGCCGACAAGAGTCCAAGGTAAAATAACTCAATTCTTGAGGCAATAATCTTTCCTATATCAGTAATCTTACTGTGATTGGCAAAACACCCAGAAGTAATTTGCAGGAGAGATAACACTGGAAAACAGAAGCCGAACAGACGTTACCGAAGTCATGACACGAAGTAATTATGAAGAGTTGTTTCCTGCAAATTACTTCACGTTGTCATCCCTTAAATAGGCAAGGGGCGTGGCCAATTAGCCCCAAGCCTTACTCCCGAGGAGACCTTCTCCTCAGGAACCATTCCTGCCTTTTGGCTGCTCTGCGTGCCCGTGCATTGAGAATAGGCTCCTCCTCTTCACTGATGGGAGCTTCTGGAGGTTCTGAAGGCCCTGGCTGAATCTCCGCCTCTGGCACTGAGTCCTCACCAACCTCCTCACTGTCCGACTCAGGTGCCAGATGCACAGGCCGCTGGCACATCACCACAACAGCCTGTTTGCTGTCGGAATCAGCTACCAGATGCACGGGTTGCTGGCGGGCCACAACAAGCTCTCCCACAAACCTGCAGCAGCTTCTGGCTGCAGATACTCCAGTCCAAACGCTGTAAGCAGAATGACTGCAATCAATCATTCCAGCAGGGCAAGTGTCAGGTTCCGGAAGAAACGAAGGACTTCAAACACAATGCTGGTTTGTGTATTAGCCTTTACTGATTCTCCGGCATGAACTGAGGAACACTTCCAGGTGAAGTAAAGTCTTTGTCAAAGCTGCACGCTGTGTGCACCCCACCAACTTTAAACACCATGTGCTACACCCACGTGATCCCTGGCACGCCAATCCGCAATTAGGGCTTGTTCCGTGGTTCCGGGTTACTGCGGCTGTTAGCTGGCCACGCCAGCGTCCGACGTCCGATGTAATCAGCCAGCGTTCACAACATCAACCTTTCGTTGCAAGCTTTCATCCTCTGTTGTTCGCTCACAGTGGCCGCCCTTCCCTCATGGCGACATCTAGCAATGTCCAGCAAACTTTTGGGTAACCAGGTACTGGCCGCCAGTTTAGTGCCGGGCCCCACGCCGCGCTCCCAGCCAGAATGACAGCTCCGGGCCGGTGGGCTCACCGGAGCCGACATGCTGCCCCCCTACCACGGAGACAGCACCTGAAAGACAGAAAGTAGAGTGAGGTGTTGTCTAGCTTCCTCCCCCCCCCCCCCCCCAGTTTGTTCGGATGGCACCGATGGAAAGATGCAAAGAGTCGAGGAGCACGGATATCCTCCCTCCCAACCCACGTCAATTCTACAAGTGGATACCCTTTCCATAACACCAGATACTGTAACTGGCCCCGATGCCAGCGGGAATCCAACAGTCATTTTATTTCATAATGTTGTTCGTCGTCCACCATAATCGGAAGGGGCGGCTGCTTTGGTGTACCCTGGATTTGAGACGTATGGACAGGACTTAATACACTACAATGAAATACCGGATGAGTTTTGCCCAACATTTTGGGTAACCGCAACTGTACTGTTACGGGGTTTATAATACGTACAATGGGAAATGGGCCCAGGAATTTCGGGCCTAGCTTCTTACATGGTGATGTCAGTTTTAGATATTTCGTAGATAGATACACAAGCTGTCCAACCTGGAAAGTGGGTTGAATCATTCTTTTCTTATCAGCGTACTGTTTATACTTTGCCATTGACCGCTGTAAGGCCTCATTCACTTGTACCCACACTTGTTGTGTCCATGCTATCCAGCTCTGTACCCCCCTCATTGGTTGGAGCCACGTGGGGGCATTCCGGTATCGGAACAAACTCTTGTCCCGTAGCTACCTGAAAGGGTGTGAAGCCGGTACTAGAATAGACAGCGTTATTATAGGCCACTTCAGAGTAAGGAAGTAGTTCAGCCCAATTGGTTTGCTGATGATCAATGTAGCAACGTTAATACTGCTCAATCATAGCATTAGTCCTTTCAGCTGCCCCATTGGTAGCGGGATAAAACGCTGTACTGAGCCCCTGAGATGACCCCACCCTGACTAGGAACTCCTGCCAAAACTTGGTGGTAAACTGTACACCCCGGTCAGATATCACCCTCTGCGGAATACCATGAAGACGATATACATGGATAATGAACATTTTCGCTAACCTTCTGGCCGATGGAAGTCTGGGACAGGCCACGAAATGAGCCTGTTTCGAGAAAAGATCCACCACCGTCCAAATTACAGTATTACCTTGGCTGTTCAGTAGGTCGACAATGATGTCCATACCGATTTGGTCCCAGGGTCTCACATGGGAGGCTAATTGACTGTAATAACCCGGGTGGCTTCCCGGGTCTATGTTTTGTGGTCACACACACTACACAACTCCGCACATATTCCTCCACGTCTTTTTTCATGTGCGGCCACCAGAATTGTCTATTTGTTAGATGTAAGATTTTCAGGAATCGAAAATGGCCAGCTGACCTTACATCATGGCACCGCTGCAAAACAGCTAATCGTACAGCTTCAGGTACGTATAATTTCAACCCCTTCCAAGCAAGACTGTCCCTCTGGGTTAGAAGAGATTGGTTTTCCTGATACCACTCATCAACAGGGAGAGTTTCCTGTATGTCTCGAGGTATTGTAGACCTTGCCTTTGGTCGAGCTATTGGTCGTACTTGTTGGGCTGCCTGGACCTGATGTGGGGGTGCCGGTATAATAGCTTGTACCACCACCTCCCGCTGACTATCAAATTGTGGTTTCCTGGATAGGGAATCTGCCAGAAAGTTCTTGCCTCCTGGTATGTATATTTCAGTATAAAATTAAATCATTTGAAATACATTGCCCATCTGACCTGTTTTGGAGACAGCCGTCTCGGAGTCTGGAGGGCGGCCAAGTTTTTGTGGTCTGTCCAAGCCTCCCCCTTCTAGTAGGTGTCGCCATGTCATGAGGGCCCACCTGACTGCAAAAGATTCCTTCTCCCACACCGCCCAATTACGTTCGGTCTCAGTCAATTTCCATGAGGTGAACGCACAAGGCTGCAAGACACCTTCCTCATTTGTTTGTAGCAACACGGCAGCCACCGCCACATCACTAGCATCAGCCTGTACCACAAATGGTTTGGATTGATCTGGATGTTTCAATATGGGCTCCTTTGCAAATAAGGATTTTAGGTTCTTGAAGGCCTGTTGGCACCCCGCCGTCCACTGAATTGGACAACTCGGCTGTGGTTTTTTCGCCAATTTTTTTGTTTTCAATAGATCAGTTAATGGTAATGCCACCTTAGCAAAAGAGGGGATGAACTGGCGATAAAAATTTGCAAACCCCAGGAAACTCTGTAGCTGCCTTCATGTTTTCGATGCCTGCCAATCCATCACCACCTGCACCTTAGCCGGGTCCATCTCCACCCCTTTATGCAAGATCTGAAACCTCAGATAGTCCAACCGTTTTTTGTGGAGCTCGCATTTAGATAACTTCATGTACAAGTTCGCTGCCAATAGTTTTTTTAACACCTGACATACCAGGGCGACATGTTCCCTCATCGTACGGGTATATATCAGTATATCATCCAAAATAGACAAGTACTCCCTTGTAGAGATGTTCCTGCAGTACCTCATTTATGAATTGCATAAATACCGCTGGGGCACCCTGTAACCCGAAGGGCATGACACGGAACTGATAGCTTCCCAACGGGCAATTAAAGGCTGTCTTCCATTCATGACCCGCCTTTATCCGCACCCGGTAATACGCCTCCTGGAGATCCAGTTTGGTAAACACCCAGCCCTCCGCCAAACGTGCCAGCATATCCACCATCAGGGGCAGGGGGTACAGATGTTTGACACAAACAGCGTTGATACTCTGAAAGTCCACACACAGATGCAGGCTCCCATCCTTCTTCTCCTGGAATAGGACTGGCACTGCCACCCTGGACATGGCTGGCTCAATAAAGCCTCGTTTAAGGTTCTTTTCTATGTAGGACCGCATTTCAGCCAGCTCCTGAGGAGTCATTGTGTACATCCTGGGTTTGGGCAGGGTAGCCCCAGGGAGGATTTCCACCCCACAGTCAGTCTTCCGATGGGGAGGCAGGATGTCCAATTCTCTTTCACTAAAAACTTCTTTTAAGTCAGCATATACCAAAGGGTAGGCTGACTCAACCATGGCTTTCATTAGGTTCTGTGAGGAGTCCTCATGAGTTGGGGGAATGGGGCCTAAACCTATTCAGATATTCCAGTATCCCCCACCCCACCATATCGTGGGGCCCCACTTATCTAGCCATGCCAATCCTAAGACAATTTCCTCTGTTATGCCTGGAACCACTACGAAGCGTAGGTTCTCTCGATGCTTGCCTATCTCTAAAGCTACGCATTCTGTGATGTGCGTCGCCGGCTGGCCTCCCATTAAGGAGCCATCCATCTGTTAGAATCTAATTGGCCGTTTTAATTCTCTTGTCATTACGCCCAACTCCTTGGCGACAGCCGCATTCATCAAGCATCAGGTACAACCCGAATCTATTAGGGCTGTGCCAATCCTATGCTGTCCTGTCACCTCCACTACCACAGGTATTACAAACAGTTTCACTGGTGCACTTACCATTGGGTCTGCCTCTCCAGCCTCATCGCTGCCACTGGGGGTTTGGACCTTGGGCATCGCTGCCACTGGGGGTTTGGACCTTGGCCCCTCAATCCCCACTGTCAGCGGAGCTGTTTGGTGCACTACCCGCGATTTCTCGGGGCTAGACTTTGTGCTCTTCTGAGCAGTACTCTTCTGGGTACTGGATTGTCCATGGGCATCCTGGGACATATCTCTGAGCACTCTGCTGCCCTATGCCCCAGCGTCCCGCATCGGAAACATGTTAGTGGGGGTCTCACTCCTGGAGTCCCTGTCGTTGCCGCTGCCGGCCTTTTAGCAGGAATAGGCTGCCCATGGAGCAGCCCCAGTAGGGTGGACCAGTGATTTCTGAGGTCTCATGGCCCAGTCCCATCTTGATTGGTCCTCCCGGAACTCAAGGTCCAATTCTGTGGCAGCTTGGAACCATTCTATCAACCTAGGTGGTAGTCCCCGACACATACATGCTTGCCGCAATGATCCATCCAGTCCAGCCTTGAAGTGATAAACAAGCAACCGTTCTGGCCAGCCTTGTACCTTACCAGCCAGTCTCCTGAACTCTCAGATGTATTCCATTGCTGCTCGTCCCCTCTGTCTGGTAGTCAATAACTCTCCTTCCACCTGCTGTGCTCTAGTATTGTCCTCGAACCATTCCCGTAAAGCCGCCAAGAACAACCCCACGTCCCCCAATTCCGTGACATGATCCCCATACAGGTCTGCCACCCGATCCGATGCCTCTCCTTCCATAGCTGCAGCTACAGCCATAACCCTATCCCATTGGGAGGTGTACATATGATCGTAATGGTCCATATGGTTTAGGACCTGACCCAGGAAGAGAACTACTTTTTCGGGACTCCCATCAAATGATACCCTCAAAACTGGAGGATCCCATCAGCCCATGAGGGCAGGTCCATATCCAGTAGCGGCCATTGGTTGGGGCCTGTGAGCTCCATAGTCCGGTGGTGGTCCACCTCCAGTTGCCCCATACCGGAGCTGAGGGGCACGGACCACCTCTAGCATTGGCTGGGCTTCCTTCCCAACCAGTCTCCCCTGGGGTTCATATTGGACAGGTGCACTAGCTGCAGGCCATCGGCTGGACACCCCATGGGCCAAGCCATCCACAGACTCGGCGGTTTTCCATCCCCCGCCTTGGCCCTAGTTCCTAAAACCAATAGTCCTGAACATCTCTTGTAACACCTCAATTGTTTGCGAGCCCACTGCTGTTGAATAGCTCCAGTTGTCATCAGATATCCTTCGTTCCCTCCACTGGGAGAAATGGGTTCTGGGTGGGGTTAGTTGGGGCCCCTGGGGGGTGAGGGTCTGCAGACCCCAGAGGTGCTCAGTCCCCAGTCACCGACCAGCCCCTGCCCAGAGTCAGACTGGACCTGCTCTGCCATAGGAGCCAGCCCTGCCATGCGCTCCTTTGGCCTGACCACCAAACTTCCATCCTCAGTGGGACTAGGCAAGGCCTCCAGTACAGTACCTGTTGTGGCCACTGACTCCTCTAAGTCGGCCACCTCCAGTCCCAAGTCGGTACCTTCAGCCATGGCGTTAGAAGTAGTGGGGAGCTTTGACAATCTGTCAGGTTCCGGAAGAAATGAAGGACTTCTGGCTGGTTTGTGTATTAGCCTTTACTGATTCTCCAGCACGAACTGAGGAACATTCCAGGTGAAGTGAAGTCTTTGTCAAAGCTGCGTGCTGTGTGCACCCCACCACCTTTAAACACCGCGCGCTACACCTACGTGATCCCTGGCACGCCAATAAGCAATTAGGGCTTGTTCCGTGGTTCTGGGTTGCTGCAGCTGTTAGCCGGCCACGCCAGCGTCCGACGTCATCAGCCAGCATTCACAACATCGCCCTTTCGTCGCAAGCTTTAATCCTCTGTTGTTCGCGCACAGCGGCCGCCCTTCCCTCATGGTGACGTCTAGCAATGTCCAGCGAACTTTTGGGTCACCAGGTACTGGTTGCCGGTTTAGTGCTGGGCCCTGTGCCGCGCTCCCAGCCAGAATGACAGCTCCAGGCCGGCAGGCTCGCTGGAGCTGACAGCAAGATAATGAGGAATTCACGGCAATAATTCCAGCAAGACAAGATAAGCACACAGAAGCATGACAATAATTCAAACAGTCAGGAGGAATGCCAGGAATGCAGGCCACAACTCTCAACACTATATGAATTCAGCATTTGTTCCTGACAAACGCCCCTCCCAACTGCCTCTCCTTTAAACTCCATCCCCAGGTGTGCCTTGTGATGGGAATCGGGGCCCTTTCCTTCTTCGTAAGCCACGCAACCCACGTTGCTCTCTTCTGCGTTCTTCCCTGTGCGCCCTAGGATGAAGAGGGGGTGGGCCTTGGTCTTCATCTGAACCCCTTCTCCCTTGTTCTACCTCTCCTCTCCCCTGCTCTGTCCAGCCTGACTTTGCCCTTCCCCAGTTTCCTCCACAGCCAATGGAGCCACTCTCCCGCTCTCTGTCAGCTGTTCGTCTTCCGTCTCAGATTCAGACTCCGACGGGGGGCATGACAGGATCTAAGAGACATGAAAATGATTGCAAATCAGTACCAAACAGACTGGGATGTAAAAAAGAAAGGTGGTGCTTTGGAAGTGTCTTACAGGTGTCCAAATATCTATGGAGATTCTCAATCGTTCCCGTTCCGGTTATATCAAAGATGCATTTCACAAGGCAATTGGACTTTCTTGATTTTTTTCCCCTTGAAAATGTTTCACTTCTCATCCAAGAAGCTTCTTCAGTCCTCAGTTCATCAGTTCACTACCTGTGCCTCACAGGGAGTCCTCGACTTATAACCATTCATTTAGTGACCGTTCAAAGTGTGTACTACGGCACTGAAAAAAGTGACTTACAACTGTTTTTCACATTTCAGACCGTTGCAGCATGGTCACGTGATCAAAATTTGGACACTTAGCAACTGGCGTGTATTTTATCACAGTTTCAGTGTCCCTGGGTCATGTGTTCACCTTTCGCAACTGTCTGTTGTGCAAAATTAATGGGGAAGCCAGATTCACTTAACAATCACATTACTAAGTTAATAACTGCAGTGATTCACTTAACAACTATGGCAAGAAAGGTCATAAAATGGGGCAAAACTCACTTAACAGCTGTCTTGCTTAGCAACAGAAATTTTGGGCTCAATTGTGGCCATAAGTTGAGGACTAACTGCACTTGAGAAAATAATGCCACCTTGGCACGTCTTCTCCTTTTTTTTTTGCTACAGATTGGGAAGAGTTTTCCTTTTTGATTGAGGCTGCTTTTGCAAAAGAGGTACTGGTTTTTGGCTTTCTCCCTAGGCTTTTAAATGTTGATGTGTTGTTATTGTTCAAGCATGGATTAAGAGAAAAAGGCTAGCCCTTTTAAAAACTTTGATTGTGCTACATCCAACTACTGAGGCATTATGAATCAAGCTGCCTATGGATTGAATCAGAGGGTTGAAAGCTGTACCTTGGCAGCTTTCATATTTATTACTCTAACTATTCTACTTTAGGTGCAACCACAGGCTAACTAAATTAAAATTCTTTTGTTAAAATGGAATGTGGAGGTTTTTTAAAAAATGTTTGGGCAAATTACCTTTGAGCTAATTTTTTTTTTTTTGAATTTGCATGAGCCTGTAGTGGGACAGGTGTGAAAGGAATTCCTGATGAATTGGACTATTATATCACACCCCCACATTTGTGTAAACACAGAAATGAAGCGGGCAAACTTAGTCATGTGAATCTGCTCTTAATTAGAGGTTAACTTCCACCTCTGGCAGCCACATTCCAGGAGGCTCCAGCTCAGTTTTATAAATGGTTTGTGGATCTGCAATTGCAGCATTTTTTAAAAAACAAATTGCTCCCCCATGAATTTTCTGAAATGGACACCTCATCAGTATGAACGGTGCATCTTTTTGCATCTTCTTCTGCTTCCAAGGATGTTTATGCTGACATGGGAGAAAATATAATGTCCCCTCCCCCCCCCAAAAAAAACAGGTGATGCTATGAGCAAGGCATAAATATTACTCCAGGATGCCTTCCCTGTTTGTTAAAGTTGTACAGCATGTCAAATTCGTAGCTGACTAGTGTGCTATGAAATTTAGCTTTAACCTCTGCTTGGCACAAAGATACCTCAGCTTTTCTAAGATTCTTGAAATAGTACAGCAAATAAACAGCCGGGACATGATTTTACATTTCCCACTTCCAAAATGGAAGACAACAACCAAATTTCCTCAGTGTGTTGAGGGCTCTTCTAAGTAGAGTCTTCGCCCAGGCCAGAAATAATTCCAGATTGAGGTTTCTTATTATTCAGCAAATGATGAGATCTTCATTTTGCTGTGGTGTGTCTAAATTAGCAGGAAAGGTAACTTTTATTTTTTATCTTACAACACAGAAGTTCTACAGAACTTGTGGAAGAAATGATTGCTTAGTTTATCTACTCTGGCCTGGAGCTTAAAGTGACTTCCCCCACCTGTCTTCAATTTATTAAGATTGTATTACTGCAGATTTTTTTTTTCTGGTCAGTTCCCTTTTTTTTTTTTTTACCCTTTTTCTGCTTTTAACTCTAACCTTTTTTCTCTACATGGTAGCCCTTTATATTTACTATACTTTTCCCTGGTGCTGGACTAGCAAAACAGTATATGACTACATTCCCCCACTCCCACCCCCCCAAATAAAGCCAAATGTACTTATGCCTATTCTCATTTTTAATTTCTCTAACAAAATACTGTGGCGCACATTTATGCTACTCTTGTGAATAGTCCAAAATTACAATATGTCAGGACCTCACATCTGGAACAGTATCTGCTTCCTGGTATCCTGGCTAAATCTGACAGCTGGAACTTTTAAGCAATTTGATGGCTAACCCAAGGCTTCTAGGCCAATTTTTATGGCTAAAAATCATTTTCAAGTCAGTTCATGGAACATAGATTTCTAGTCTTAAAACTGGGTGGTCTTGTTATGTTTTTCTGTAACTTGCCCAGAATCAGTCAGCAAGCAGGACTGTGGAGAATTGGGGGGGGGGGGGAATTGGACTCTGCTTATTTCGAGAAATTCTGTTTGAAAACTAATCTATCATATCCCAGCTAAGCGGTTTAATGTAACTGAAGAATACAGGTAGTCCTTGAATTACAACAGTTCATTTAGTGACCATTCAAAGTTACAACGTCACTGAAAAATGTGACTTATGACCGTTTTTCACACTTATGACCATTGCAGCATCCCCGTGGTCACATGATCAACATTCAGATGCTTGCCAACTGATTCATATTTATGACGGTTGCAGTGTCCTGGGGTCATATGATCACCATTTCCAAACATCTGACAAGCAAACCCAATTGAGAAGTCAGACTCACTTAACAACCATGTTAGTAACTTAACAATTGCAGCGATTACCTTAACAGCTGTGGCAAAAAAAAAAGTAAAATTTCACTTAACAACTGTCTCACTTAACAACATAAATTTTGGGGTCAATTGTGATCAAGTCAAGGACTACCTTTACAGAAAGGAGAAAAGGCAAGTATGGACAAAGGGCTCAGATCATTTCTCAAAAAAGAAATGGACCGCCAATGTCTCTATTTTGGGTTTAGATCAGGAAACATTGAAGTAATCCTATGATTTGGCTCAAACTTTGCTGGATGAATTAGATTGAAAATTGAAGGCTGAAGCATATTTTCGGTCTCAGTCAGAATGGAGATTCTATGCCTCCCTTCTTGTTTATTTGTCTCTTAGTTTATATATCATATTTATAGGGCTGCCCATCTCACAAACGATGAGTCTGGGTATCATATAGCAGTTAGCAATAGCAGTTAGGCTTATATACCGCTTTACAGTGCTTTACAGCCCTCTCTAAGCGGTTCACAGAGTCAGAGTATTGCCCCCAGCAATCTGGGTCCTCATTTTACCCACCTCAGAAGGATGGAAGGCTGAGTCAACCTTGAGCCAGTGAGATTTGAACCGCTGAACTGCAGCTAGCAGTCAGCTGAAGTAGTCTGCAGTGCTGCACTCTAACCACTGCGCCACCTCGGCTCTTAATATATTACTGAATATATATATATATATATTACTTAATATATTACTGAACCGCAGCTCCTAGTATTCATCTCTGGCCAGGGGTCTCTAAACTTGGCAACTTTAAGACTTGGTGGACTTCAACTCCCAGAATTCCCCAACCAACACGAAGCCCTGTCTTTGGCCATACTGATTGGGCTACTCCAAGTTGAATTTCGGCAAGCTTTGGAGGCTCCCAATGCTGCCATTCCCCCCCCCTCCATCTAACTGATTAGTTATAATGGTGTCAAATTTGCTCCCTAACTTATATACATACCATATTTTATTTTGGTTTTTTTTTAAAAAAATCTCTCAGACAATGACTAGGCAGAAGGCTAGTGTCTAATCAGAAAGCCTGGTTTGAATATTGTTTGGTGAAAGTAGCATTTTCCTTCTTTTGTGAACTTTCCTTGTGTGGTTGGTGACTAAGAGATGCGAAAATCCCAGGCTTTTCTGTTATATACAGTATTCTGTTGTCATCACTGTGGTTTCCTTGTTAAAACAATGGCTTTTCTATCTTGTCTTACCTATTTTAGATATAAAATGTTGATCTAAGCATATTATTTTTACCACATGCCATTTGGGGAGTTTAATTATTCACCTCCTGTGGTTTCTAATGGTGATTATTTTGTTCAAGGCTGCAAGGCAGAGGAACATAAGGGGAGGAAGGGAATTCCCTGGTGCCTGGCACTGCAGAAATATGATTTTCAGGAAGGGTATACAGGTAGTCCTCGACTTACAACAGTTCGTTTAGTGACAGTTCAAAGTTACAACAGCATTGAAAAAAGTGACTTACGACCATTTTCCACACTTACGACCATGCAGCAATGGCTATGGACAGTGGTGGGCAACTCTAAATAAGTCTTTAGAGGAAAGTAGCTTGGCTTGTCCATCCAGGCAGTGCACGGATAAAGCCAAATTCTGGGAAAAATCACATGCTGAGCAGCCTGTGGAGAAGAGGGCTTTCCCTGCCCAGATTAACTTTAAATAAGAGGAAAGAGCAGCCTCCATCTTTGTCTTTTGGAGATTGTGTTTCTTTCTTCTCCAAGTTTGGCTAATGCCAAGATAAGGAGAAAGTCCCTAATCCAACAACAGAACCGCAGTTAGTGAATTTGGACCACAAGCTAAGATCAGTGAAGCTATTTGCAGTACAGGGTGTGTTTTCTTTTATAGACTGTGATCTGAACTGTGAAATTTTGGAGCTGGGATAATATATAGCCTCCAGATTAATAGGACATAAATCAGTCTGTTTATTTCTTCTTCTTTTTTCTTTTCTTTACAACTTTTTCCCCCCCAAAGTTCCTCTCCTTGGCAGATAGTGTAAAGATTGAAATGCTGAATTAACTAATGGTCTTCATTCTAGGAATTACTTTTCCCCATCACTACTGAAGAAAGTAGATGGTAAATCAGTAGCAGAGAGAGTTTCTTTGGATTTAAAGAGATTGGTGGCAACATATTGAGTCAGGTCTTTGCAGGGATGGTTGGGAAGAAGTCTTGAAGATAGATTCCTTTTGGACATCAGTAGGGGATTAAGCCATCATACTTTGTGTGTGTGACCGTGCTTGTGTGTGTATACGTGCACACCCTATTGCAGCTGACTCTAATTCTTCCTTACTGATTTAAAATACTTATAAGCTAAGCATTCCCAGGCAGGGTACCGTGTTTTAAAAAATACATGAAGAACATCGTGAAATGCAGAAACACATCAAGTAAAATAAGAAAGCACACAATGGCTCTGCATCCAGCACAGGAACTCTTCATGGGGTGAGCAATGCTAACCTCCAAGCCCTCACATTTGATCCCTTCTTTAACTGGAGAAGAGGGCTGGGGTGGAAAGGATGTAGAAGGCACAATTTCCGTGTAGTGCCAGGGTGAGAAGAGGACATTCATTTCTCTCCCCCATATTAAATCTCAGCTATAACGTTATAGTGGGACTCCTACAGATGCCACCTGTTGCTTTATCACAAACAAGCATATTATTCCCCTGGATGGTGATGCTGGCTGGATGCCACTTTCTTTTTTTCTCTCTCTCTCTTCAGACTGTCACATGCAGAGTTCTGAGTTTGGCTTTTGGCATAGGTCAGGGCACGCCTGGCAGATGCAGAGCTATTATAATTCAGCGAAATTTCAGGCAACACATGTAGAGGCCTGTTACCAGCATCAGGCAAGGCTGTTCGTGTAGGGCTCACAAAGCCCGCCAGCTCACCCAGCCTTTGTGAGCCTCACAAAGTTTCCATGGAAAGCCAGTGCACAAGTATGTTAAAGAAAAAAGAAGAAAGGAGTTTCCCAGATTTGAAATTGAATTTTGCAGCTGATTGTTTGGTCAGAATGAAAGAGTAGCGGTTCCTGAGGAAAAAGAGACTTTTAGAGTTAGTCGTTCACGACCTGAGGTTTGGATGGCATGGATACTTATGGTATGATAAAATTAATGTGGATTTTGAAAATCATTTTATTAGACGTGTCACACTGAGAATATGGAATAGATATAAACCCAGGCAATGCCTGAAACTGCCTCTTTGAATCTTAAGAAGCATTCCATAGAAGAGAAAGAGCAGGCAAAGACAAATAGTTCATGTACCAGGAATTATCGGAAAATAATTAAGGAGAATATAAAAATAAATTAAGAGAGCAACTAATGGCAGCAAGATATAATTGGGTCAATGGTTTTCCCATTTACAATTAACAGAATGATTCAAAGTAGATGAAAAGACTTATGGTTTACAACAAAGTAAGACAGAATTTGAAGTACAATTGTGTACCAAAGATGAATATGCAATTGCTGAAATGTATAACTTTTTGTTGAAATGTGAGACAGAGGAAGAACAAGTTACAGAATGTATCATAAAGTGGGCTGAGAATTTGGATTACAAGATACAGATGACTCAATGGGAAAATATATGACTAAAGGGATTAAAATTTACTTTATGGTCTTAAAGATAATTTTTCTAAATGATGTATCATTGGTATATGATGTCAGAGAAGTTATCTAGAATATATAAAGCCACTTCAAAGATATGTTGGAAATGTGAACAACATGAAGGAACATCTTAACATGCTTGGTGAATATGTTAAAATAGCTAAAACAATGTGGATTCAAATGCATACATTGATACAGAAGATTTAAAAAAATAACATTCAGTTGAAGCCAGAACTTTTCCTTTCAGGATTGATTGATAAACAGAAAAAAAACTCATGGAAGATTATTTCAATATATGATAAGTGCCATGATTACTATCTGCACAAAGATGGAAAGATTTGGCATTACTCATCATCATGGCGGAATGGTTGGTGAAATTGTCACAACTTGCTGAGATGGACAAACTAACCTCTAATTAGAGAAAGGACAATATCTACATTTATTGGTGACCAGAAACCCCCTATAGAATTTTTGCATCAAAAAGAAGGGGGGGGAAAGAACTTGTCATTTGTGGATTTGATGATTGGACCTGATAGATTGTGGAAAGAAGTGTCGTGATGTAACTTTAGAGAGAGAGGTTCAAGTATAATTTTATTTATAACTGATATGAAGAATATTGGAAGCTACTTTCTCTTTTTTCCATTTTCTTCTGCATCTGCATTTGTTTTTACTGTAGCTTTTTCAATTTTCACTTTCACTTTTAGCTTCCACATCTCTTTCCTTTTCCTTTTGTTTATCGTATTTTAGTTTGTATCAGTTCTCATTATTGCTGTTAAAATTTGCAATAAAAATTACAATAAAAGGAAAAGTGCACAAGTGCTTAGCCAGGAATAGATACTGAGTTGCCTTCATTAAATCAGAGAAAGAGACAGCACAACTGGACAATTATGGATTCTTAAGATGCAAATTAAATCTGATTTGTGAACCAACTCCCCTCCCCCCACCCCTCAACCTCACCTTATTTTATTCTTGAGACTTTCAAAATTTAAAACAAGACAAGGCAAGCAGTACCTTCCATATGTTTTGGGCTACACATCTTATAAAATCCAGAATATTTGGCGATGCTGACTGAATTATAGTAAAAAAGTCTGGAGAATGTCAAGTTGACTATTCTGAAAATATGCCTATTTAAAAAAAAGACATTGAAAAGCTAGAACATGTGCAGCCTATGGCTTAATGTCTATATGTCCTATTACTATAAAGGGCTACAGAGAGCCGCGTTCATTTCTGAGTTGGTACATACTCTTCTAGTAGATACCGGTAAGTAACAGCTTTACGACAACTGATACTGGCAGTGATTGCTTATTAAAATAAATGGATAGCAACTATTGCCCTCCATCTATTTCATAGCTAACATTGCAGTTCACAGTCAACATTTGTAATAACGGTCAGTGGAAATATGAACTATAGAAACCTGAGGGACTATCAGTGGTAAATGGGGACAATCTTAAGTACAATTTACCAGACAAATCTATCGAAGCATGCATGACAATACTAAGAAATTATTAGTTAGCCTTTTTTTTTGCATAAAACACATTCCCAAAGCTTCCCTTTTGTAACTCACGCCATTGCAATAATTATGAACTAGAAAAAGCAGAATAAAATGTAAGTTCTTAATTTTATGTTTATGGTCCACGTGATGTATGTATATGCTGAGCTCTTTAGGATAGCATGAAGAAATCTCTTTTTAGTTTTTTTTAAAGCAGAATATAATATATATAATAATATTATAATAATTCCTATTTTAGTCTTCCCTGGAAAGGAATATGTACCTGGAAAACAACCCAGAGAATATTAGAAGTCAGGATAGATTTAAAAAAAAACAACCACCAGGAAGCTTCCTTATTAGATTATAGGAATTGGCTATGGACATAATGTATCTTGACTTAATATTTGGTAAAATACCCTATGACAGTGATGGCTAACCTTTTCTGGACTGAATGCCCAAAGCATGTGTGCGCATGCATGTGCGCCTGAACCCCCAAAATGCAATGCACGTTTGGCCCCCATGCATGCACCCTGCCCCCCGCACATGCGCACCCTCCCACATGTGCCCCACCCCCCACACATGCGTGCGTGGCCCCCCACACATGGCCCACCCCCGCACATGGGTGTGCAGCTCCCCCGCACACACCCCACCCCCCACGCATGCGTGGCAGAGACCTGAAGACCAGCTGGCCGGCGGGAGGCACGCACGCATGCACGGCAGAGCTGAACTGGGGCGATGGCTCGCGTGCCATAGGTTCGCCATCACGGCCCTATGACATTCTGATCACCAAGCTAATTGATATAGGCTGGATGACATGGTTTTTTAGGTGAATTTCACAAAACAGGAGAGGATATCAGGAGATATGCGTTACAGCTCAGTTCTTTGCTAGATATCCTACAACATTTTCATTGATACTGGTAGTTTTAGTAATTAAATTTGTAGAATTTCTATTATAGAAGACAGAAGCAAAATTGTACCCATCTTCATGACTGTATTAAGTTCCAGGCATCAAACATTTTTTAAAAAACCATTCAAAAACATTAGAGTGAAGCAACAATGACAGTTGGAGGATTTAAGAGAAGAGACTGAGGAAAGTAATATTCTTAGTCTTGAGAAAAGACTGGAGGGTGGATATGATAGTGCTTTTCAAATATCTTCTTCTATAAAAAGGTCAAGACCTCTTATCTATTGTTTTTGTGTGTAGAAAATAGAATAATGCTCTTAAGTTACAGGAAGAACAATTCCTGACAGGAGAATAGTGAAACCAATTATCTGGAGACGTTGTGGTTCTCCTTCACTGGATGTATTTAAATAAAGGTTGACCATCTGTTTTCTGGAAAAGTTTTAAATTGGATTCCTGTAAGCAGATGATCAGGCTTGACTTGATGGGGTTTTCCAACTTTATTATTCTATGAACTTAGAATAATAAAGTTTCTGCATAAATGCTTCGGCATAAATTCAATAATTGTGGGTATCTGATAATTATTTGTTAAACACAATGGATCCCACATTCTTGAACTGCTTCGTAGGCAGAGAATATATGTGAATGATAGTATATCAGCATTTCCTAACTTCTAAAAATAGATGACTGGACAATAATATGACTGAATCCCCACTAAATCCACTTCATGTAACTGTTCAATATTGTATTGTTGGAAGATGAGTGGGAAATGTAGAACTATAATTTGTAGTCTGGATCACATAAAAACAAAGATGAATGGAAGGGATGACAAATAAGCAAAACAATGCAATCCGTAACTATTCAGAAGTAAACTTCTCTGAGTTGAGGTTTACTCCATGGGAAACCCATATAAGATTGCTTCCTGAAAGTCAGATGCAAACTTGGAAGTTCAATTGTTTTGTGTTGCGAGTTCTTCGGAGAACTTCCATCCTTAATTTAAACAATACAATGGAAGAAGAACCTAAAAAGCTGTCCTACTTTATAAGTCTATTACATACAAAGGCAGAAGCTTGGCTTGTGTTTTTGGGACTGACAGTCTAACATCTTTAATGAATAACTCTTAAAATCTCCACTCATCAGTAACACATTGACAGATGGATGCCTTACATTTTGGGTCATTTTC
>QLTV01002835.1:2738274-2741342 GCA_003457575.1 Thermophis baileyi
TCATGATGGTTTACAAAACAATCAATAAAAACATTGCAATACTTAAAACATATATAGTAAAATACTGTACATTGAAACAACTAATAATTATAAGTAGTAATCGAAAGAGCATTTAGACTTATATACCGCTTCACAGTGCTTTACAGCCCTCTCTAAGCGGTTTACAGAGTCAGCATATTGCCCCCAACAATCTGGGTCCTCATTTTACTGACCTTTGTTTTGTTTTGTTTTGTTTATTTGTATCCCATCTTTATTATTTTTAGAAATAACTGAAGGTGGCAAACATATTCAACACACCTTATTCCTCCTATTTTCCCCACAACAAAAACCCTGTGAGGTGATATAGTACATGGGCACACAGACAAGATGCAACAATTGGGAGGGAAGAAACACACAATACAGATGCTACCAGTAGTTCTCAACTTACAACAATTTGCTTAGTGACTGTTTGAAGTTACAATGGCACTGAAAAAAGTGACTTATGACCATTTTTCACACTTATGATTGTTAAAGCATTCCCATGGTCACATGATTTACATTCAGATGCTTGACAACTGACTCACATTAATGATGGTCGCAGTGTCCCGGGGTCATGTGATCACCTTTTGCAACCTGACAAGCAAAGTCAAGGAGGAAACCAGATTCACTTAACATCTGTGTTATTAATTTAACAATTGCAGTGATTCACTTAACAAACGTGGCAAGAAAAGTCGTAAAATGGGGCAAAACTCACTTAACAGAGGTCTCACTTATCAACGTAAATTTTAGGCTCAATTGTGGTCGTACATTGAGAACTACCTGTATTATGTTCCATGAAAAGAAAATAGAGAAGCCGCCCAGGGACAGTGCAGGTAATAGGACTGGAAAGAATTTCAGAAGTCCTGCTTTCCTAAGCAGCAAACTGAGACTAAATTATGACATACTCTTGGTGGTGTCTTAATGTAGCAGCCCCAATCTTTTGGGCACCAGGGATCAGTTCGTGGAGAGAGATTTTTCATGGACTGAAGGGGGCAAGGTTTTGTGTGCTGCCTGCATCCCATGGATGGGGCTTCACTTGTTTGCATGGCCCGGTTTCTGGCATGTCGCGGCCTGGTGCTGGTCCACAGACTGGGGGTTGGGGACCCCTGTCTTAATACATCTCCCACCCTTACATATTTATGTCCTGATATCTAGTCTCTTTGTCCCCCCCATTGCCAGCCTCTGGATGGATGCTCATGTGTGCTTTGTGTACTTTCCCTATCTTGTTTAATTTAGGAGTTATATTAGAAGGCCTACTGTACACTGAAAATGGTGGAAAACTACTATCAACCCTTGATTTTGCTAGATTTTAGTAGTCCAGTTGGAAAGATTTATCGGCTGTGGAAAAGTGGTTTGGGGGATGTGCACGCTTTAGTAATTGCGTTTTATTTTTCAGTTCCATTTCTGGTCTTTTAATAAATACTGGCTAGCTATGCCTGGATTCCTGAAATATCTTACAGACTTGCTAAAGTGAATTTTGTCTAGGGAACTGGTGCTGCTTTGTGCAGTACAGGCTGCCAAGAGCACAAAAAGTTTCAGGTTTGGATGCATTGTGACCTGGTACGACATGGAAAGTATTTATTTATTTATTTATTTGTCAAGCGTATATATGATTATGAACAAAGTATAAACAGAGTATAAACATGTTTGTGAATATATAAGTACAAGCATGGTTATGAGTACAAGAAATTTTACAAATATATGGGTACATTAGGACAGGGACGGTAGGCACACTGGTGCGCTTATGCACGCCCCTTACAGACCTCTTAGGAATGGGGTGAGGTCGACGGTGGACAGTCTAAGGTTAAAGTTGTGGGGGTTTGGGGAAGAAACTACAGAGTCGGGTAATGTATTCCAGGCATTGACAACTATGTTGCTGAAGTAAAATTTTTTGCAATCTAGTTTGGATCGGTTTACGTTAAGTTTGTATCTATTGTGTGCTCGTGTGTTGTTGCGGTTGAAGCTGAAGTAGTCTTTGACAGGTAGGACACTGTAGCAGATACTTTTGTGTGCTACACTTAGGTCAGATCGAAGGCGGCGTAGTTCTAAATTTTCTAGTCCCAACATTTCAAGTCTGGTTGCATAAGGTATTATGTTGCGAACAGAGGAATGTAATACTCTTCTCGTGAAATATCTCTGGACATTCTCAATTGTGTTAATGTCTGATATGTAGTGTGGGTTCCAGACAGATGAGCTGTATTCGAGAATTGGTCTAGCAAATGTTTTATATGCTCTGGTTAAAAGTACAATATTACCGGAGAAGAAGCTACGCAAGATTAGGTTTACCACTCTTAATGCCTTCTTGGCAATGCTGTTGCAGTGGGCTCTGGCACTTAGATCCTTAGAGGTGAGTACTCCAAGGTCCTTTGCTGAGTGAGGACACACAGCTTGTTTCTGCAATTTGTAAATGCAAAATGATGCCCCTTTTTGTAGTGCAAAGTACTGTGTGCATTGGCTGTGAATTAGCTCTCTCATGATATTCAGGTTGATCCAGTCCATTTAGTACTAGGCAGTTCAATGATAGCTCTTGAAAATGGAGACTCTTTTAAGAGTCCATAGGACTTTCCAAGCAGATAGCTAAAATTCTTTCTCTTAAATAGAGGAATGATGCAGCTGTTTGCTTTCTGTGCCAAGTTGAAAGGGGACCTGGCCAGAGAGGAAATGTATTCTGAAATGTCTTAATTGCAGAGGTATTATTTAAGGAAAGTCTACAGACTCTACGAAATAATCTTTGCTGTATGTGTAATGGTCCCTTTGCTAAATGTTTTTCACTGACTGGTGACGGTATTTCTACCCTAGCAGGTTTTAACCTACTTAAGTGTTTGATTTAAACACAGCTACATATTTTTGTTGATAGATTTAAGCTGTTTCATTTTTGTTTTTTGTTTGTATATAATTTTATTAAGGATTTTGATTACAGTAATAAAAACTAATAAAACCTTAAAGAAAAAAGAATACGAAGAAAGGATGAAGTTAAGGAAGGAAGGAAGGAAGGAAGGAAGGAAGGAAGGAAGGAAGGAAAGAAAGCAAACATAAATGGTTGTTAATCT
>QLTV01002835.1:2750988-2764047 GCA_003457575.1 Thermophis baileyi
ACGAAAGGAAAGGAAAGGAAAAAAGGGAAAGGGAAAGGAAAAGGCTTTCTTGATGACTCCAGTTTTATTTAACTCAGATTTAGGAACATAGCCAGAATCCTGCCACCAAGCCCACCCTATTCCTGCAGAGGTTTTCAGGTTTGGTAGACGGTATTTTTGTAATGACTGGAGATGTGCGGAAATGAGAGGACTAGAAACCTAATCATGTTGCTTATCAAGTGCTATATACATAAAATCAGGGAGCACCTATTAAGAGTGAGTCAGAAAAGATTCAACAGAGGCCGGGTAGAAATAGGTGGAGATCCACCAATGAGGGATTTAAAAGCCATGAACTGAGCAGACAGCCTTAAGCAAGCTATTCATACTCAGCCTTGGTTCCTGTCTATAACATGAGAGCAACATAAATCAATGCTTTGCCTCCTGTTTATTCAGTAACTACTCAGGAAAAAAAAATCATTTGTCAGGTTTAATTGAGATGAGGCTCCAAGCTGGAGACTTCAGGTTGCCTCAATGTAGTCTAGTATCGAATTCCTACAGCTTATTTCTTACAGTATTTCATTTGCTTCATGTACCATCTTCCCATTATTTAAAAAAACAGAATTATATTGTATATTATCAAACAGGAGGTGCGTTCATTCTTAAGCTCTGCTGTATAGAAAGGATGGGCAACCTTTTGCCAGCTAAGGCTAAATTTAATAGATTAGGGTTTGTTTTGTTTTTAACATCTTAAGGCCAACTAGGCCATCTTTGGGTGAGCTGAAGATGCACCATGGATAGGACCCATACTGAAAAGGTAGCTAAGATCAGAATTTCTTTTTCCTTAAGAAAAGTTTCCTTTGGAAAAATTTTTTTAGCTATGTTATGTCTAAGCATCCACCTGAAAATGGTAGGAAGTTGGAGCCCTTTTTCAGCTTTACTCAATCATGATTAACCTGTCTTGGAAGAGTGCCTAAGGGACATGTAATTTTATATTAGTGTAGTCACTGGCATATAAATAGGACTATTCCTGTTTCAACTGCATGTTTTAAATAAGCATCCGGGTAGCTGTTCATGGAGTCATAACAAAATGAGTACAAATAATTATATTTTAGCTTGCCCTGCATTGTTTACTTCTTGTTTGACAACATTTATGTTGCTACCCTTGGGCTGGTAAATTACCCTTGTACCTAAATGTGTAAAACAAATACACACAGAGAGAAGGGGCATTGCATTAAGCCAGTGTTTCTCAACCTTAGCAACATTAAGATGTTGCTGTAGAATTCTAGGAGTTAACTTATGATTTATTTATTAAACATACATAGTTGCCCATCCCATCTGGATAGCACACGATAATAGATAACAAAGATATAAAAACAGCAAATACAAATATATTTTTTTAAAAAACCCCACTGTAATAAATATCCAAAAATACAAACCACAGCTGAAGGGAGAATAAAAAGTGGTCCCTTCAACAATGGAGCCATCCAGGCAAGTCTCCAGTTCCGTGAGGTCTTGAGTGCTTTTTCTGATATTAAAAGGGTGGAGCCATTGTTGTAAGGAATATCCTTCTGGGTTCTGTTCCAAGTGGGGAAAAAGACACTGGAAGCATGGTGACTGCTTGGAAAGATGGTTTAATAGTGGACAGCAGGACCACATGGTCTGAGGTCCTGGGGAAAGGGGGATCACATGCCTCGAAGATGTTGAAGAAGAGAAAAAGGGCTGAGATGCTGAGATGCTGCCTTGGTTTTATGCCCTCTCTTGGGCCCCACCTCGGGGCCCCCTGCTTCCAATGCACTCTGATTGGCTGTCAGACTCCCATGGGGCCATGCAGGGGCAACTCTGTAGGCTGTCCTGAGTCCAAGTTTGCTTGAGCCTTGCTCGCTGATGCAATCTTCCCAGGTGCCATGTGGTGAGTTTCTGTTTGCTAGATGGGTCTGCCTGAAGGGGGTAGATCTTTGTTATGTAGAATAGACTGGTCCAGGCTATTAACAAAGGTGGGGGGGGAATGAGTGAGCTGGGCCCATTCCTTGATGGCACATTGACAAAGGTGGGGGCTACTAGGAGTGAGTCTGTTTCCTGCCTAAAAGCATGTTTCTCCATTTCTCAGCCAGGGATATTCTATATAATATTCTGCCTTTTTAATATTTCCTAAAATATTTTATTCCTCTAGGAAGGGGGTAGGTGCTAACTTCCTGCACCCTCTAATTTCAGAGAAAAGGATGTTCCATAAAAGCAGGTACCATGACACAGAAAGCATGCCTCCTGGGACTCATGAGATGTTGATCCCTAGCCGATGGTACCCACGACGTGCCTTTTCTGCGAGATCTAATGGGTGTGGGCTGATGTAAATGGGGAAAAATGGTCCTTTAGATCAGGGGTCTCCAACCTTGGCAACTTTAAGACTTGTGGACTTCAACTCCCAGAGTGTTCCAGCTTTGTCTTAAAGTTCTCAAGGTTGGAGACCCCTGCTTTAGATAGCCTGGTTCCATGCTATGAAGAGCTTTAAAGGTTAAAACCAGCCCTTTGAATTGGACCTGGAAGCAAATTGGCAATCAGTGCAATTCGCAGAGCAGAGGTGTAACATGAACTGTTTTAGGAGGCACCCATAAACTGCCTGTGCCGGCTGCATTTTGTACCACAGAAGGTGAAACTTCCAGATACTCTTCAAGGGTGGCCCTCTGTAGAGCACATGGCAGAAGTCCAATTTTCAGGTAATAGGGCATGAGTCACTCTAAGTCCACCTATCTTAAAGTTGCTGAGGTTGAGAAACCCTGCATTAAACAAATTAAACATTTGAGCAATTCTATGGTTTTGAACATTTATGCACTGCAAGATATCGTCTTGTCTGGAGGTTAATTTCTACCGGCTTTCAGCTGACTAGGCTACCAATTCTTCTCTTCATGTATACTGTATGTATGTGTATGTATATGTGTATGTGTACATGTATAACAGCAGCCCTAGAAATAAATGTAAAATTATAATTTAAACGATAGTCTTAACCTGCAGCTCTTCCTGTTAGGGCGATATTGTTGGGACAAAACACTCCAATAAAACATGCATGATTGACAATAAAGATATCATTTCTACAAAATCGCATTTCTTTTTCCTTAATTATGGCACCGTTTTTTTTTGCAAGATTAATATACATTTAAGAAGAAAGCTAATTGCAGAAAACAAGCTGATGTAACTGAGCCCTAATTAAATGAAAATGATGGCGCTAACGCACTTGTAGTGTTAATTAAATAACAATGGTGACAAGTGTCTGAACACTGGAAGGAAAATGATAAAATTCTTCACTCTCTTGGTTTAGTTAACTACTCAGCTGAGCTAAAAACTTCTTTGTTTATGCACTGGCTAAGTTCCATCAATGTTCACTTTCATAGCTGGTAGGTTCATTAAGCAGACATGCCAAAGACCTTCCGTTCTGTCTTTGCTTGCTCAATGTGCTGCTACACTAGGGCAGGCCAGAACACTTTTGTGTCAAGCAATGCTCGTGTGTTCTTGAAAGAGTATTGACAAATCATTTGGGACAATGGTGAAAAATCATTGGCAGGGAAAAGAATCGGTAAACAGCTGAAAGCATCTTCCTCTAAATTCATCAGAACTCGCCATTGCTGTCTTTTTAGCAATAGCACTTAGACTTATATACCACTACACAGTGCCTTATAGCCCTCTCAAAGCAGTTTGCAGAGTTAGCATATTGGCCCCAACAATCTGGGTCCTCATTTTACCCACCTCGGAAGGATGGAAGGCTGAGTCAACCTTGAGCCGGTCAGGATCAAACCGCTGGCAGTCGGCAGAGTTAGCCTGCAATACTGCATTCTAACCACTGCGCCACCATGGCTCTTTTACTTCTCAATAATGTTTTCAGATTTTAATTATTAATCATGAGGACTAGAAACTAAAGCAATTCTGCCTTAGAAACTGCATGCTGCAGATCCATGTGCACAACGCACAGAAGCAGCGTGGGCATTTTTGTTAATAGCACTTAGACTTATATACCGCTTCATGGTGTTTTACAGCCCTCTCTAAGCAGTTTTACAGAGTCAGCATATTACCCCCAACAATCTGGGTCCTCCTTTTACTGACTTCAGAAGGATGGAAGGCAGTAGTATACGAATTCATCATTCTTTTTGACATTAAGCCCAGAGAACATATGCTTAAGGAAGGGCATTTCATTGGGTGGTCCATACATGTATGAACAAAACACATCTCTGGAGTAAAAAAACAAAAAATAAAATCACTTGGGGCAATTAGAATGGTTTTCTTACTGATTCATCCAACCATATGGATTTTGAGATAGGTGCCACAAGCGGTTCCTGAGTGAACAGCACAACACATATTTGGCAACTTTAAGACTTGTGGACTTCAACTCCCAGAATTCTTAAAGTTGCCAAGTTTGGCGACCCCTGCCATCAACCATTCATGAAGAAGATGGAGCTGCGGGAAGCAAGTCTTGTTTTCACCATGCTATTCCCTTAAGCACCGTCAGCACTGGGAGGAGTAATAATCCTTACATCTGAAGAAAGCTTCTGCAGCAGGAATTATTTCTTTAATGAGACATGTTGTGTTTATTTTGGGATGGGCAGGGAAACTGTCTTTCTGCAACTCTTGTTGCTAGGAGCAATGTCTGGAAATGACCTAATTCAAAGCTGATTGTATCTTTCTTCTGATAGCAAGTTATTACTGTTGGGTTTTTTTGCTGTGTTCCTTTGAAAGTTATGGAGCTTAAGACACAGCTGGGAGATGGTGAAGGCTGTGAAAGCAATACTAGCAACACTAGCGTTTGTGTTCTTGTGACCGCTGCTAAACAATCACCACTGTGCATGCTATTCAGTGTTCTTTCAGCACCAAGCTAAACATTGTACTTGGGTTCAGAATGAGGCTCTGCGTGTATCCCCTTAGTCCACAGACCAATATTATCTCTTCTAAGAAGCTTGTATTTGCTGTGTTTAGAGATTAAACAATACAGCCTAGTGATTAGGTTTATCTTAGTCTTCTGGCCAAGAACAGACAGACCATCATGCCTATGAATTCTGCATTCTTTTGGTATCCATAAAAGGATGGTTTACTTAGCCCCTTTTTTTCCTGCATACAGGAGATCGGTGCTAAGCATTTGTGTGCTTCTATTTTGCAGGAAATTATTCAGCTTGAAAGTGACATATTTTCACGAGGACTTTTTTCTTTTTTTAGCTACCAAGATAATGGGGTCAAAGACTAACTAATGCCCAATATCATTCAGCCATTTTGTAACAGAGATGGCTAATCAGAAGCTATTCTGATCCTCCTCTGATCCAAGTGTTTTTCAAATGTGACAACTTTAAGATATGTGGACTTTTATCTATATATATATCAGTGTACTTTGTGGAATGTGAATTTGAGCTGCCACTGTGGAAACACACTGCTCAAAATTATCTTCACCATATCTTCACCAGATTGTGAAGGGTTTTGTGTATTGTGAAGCTGAGTCAACCTCAACAATTTTAAGAAGTGTGGACTTCAACTCCCAGAATTTGCCAACCAGCTTAAGTGACTTAATGAAAAGGGATGAATGGGAGAATGGTTGTGATAGCTTGCAACACCTTCTGGTTTTTGTCAGCATTTAAGTCAATATCAATTGGATAAATGTCTCTTTGAAAAAAGAAGATAAATTGAGCAAATAAAAAAATGAAGTCAAGATTAGCAAACTTAAATCTCCTCTTTACGTCCCACTATATCTGCCTTTTACAGGAAAGGATCTTTCTGATGGCAGCATGCTGTAGGTGGAATACACTCTGTTTTGTTTTGCCTATTCTTCTGCTCTAAAAGCTAGATATAAAGCAGAAAATAACCAGTTTCAGCCTATATTGAGAATTCTGATTAAAGCTTTAGCTGAACACTCCAAAATGTCTAAAATTTTTTATAATATTTTTTAAAGAGCACAATACTGATTTTTGCCCACTACATCAAGTAGCAGCTTTTGTTTTAAGCGTACCTATTCCAACCATATTGTGCTACCTTCTTGTGAACTATTCAGACCTGCATGAATTTGTTTTAATGTGTTTGTTTAAACCATTTTACACTACGTTTTTATGAACTACTTAGAGCTACAGGTGGCAAAATTGCATCAAACAAGCAAACCAGAACAACCCATAATTTCCACCAACTCCAAAATCTTGATAAGACTATAATGTACTCTCTTTTAACTTTAGGGACTCTGTTACATATCCATATCTTGGGCTTCATAAGAAACAGGAGAGCATTGTCTGTTGTCATGTGTATGTGTTTAGGTTTTGTGGGTGTGCGCCCATCATGTCTTAGATGGGAGAGGACCCTCTTGGCAACAAGAATACAACCTAGGGAAAGAATTGAGCCACCATGAAAGATATAGTATGAAGTAATTAGGTAATTGATGTCCCTTTATCTTGAATGGCCCTGTGCTTCCTCCTTCCTGCATGGTAGTCTTAAAGAAAAGTGAGAGTTCAAATAGTAGTCTGGGTTGTTTAAGATTCTCTCCCATCCTCATCACACACACACACACACACACACACACACACACACACACACACACACACAGAAAGAGCTATTCCCCTTGCGTTTACTCTGAGAACAAAGCTTGACAATAGCTGGAAATCCAGTGCTAGGCTCAGATGCTTGAGGGGCCATCCATTGGGTGCTCTATGGGGCTGCATCCTGGAAGAAGGTAGGACCAAGGTGTGGTTTTGTTGGTTGGGGTATTAATTAATTAACTAAAATTGCAGGCAATCTCATTGATTGCTGGACATCCTCAGTGGAATATTGATAATCTGTTTAGAGGGAATGCTGGGAGCAATAAAAAAAGATCAGATTGGGACCACAAGTGGCCTTTCAGTCACAGATTGTTTATATTTGATACTGTCACTAAATTAGGACTGTAAAAATATGGGTGACCAGTCAGTGGCATGAAAGACAATGCTTTGACTCTTTACTGCCAACTATTGGCCACCTAGGTCCTTGCAGCTTAGATCAGACTGTCCTATTGTGACCATAGAATGAGTCCTGAATGCTACCCGTACACATTTTCCTTACAATCTAAACAACCTCTGATACATTGTCGACTCCTGTGGCTAAAATTGTGCACTACTCATCTATTCAACACTCCCGAATAACAGAGTATCTAGCAATGCACTAATGAACCCCAAGTGTTTCTTGGGGGGGGGACACACATTAAATAGTTTGTGTTAAATAATAACATATTTTTAAAACCTCCATATGTTTAATGTTTGTTTTGGACTGGATATTTAGACTGTAAATGGCTGATGTAATAAACTGTTGTCTACCATGGTGATAACCAGAATGTTTTTATTTCAACAAATGAAATAATTGTCATAGTGTTAGATGCACTGTAACATTTTTTTCCATTTAAATGATATTCCCAATATATCAATATATTCACTCCAAAATTAATTTAATTTAAGGGACCAGTCTGTTAAATAATTCACCAGCAATGGTTGGGGAGATGCACTAAGCTGGGGTACATTCACTTGCTCTATATGGCACTGCCCGAGTTTTTCTCTGTAGGAAGCAGAACAAGGATTAAAAATAAAAGATGCTGTCATATGTGGATTCTCTTTTTGGAAAATGCGACTGAGATATGTTGATTCCTCTCTAACAGTTTAGCATTTTCCTTTCTTGGATCTTCCATGTTATAGAAGCAGTACCATTTCCTTAAATGAAATAAAAATTTCTCAGGTGCTGAGAAATGTTATAGCTGTATCAGAGTTTGCACATTATTGGGACTAAACTTTAGGGTGACCGGTGCTGAATATTTGTATTGGTTTCTCTGACATACTTGCTACTTTATGTGCTACTGTTTTCAAGCAGCAAGAGAGAGAGAGGAAAATAAATTAATTCTGTAGATTACTTTCTTGGATTATTGTGCTTTCCCATGACACCAAACCCCTCCAAATCCTACCATTCTTTGAAGAACAGCACTACAAAAAGCTTTCTTTGTGTCTTTAATATAATCCTGGATTCTTCTTTGAGCTGTTTGGGGGTGGGGGGGTGAAAGTCACTATTTCCCTTGTGTTAAGCCTCACATTAGATTTGAGATCTGAAATGTGATCAGTAGACTTTTGGAAAGGAAGCCGGGGAGATAAAAAGATTTAAACTTTTCATGTCCACAGATTAGGCATTGTTTGCAGGAGAGTCTTTTAATGTCTATTTCATGAAATACAGAGTTGCTTTCTGCATGTACTGAACATACAGTATATGGTGAGCTTATGTGTACTCCATAATATATCCATAGCATATCCAGGGGACATCTGTGTATACCAGTGCAACGTTGCTCGGCTTTCTTTGCTTTTCTGTTGCCCGGCTTTATTTGCCCTTCCAATTCCAGTAGAAAGGGTTTGGTCCCTGCTAGGTCAAATCGTATGTTAATTATCACTTATCTAATCTGGTCTTCCAACTTGCCAGCTGGGCAAACAAAAGAAGTAAGAGCAAGGGGAAGCAATTTTATTTCCTTATTTAGACCATATCCAGACACTAGGAGGCCTGCCACAGTAAGATCAAACTGCTTCCATCAACTGAGTTGCTGGAATAGCATCATGCCAACAGAATAACAGAGTCGGAAGGTACCTTGGAGGTCTTCTAGTCCAATCCCCTGCTCAGGCAGGAAACCTTATACCGTTTCGACAAATGGTTGTCCAATCTCTTCTTAAAAACCTCCAGAGTTAGAGCACCCATAACTTCTGAGGCAAGCTGTTCCACTGATTAATTGTTCTAATTGTCAGGGAATCTCTTCTTTGTTCTAGGTTGGTTCCCCCCTTGATTAGTTTCCATCCATTGCTTCTTGTTCTACTTTCAGATGCTCAAGAGCCATGGTGGCACAATGGTTAGAATGCAGTATTGCAGGCTAACTCTGCCAACTGCCCAAAGTTCGATCCTGACTGGCTCAAGGTTGACTCAGGCTTCCATCCTTCTGAGGTCTGTAAAATGAGGACCCAGATTGTTGGGGGAAGTATGCTGACTCTGTAAACTGCTTAAAGATGGCTATAAAGCACTATGAAGTGGTATATAAGTCTAAGTGCTATTGCTATTGCTATTTGGAGAATAGGTTGACCTCCTCTTCTTTGTGGCAGCCCCTTAGATATTGGAACAATTAGATGTGCAAAAATATCCGTTGGCTTCTGCAAAAGATGTCTTCAACTAACATTGTAGATGAGTCTCCTCCTACCACTGAAGACGTTTGGGAGTGCTGCACAGTTACAGTGGTTTTGCTTGCTGTGAGCTGCCCTCTTTGTGTGGAATCCAGCTCCTGCTTTTTAAGAGGCACTGAAAACACTCCTCTTTGAACAAATGTTTAATTTGGCATAATTTTAATCTAGGTTTTGTATTTTGAGCTTTACTCTTGCTTTCTCTTTTGAATACAGATCACGAAAAGAGTTTGGGAGTCAGTGATATATAAGGGACAACTGTGCTTTAAGGCATCTGCAGATGTGCATCAAACACTTGTCAATGACTCCTTAAGCCAAGGACAGGGGTTGTACTGCAGCTGTAGATTGCAACTGCACAGTCCTGGGCAAAGCACACAGCTGCTATAAGAACTGTGCAAGAAAAAGCAAAATATAATAACTAAGTAACCAGTGCCCATAGCTATTTCCTTAGGATTTTGTACTATATCAGATCAATTATGTTTGGATACCATTGGAAGTTTCTAATTATCTCTCATGCAGGTATGTTAGGGACCCTCATGTTTTTCTTCCTAGCATTTTCTTGCAGGCATTGGATCCACTTTTCCAATCAATGACCACGTTGTTCAGGAACCCTGTATTGCCCTGAAAAATTGTCCTTTGGGGAAATGACAATAGATGAATTGGAATTTGGGTCAACCATTGCCAAGGGTCAATGTAACTAAGGTTTTGGTCCTGAAGAAGGCGAGATAATTAAGAGGGCAGGTGAAGAATGCCATGATTAAAAACTTCTGGAATGATAAAGCAGGACTTGTAGACATGTTTGAGGTCTACTGTGTTTTCAACAAACCTGTTTGCTATTCCTTCTGGGATATAAACAGCTCTTGATGGTCTGTCCAGCACACTAATTGCAATACAATGGCAGCAACCATTGTAGGCAATAATTTTTCCTTGTTCCTCCTAAAGAAAGGATATTGTGCTATCATTGGACTGTATCCTATTTAAAACAAGGATTGGATGTACATTCCAAAGCATCTGTATGAGATAGCTAGATTTGCCGCTAGAATTAATATTAAATATTGTGTCGGATTTCCCAGAGATAGCTGTTAGACGCTGTACAGATAGTCTCCAGTTTTTAATCATTTGTCATTTGTCCCTATTGTAGTTCTCCTTGGGGGTGGGGAAGGAGAACTACAACAGGGACACATTTTAAAGCTGCTTGTATATCCACAATAATATTGAAGTAATTATTATTCTGGAGCTGAAATAATTAACAAACTCCCAGATAAAGCTGCTTAAAATTATCAGTTTCCAATGGGTAGCCATATTAGTTACAACAAAAAAGTGCCTTCCGGTTTCTTAATGACTGCTGTAACGAATTTGCTACGGCATAGATTTTTGGGGATTGAAGCTTATCATGGCTTCTAGTGTTACTTAACACTTCCAGACTTGCCACAGCCATTGGGTTCAGTGAGACGTAATTCCAGGAAAATGAGCAGAGGCTTGCAGTCAATGAGATTGCTATTTCTTTCCAATTGTTAGTTCTGGTTTCCCCATCGTGAATCTCTGGACTTAGTTTAAGTAACTCCGTCTCACAGAACAAATGAAGGGGATGAATAAATTTGTTGATGCCACACATTTCACGGCTTGTCAGCACCTTTTCTTTCCTTACCAGGAGCTTCATTCTGAACACTCTCCCTCCCGCCCCACCCCCAAAAGCCCTTTGTCAGCTACAACTGGACTATTCAGTCTTTAACTAACAAATTACAGTGAAAACATTGGCTTCCTGTCTTTTCATTTAGACTCATTGATCATTCTTTGGAGTAAACAAGGCAGTTGTGGCTTTCTGTTTAACTTGTGCTCCTGTTTGGTGTGGAGTGTTTAAAAGGAAGGGGGAGTATTCTTGGGGTCATTCTTCACAAATAAAATGGGAACAATGGCAGTAGGACAATCAAAGAAAAAAAAAAGGGCTTCTGGGGTGGAGTGGGATTTGTTTGAATTAAAATAAGGGTCTCCCAGCAATAAATATTCCAACATCAAATAAATGAAAGATAAAAAGGGTCAGCTAATACATATTGAGGAAATGTAGTTTCCTAAACAGGTTTCTCTAATAGAAAGATGAACAATTTATAATATATTCCATCATATGGTTTGCATTTGATATATTACAGTTAGTTATCAATGTGTGGCTATAAGACCAATTTATTCTTTGCCATGGACTAATATTTAATTTTTACATAATTATCGCGGTTTATTACAACACTCTTCTTAGACCACTATTATTATCTCTAGATTGCAGATAAGACAAAGCAAGGGTTATCATTTTGTAAACCACCCAGAGTTGCTAAAACAGTGAGTTGGGCAGCATATAAATTTAATAACTAGCTAACTAACTAACTAACTAACTAACTAACTAACTAACTAACTAACTGGTAAGGGATCCTGTGGCCAGCCAGATGTTGTTGAACTACAATTCCTAGTGCTATATGTCATTTAATTCAGTGGTCAGTTTGCCTTGGAATCAAATTAACAACTTCTAACAAAGAAGGCTTGCACTGAAATATATTGACTATTTCAAAGTTTCTAAAAATTGTCTTCCTTTTTAAGCATTCTTTGGAGGGTTTGCCATTTTTTTAATTGCAGCCCAATTTTTCTTCTTTTAAACCACTTTGAAGTGTTAACGTTAAATGAAATAGAGGGATGGGGGAGACAACATACAGTATCACAGCATGATTAACTTTTGTCTAAATTTACATCCATACAAAGAATCTCATTATAGGACTTCTAAATACAACTTCAAAAAAGCAAACTACGATCTCATAGCTGCCGACCTCTCATCTCTAGATTGGCAAATCCTATTCAATGACTGCAACACTGCAGAAGACTAGTATAACACTTTTCTACTTGAAGTTCAAAGAGTCATTAATCTATATGTACCTTTAGTAACACCCAAAGCCAAAAAGAGCAAATTATCCATATCAATAAGGAAACTCCAATACAAAAAAAAAAATCCCTTTGGTGGAAAAATAAAACTGGCTATGTAGCTAACTTTAAAAACCGATATAAAACCTTATGCCACCAAATAAAAACAGAATGTACCAATTACCACTGCAAACAGGAGGAAGAGCTGTTACATACAAAATCCAATCGTGCCTTCTATAATTTCGTAAACGCTAAACTTAAAGACTCAAAAACCATCCCACCTCTAAAAGGGCAAAATGTTGAAGATTGTAATGATGATGCCGTTAAGGCTAATCTCTTCAACACTTTTTTCAGTTCAGTCTTTGTCAACAGCAATGGCATCTCCCCCTCATTTCCTAGCCGCACCACATCCAATTGCAATGATCTAATCCACATTGATTTTACTGAAGATACCGTCAAAAGGGCACTACACAACCTAAAGCCATCCCTATCTATTGGTCCTGATGGAATATGTTCCTACTTTCTAAAAAAACTCTCCTCTGCCATAGCTGAACCTCTAAGCGCCATCTATGAAGTATCTTTTAGAATGAGCTCCTTGCCTGACCTATGGTCATTAGCAACAGTCATACCTATCTTCAAAAAAGATGACCCTGGCCTTGTTGAGAATTATAGACCAATCTCCCTCTGCTGCGTCAACTGTAAAGTCATGGAATCCATCATAATAGCAATAGCAATAGCACTTAGACTTATATACCGCTTTATAGTGCTTTACAGCCCTCTCTAAGCGGTTCACAGAGTCAGCATATTGCCCCCAACAATCTGGGTCCTCATTTTACCCACCTCGGAAGGATGGAAGGCTTAGTCAACCTTGAGCCGGTGAGATTTGAACCGCCGAACTGCAGCTAGCAGTCAGCTGAAGTAGCCTGCAGTACTGCACTCTAACCACTGCGCCACCTCGGCTCTATTAAACCAATCCATCACCCTCCAATACATGACACTAAGACTG
>QLTV01002835.1:2764814-2806242 GCA_003457575.1 Thermophis baileyi
TGTAACAACATTGCTAAAAAGGCATTAAGAGTTGTCAACCTTATTTTATGATGTTTTCTCTCTGGTAATGTTATACTTCTAACTAGGGCATACAAAACCTTTGCCAGACCTATCCTTGAATACTGCTCACCTGCCTGGAACCCACACTGTATTTCAGACATTAATACATTAGAGAGGGTCCAGAGGTATTTTACAAGAAGAGTACTCAACTCCTCTGCTCGCAATAAAATTCCTTATTCCAGTAGACTTGAAATTTTAGGCCTGGATAACCTTGAACTACGCCGTCTACATTCCGACCTAAGCTTAGTACACAACATCATCTACCTTAACATCCTATCTGTTAATGACTACTTTAATTTCAACCGCAATAACACTAGGGCTATCAATAGCGTGCCTACCATCCCTGTCCTACTGTCCCCATTTTTATGTACTCATTTTATGTGTTTATGGCTAGGTTTTGCTTATTTATATCCATTTATTTGTGCCATTTTTTTCATGTGTCCTGTTTCCTTGTACTTGTTGACAAATAAATAAATAAAATAAAATAAAATAAATAAATAAAATCACAAAATACGAAGTTCTGCAAACAGAAGTAGAATGACTATGGCAAAGACAGTACACATAGTAATAGTAATTTTGGAATTGCCTTGGGTTCAATTCCAAAATCACCTGGAGTCATTTGAACCCCATGGGCATTGACAAAATCACCATAGGTAGATTGAAAAAGGCAGCTTACATCCTGGAAACGTACTTTTGACACCATCAAACAACAACATCTGACTCTCCCAGGGAAAGACTTGATAGATGGATCAAAATGCCAAATCCAGTCTAAATATCTGGCTGACTATGCAACCAACCATAATAATAATAGTAAGTGCAAAGGGAAGTGAATTCAAGATCAATGCATTTGATTTGCTGTATCTCGACCTTTGATCTTCATGATTATACAGGTAGTCCTCGACTTACAACAGTTCATTTAGTGACTGTTCAAAGTTACAACATCACTGAAAAATGTGACTTATGACCATTTTTCACAGTTACGACCTTTGCAGCATCCCCATGGTCAGTCATGTGATCAAAATTCAGAGGCTTGGCAACCGGTTCATACATATGACCGTTGCTGGGTCCCCAGGATCATGTGATCACTTTTGGTGAACTTCGGACAAGCAAAGTCAATGGAGAAGCCAGATTCACTTAACAACCAGCGGTGGGTTGCTCCCGGTTCGGCCTGGTTCTGAGAACCGGTAGTGGCGGCAGGAGGCTCAGCCTGCAAGCACGCACATGAACCGGTAGCAACGGGTTTTAGAACCCACTACTGTTAACAACCGGGTTACTAACTTATCAACTGCAGCAATTCACTTAACAACCATGGCAAGAAAGGTCGTAAAATGGGGCAAAACTCACTTAACAAATGTCTCACTTAACAACAGAATTTTGGGGCTCAATTGTGGTCGTAAGTCGAGGACTATCTGTATATATTTGATGCTTCTATACCAAATTAAGAACAGAGGCAGCACTCCAGAGAAGAAGCCCGCCCACTTTTCCTGCAAAAAATATTTTGCTTTTTAGAAAGCATGCAGGCATAAAAAATCCGGGCAGCTCCTCCCTGCCGCCCAATACCCCCACTTCCGTCTTGTCATTAGTGCAACAGATTGGGACAACTGGCCCTTGCAGAGGCCTATTTAGGTATCACATGTCCATATTCTCAGTCTCAGCAGGGAGGGAAGAGCTTGTTCACGGTTCTGCTGATAACATGATAATATCCCTGATGTGCCTAATGATTAATAATGTATTCATAAGGCTCCTTGTGGTTTCTGAATGTATTTCTTCCTGCATATGGTATAAAATTCTGCTGAAGCAACACCCCACAGCTGAGAGGAGTAAAAGAAAGCGGCATTGCCACCTGGTCAGTTTTCAATTTCACTTTAATAGGCTCCTTGTTGAGCTGGCGTGTGAGTGCGTATGTTTCAAAACTTAGGTTGTTGGATGTTTAGGTGACGAACATAAATTAACCCTTGCAAAGGGTGTTCTGTATGCTGGCCGTCATACAGGAAATCTAATATTTCTGATTGAAAGGGGTGGAACAAATTTGTGGGTTTTTTAAAATAAATTTAGAAAATACAGCCCATTTAGGAGTCAGTCCGTGGATCCTTCAACGGATCCTTCAACTTGCCAAATATTGCTGAAACCTTCTTTGACTTGGTGTGTTGGGACCTCCACTGTGGAACAAGTTTTATGACTGTATGCTTGCCCAGAATTCCCCCAGGCAGGTTATAGACAATGAAGGAGAGAAGGATCACTTGTTAGTTTGACCAGGACTATTAAAAAAAAAAAAAGGATAACACAAATGTACAACATAAAAGTTCAATACTGTTTTGGAAATAGATATTGCCTAGCTGTAGAAGGCAACATATCTTCTAAAATGTTTGCTGATTCTTTCCCCTCTAGTTGTATGTATTTGCAAAGGGGCTTTCAAAATAGAGCAATACACAATTATTTTGTTGAAAACCTCCCATTTAATTCCCATCATTTCCACTGAAGCTGATAGGAGCAAACATTTGATATAATTATAGAATGTCACTTCCCTTTTGTTTTCAAAGCAGTATTAGCTGTTTATTCCATCTATTTTTTTTTTAAAAAAACTCATCAATAGCATAATGATTGATCAAAGGTTTTTTTTTATTAGCTTCAAATTCCTAATTAGTTGCAAAGCAGATTTCTGAAGCAAAAAAAAAAAAAGGTTAATTATTGTTAAAGCATAGAAAACCATAGGTGGCAGACACTATCTCTGAAAAGGCATTTATTCAATTCATTCCAAGAATGAATGCGTCATCCAGAATGGTACCTGCTGTGATATACAAATACATCATCCAAACGCTACAAGAGAAGCTTCCCCCCCGCCAGCACTATTACATCCTTATGTAACTCTGCAGACAGAACTGATTTAAGAAATTACAATTCAAACAGATTGATTGATTAAAAGGATTTCCCCCCTCCCCCAATCGGGTTACAGCATCTTTATGTTTAGTACTTCCAAAATATACAAATGCACACATTCTTGGTTTATATTTAGCCTGAGTCTTGCTTCCCTCAACAATAGCAATTTTATTACTGAAAGTGCCAACAGGTTTGTGGATCTCTGTTGAATACAATCGTATACTTTGTTACCTAAAACTTGAGTGTGCACAATATTCAAACAAATCGAAAGTACCAAAATGATGATCAGCGATTAGCAAACCTGAGGTCATGTATGCTCTAACTCAGAAGTGTCAAACTAGATTTCATTGAGGGCTGCAGCAGGGTTGTGTTTGACCTCAGGGGGCCAGGGTGGGTGTGGCCAGGGTGGGCATGGCCAGCTCAACGTCACTCGTGTTGGCGCCTGTGGTGGTCCGAGCGCTCTGCCAGCGAAAACGGGCTCCCAGGCTTCGTTTTCGACTGCCACAGCCTCCTGCAATCCTCTGCCACTGTTTTCATTGGCAGAGGATTGCAGGAGGCTGTGGCAGCCGAAAATGGAGCCTGGGAGCCTGTTTTTGCTGGCAGAAGCACCACGGATCAGTCCTTCGCTGTTTCCAGGGTGGCCCCACAGGCCAGATCTAAGTACCCCGCGGGCCGGATCCAGCCCCCGGGCCTTGAGTTTGACACCCCTGCTCTAACTTAAAAGAAGCTGCCATCTGGATTACTTGTCCTGAGAAACAAGCCTAATTTTTCACTAAACACAAATCGTGGTGAGTAACTTGGATGACAGGCATATCAGCTATGAATGTGGATCTATTTAACTACTGTAAAGAGGAAAATCAAGGGGATCTCCGTGGTCCTATCTAGGCTTGTGATTGCTTTTTTTTTTAGAGAGGGGAGAGTGATTATGTCTCAAATTAAGTCGAAGGAAATAGGACCTTGAGCAGGATTCACTAACTTCACTCACACACGCCCCTTCTGTGCAAGCGCACGCCCTTCCACGCATGTGCTTTGCTCGCACGTGTGGCTTGCACGCATGTGCATGGCTTCAAAACGTGCCTAAATAGGACGGCATAGCACTGGGGCAGGAGGGTGGGTGGGGGCGGCCCACCCGCAGGTCGCCACTACTGGTTCACCCGAACCGGTCCGAACCAGCTGAATACGACCTCTGCTCCTATTTGTCCCAAAGTTGCTTTTTCAGGAGGCAACTGGACTTCTTTGTTTTTTCTTTGAAGACGTTTCACTTCTCATCCATCCAAGAAGCTTCTTCAGCTCTGACAGGATAGTGGGGAATGGAAAGATTTATATTCCTGGTCATTTGCATCCTTTTAGAGGGTCATTGAAGCACTTGGAGGTTTACCTGTGTCCTCAGGGTCACCTGAGTAGTTTTCCTGGTTCCTGTAATCTGCAATTTTTTTCCTCTGGAAATCCATTCCTACTCCCACACCTGTCAGAGCTGAAGAAGCTTCTTGGATGAGAAGCGAATCGTCTTCAAAAGAAAAAAACAAGAAAGTCCAGTTGCCTCCTGAAAAAGCACCTTTGGGACAACCCTGATCTGGATGACTGAGAATCTCTATAGACTTCCTCCTATTTGCCCAATTTCTGTTGCTTGCTCACTCTTGCAGTCTCTTTTAATGCAACGTCTTGGTAGTCTCCCTTAAAGATTTTACTGCCCTCCTTTTCCTGCATCGCAGCAACTTCCCTTCCTTGTGTTTTGTGTATGTGTGTGGGGGGGGGGATAGTGATGTTGACAGAGTTTCAGCAAGCCAGCCGGCCTCCTGAAATAGCAATAGCAATAGCACTTAGACTTATATACCGCTTTACAGTGCTTTACAGCACTCTCTAAGCGGTTCACAGAGTCAGCATATTGCCCCCAACAATCTGGGTCCTCATTTTACCCACCTCGGAAGGATGGAAGGCTGAGTCAACCTTGAGCCAGTGAGATTTGAACCGCTGAACTGCTGAACAGTCAGCTGAAGTAGCCTGCAGTACTGCACTCTAACCACTGCGCCACCTCAGCTCAAATCCCATGTGGCAAGCATTTTGTGTTTGTTTATTCAGCATAAATCTGTATCCACCCTCAGATTCCCTTCACAGGAGAACAATGCATAGATCCTTTGCACTTTGCCTGTGTTTCCCAGTCTAGTGCATGCAAAAAACTTGACGTATTGTATTGTTTCATTTTTTTTCTTAGGGAGGGCAGACACTCATTAAAACACGACTGCTGCTCCCTCTGGTAGGTTGACATTAGAACTGGAAAATATTTTTTCCCCCTTTAAATCAGTGGCAAGGGAGAGAAGGGATGACAGGTGGTCTAAATCTGGACCCCCAATTCCCCATCCTTTCAAAAATTATTTCTTTCTTAGACACTTGCATTCTCCCACAGAGCATGGGAAGGAAATTAGCACAAACTGTAGCCTAATAAGACAATAATGTCTTTTATGTGGTTTTCCTCCTCTTGGACAGTTTCCACCATAGCCCGTAGGTATGCCCCAGGCGAAAACATTGTCAGGTGGAACAGAGAACCGGAGACGGAAAATGAGAAGTGGAGGCCCTCTTGCCTTTGACTGTATACCTACCATTATGCAAAATCTCACTTGCATGCGGTTTGGATGCCTGCATATGGATTGTTCCTCTTCCCCATCCCTGCCCCCCCCCAACCACCTCAATGGTTTAGAACAGAGGTCTTCAAACTTGGCAACTTTAAGACTTGTGGACTTCAGTTGAAGTCCACAAGTCTTAAAGTTGCCAAGTTTGGGGACTCCTGGTTTAGAAAGTCATCCACTTCAACTACAAAATAGGTAGTTGCTGGGAGGGATTCAAACATTTGCTGTTGATTGATAGAAGGCTACCCAAAGTCCCCTTTGTTTTCCTCAGTCCACAAATCCTCCCCAGCTAGGCCATTTAATCTTTCCATACATGTACATATCGTCAACAGACCTGGAAAATACAAAGGGAATAGAATACATCTAGTCTCCTTGGCTACAGGTAGTCCTCAACTTACAACCTTTTGTTTAGTGACAATTCAAAGTTATAATGGCACTGCAAAAACTGACTTATGACCATTTTTCACACTTATGACTGCAGCATCCCCATGGTCACAAGATCAAAATTTGGACGCTTGGCAACTGGTTCATATTTATGACGGTTGCAGTGCCCCGGGGTCCTGTGATCGCCTTTTGCGACCTTCTGACAAGCAAAGTTAATGAGGAAGCCAGATTCACTTAACAACCTTGTTACTTAACTTAACCACTGCAGTGATTCACTTGACAACTGTGGCAAGAAAAAAAGGTAAAATGAAGCAAAACTCGCTTAACAAATGTCTCGCTTAGCAACAGAAATTTTGGGCTCAATTGTGGTCGTAAATCGAGGAGTACCTGTAGTAATATAAAAATAACTAACTCAATGGCCTGTTGTGAATGTTCACGTACCTTCACCAACCTTGAAACAGCCCTGAGATTACAGCTATGCATATGCTTACAATAGCCTACTCTGCTTAGCACCTTCCAGATGTGCAAGGAGTATAACTCGCACAATTCCAAGTCACTACGGACATTTAGAGAGTATGGAACACTGACTGGGGGGGAAAAAACCTCTTCCCCCAAAACCCTCAAGTGTTTGGGGCAAGACTGGAATCAAAAGCGTTCAAACTGTATCGTGTCTGTAAGGCTCCATTCTGAGAAGCGTTGGGGGGGTGGGGGGTTGACATCTGCCATCCACCTCCCTGCTGTATTTGCATGACATACTAAACCACAGACTTTGCCTAGGGTGTTTTGCAGAGCAGCTCATGTGGTTAGTTTATGGCTCGGTGTATTATGCAAACCAAGTAAATTGAATTAATGGAGCAAGCCATGGTTAAGTTAATTAGCAGGATGTGTGTCAGCTTTTGGCTTACCCTGGTTTCCTGCCAGGGATTACTCCAGGCAAGATAATTGGGCTGGAGGCTGACCTCAATTACACAATGAGAACAAAAGGCTTGCTTAAAAATAAACAAAAATAAAGCCTTTTTTAAAAAAAAACCCTTTTGATATGTTTCTGCATTGTAGTTTCTCCATGGAGGTTGGAGCTAGCATTCAGAGAGGGTTGTCTCGTCCAATCAGGATGAGGACTGAGTCTGTCAATCAAAGTTATTGCTCCGTCCGCCATCTTGTCCCAGTTCAGACTCAGTCCTCAGTGAGGAAAGACGTGGGTTTGTTCCTTCTTCATTCCATCTGAGTGCTATCTGCAATTTGGATCCTCTCCTCGACTATTTTCCATTTTGACTGTGACTGTGAGTGTGCTCTCCTCTGTCAGCTGTTATCAAGAGAACAGGGGAGGAAATCGGCTTGTGGGCTAATGCCCTTGCCGTGCTGACGGCTGTCAGCTCCTTATTGACACCTGCGCTTGCGCTTTCAGGCTACGAGGGCCGCGTTATCGGCCTCAGATTTCCGGAGCTTTGGAGCTTGTCCTCCTAAACAGAAGCATGGAGCCTGCATGCGGCTTGAGAGGTCTTAATTTGCCTTGGGATTGTTTTCCTTTGCGATCGGCTCACCGCTTGCTAATATTTATTGTTTTGACTGCGTGCTCCGCTTCCTTGGGCTGCTCCGAGACGCCCATTAGCCTCAGGGTGATCGGTTGGGATAGATTTTCTCTCCCTCATCTGATCCTTTTTGGATCGGATGAGGGGTGTGGGAAAAATCCCACACCCGATCCTGCGAGGGGTGTGGGATTGAAGGTCGGGCTTGCTCGCCTTCTGATCGCCCTCCCTTTTCATTACGGACTTGATTGTAAGCCAGCCAACAGTGAGTGCCTAGACCTGTTCAGGGCTTGCCCTTGGTTGGCACCTCAGAGCTGCGATTTTCACGCCAACAGTGCGCGGCAGCCATTTTCTTGCTCCTTGCTGGCCTTTGAAGTAGCGGTGGCCATTTTGCGTGTTTTTTCGAATGGTGCGGCTGATTGTCATACAGTCCCTACTTCGCTATGGCTGAGGCCGGTTCTTCCTCGACGGCCGCTAAGCCTCCTGGAAAGAGGCAGCGAAAATCAACCCGGGAAGATCCGGGTTGGGATCAGTCCCCTCCACGCCCCAAAAGGAGCCGGGCCCAATCCCAACCATCTCGGGCCAGTGAAAGAGTGGGAGCATGCATGGACTGTACACTGACTGCGCCCTGTGCTGGGGGGGATCAACTTCTTTCCATCCCCTCACGGTCCATGGGAACACTGGGTGCCGGTCAAGGGGATCAATTAGCCCTGGATCGCCCGGGCCTGTCCCTCATTTTGGCTGATGTTTGGGGCTCGGTTGGGTTTTCAAACCCTGACCTTATATTACCCCCTTCTACGTCTATGACTGTGGCCTCTACTTCCAGTGCCTCAGTTGTTGGTCAGGCACTGTGTTCCCCCGCTGCAGCTCCTATTGCTACTGCCGTGACTGCACCATCAGCCACCGCTTCTGCAGTTCCAGCTGTTTTGTCATCAGCCACAGCCTCTACAGTTCCAGCTGTTTCTGCTCTGGCTGTCCCTGCTGCTGTCGCCTCATTGGCCTCGGGGGACTTTGTCCCTGCTGCCCCGTTGCTGGCTGTTCCGGCTGCTGCAATTGATCCAGCCTCCTTGTAGCTCATTATAGCGGCGGCAGTTCAACAGGGTTTGGCGGGCCTTCAGCATCTGGCTCGACCAGGTCCATCGTATCCTGACCGTTCTTCCCGGTCTTTGCTGCCTTTGGACACTGCTAGAGCCTTCCACCGCTCACACAGTCCGGACTGGTATTCCTCCACTTCCAGTGACGGCAATGAGGAACCTCTGATGGAGGAAGGCGAATGTGAGGAGTTCGCTTTGTCAGAGGATGAAGACCTCCTACCTGAACATCCGGTATCCTCGGGCCTTTTTCCTCCCACCTTGTTTAAGTCTCTGCTTTTCAAGGCTCGTAATGCTGCTGGACTCCCTAACCCTGCCCCTGTGCCATTAGAGGGGCCTTCTTCCTTGCAGGAACCTCTCTTTGTTGAACATTTGCCGTAACTTGATGTCATCCCTGCTCCGCAATTGTTCATAGATAACGTTCAACGGCAGTGGTCAGCGCCGGCTTCGGGGCCTATGCCGTCCTCTCTGGATAAGAGGTATTTCAATGTTGCCCCCGAACTGGCTTCTTTGCTGAATCCTCCATCGGTGGATGGACCAGTGACAGCCTTGCATTCCCCCAATGCCATGCCCGGGGAGGCAGAAGAGCTCCTGAAACCGGAGGAGCGCCGTATGGAACAGGCCTTGCTGAAGACCCACCAAGCTGTGGCCTGTGCTGTTAAGGCCTCTTCTTCTGCGTCCTTTTCCACTCGAACGTCACTCATATGGCTGAGGCAGATCCAGGAGCAGGTGTCGCCTTCGGACCTGAGGACCCAACAGGACCTCAACAAGGTCATCGCGGCAACACAGTTTGCGGTGGATGCTACTCTGCGGTCCTCCCGTTTTGCTTCTAAAGCGATCACCGCTGCAGCTGTCACCCGCAGAATGCATTGGCTGCGACAGTAGTCTGCTGATTCAAGACACAAGTGGCGTCTGGCGTCTGCCCCCCTCCGGGGCCAACAGCTGTTCGGGGACTCCCTGGATCCCATTCTTGTGGAGTTGAGGGATCGTAGGAAGGTCCTCCCCTCCTTTGCTAGGAAGGGTGCCTTTCGCCAATTCCCGTATGCTCGGCGGCCCTTTCGGTTGGCTGACCAGGGCTCCAGCTTTTCCCGGCCCCAGGGTCAGTACGGGTCTAAGCAGTTCCACCAAGACAGATCCGTTAGGGGAAGGCCCTTCAAATGTCCATTCCGGGGCGGTGGTTCCCGTCCCTTCCATAGATCCCGTTAGTATGGCATCTGATCCTCCCATTGGGGGTAGGCTCTCCCTCTTCTCAGATATGTGGGATCTGACAACCCGGGATTCCTGGATGAGGAATACTGTCCGTTTTGGCCTGGTGCTGGAATTTTCTTCTCCTCCTCTCGGGTCCTTCATCCCGTGTCCCATCTCCAGGGTTCCTGCTAAGCGGGTCCTGATGGATGAGGCAGTCCAGCATTTGCTGGACATCAGAGCTATTCAGCCGGTCCCTCTGGACCAACGGGGTACCGAATTTTATTCCATTTTATTTTTGGTTCCTAAATCCTCGGGAGGTTGGCGCCCTATCTTGGACCTCAAGCGTCTTAACCTGTATATAACATACCGCAGGTTTAAGATGCATTCCCTGAGGTCCATTCTGGGGTGTATTCGGCGGGGTGATTTTTTTAGCCTCCTTAGACCTGACGGAAGCCTACCTGCATATTCCTATTAATAAGAATTACAGACACTTCCTCCGGTTCTGTTATGCAGGTAGGCATTTCCAATACAGGGCCCTCCCTTTTGGCCTTTCTTCGGCCCCAAGGGTTTTCACCAAAGTGCTGGCAGCTTTGGAGGCCCACCTTAGGTCCTTGCCCGTGCGTGTCCAGTGTTACCTGGATGATAACTTGGTGCAAGCACCATCTCAGCACCTAGCGGTCCAACATCTCCAGGTAACAATTGACACATTACGGCAGCACGGGTTTTCCGTTAATTTGGAAAAAAGTCACCTTTTCCCTTCCACTTCCATTTCCCATTTGGGAACTCTTATTGACTCCCTGGAGTGCAGGGTGTATCTTTCTCAGGAGCGGCAGGACAGTATCAAAGACATTGTCCTTCAGATCTTTTGGGAGCCAAGGGTCTCCTTGGCTCTTTTGTCTACGCTTCTGGGAAAGATGATCTCGTGCATTGACATAACACCTTGGGCACGTCTGCACTCCAGGGAACTTCAATGGTTCCTTTTACCTTTTCAGAAATCCAACCGAGGGTCTTCGTTGATCAAGGTGGTGGTTCCTCCTCCTGTCAGGCGCTCCCTGTCCTGGTGGCTGTCCCTGGCCATTTCCAAGGGGTCCCTCTTCCATCAGCTGCCTAGGACGATAGTTACAATGGATGCCAGCCTCTCCAGTTGGGGGGCGCATGCTGAAGGCCTCTTAGCACAGGGTTGCTGGTCCCCGGAGGAAGCCAACTGCCCAATCAACTTGTTGGAACTCCGGGCTATCTACCTTGCCCTCAAGCAGTTCCATCATCTGCTTTCGGGCTCTCATGTGCTTGTCCTAACAGACAATGTGGCAGCCAAGGCACATGTAAACAGGCAGGGGGGAACCCGGTCCCAGGCATTGATGACGGAAGCTATGAGGCTCAGCCTGTGGGTGGAGCGCTGTCTGCTGTCCCTAATGGCAGAACATATCTCGGGGGAGGCCAACAGGCAGGCGGACTGGCTCAGCCGCGCGGAGTTAGATCCGACGGAATGGCGCCTGCATCCAGACATTTTTCATGACCTGACGGTTCGTTTTGGCCAGCCACTCATCGATTTATTTGCCACGCCGGACAACGCCCAGCTCCCCAGGTTTTACTCCCGCTTTCCATCCCGGGGAGCAGAGTGTCTCAACGCTCTTTTGACTCCCTGGCCTCGCTGCCTCTTATACGCCTTCCCACCACTTCCCCTGCTGCCCAGAGTGGTGCAGAAGGTTTTGGAGGACAGGGTGGAGGTCATTTTGGTGGCCCCGCATTGGCCTCGGAGAGCTTGGTATGCGGACCTCAAAGCCCTGTCGGTCGCACCCCCGTGGAGGCTCCCGTCATTGCCAGACCTTCTCAGCCAGGGGGATGTTCTTCACCCGGACATTCGCTGGCTGCAGTTGACCGCTTGGCGGTTGATCGGGGATCTCTCCGCCACTTAGACTATGATGCGGATGTTATAGATACCATCCAGGCCTCCCGCCGGCCATCCACGAACCGCATCGGAAGAGCCGAGGTGGCGCAGTGGTTAGAGTGCAGTACTGCAGGCTACTTCAGCTGACTGTTCTGCAGTTCAGCGGTTCAAATCTCACCGGCTCAAGGTTGACTCAGCCTTCCATCCTTCCGAGGTGGGTAAAATGAGGACCCAGATTGTTGGGGGCAATATGCTGACTCTGTGAACCGCTTAGAGAGTGCTGTAAAGCACTGTAAAGCGGTATATAAGTCTAAGTGCTATTGCTATTGCTATTGCATCTACTCGGCGATGTGGAGAGCGTTCTGCGATTGGTGTTTCTCCGAGGGTCTTTCCCCCTTACGAGTTCCTATCCCCAAGATTTTACGTTTTCTCCAGAAGGGGCTGTCAATGGGTCTCTCACCAAATACCCTCCGGCGACAGGTGGCGGCATTGTCCTCCGCCTTGTCTTGCGGGCTTTCTGAGTCCTTGGCCCATTTTCCAACGATCCGTCGGTTCCTGAAGGGGGCCTCCTATCTCAGCCCCCCGGTGGTCCACAGGTTTCCGACCTGGGACCTTCCTTTGGTTCTTCAATCTCTCATGGGGCCTCCGTATGAACCTTTGCAATCAGCGGGGCTCAGTTTGATCTCCTTCAAGGTGGCCTTTTTGCTGGCCATCATGTCGGCTCGCTGCATTTCGGAGCTCTCCGCTCTTTCCGTGCACCAAGACTTGTGCATATCTCATGCATATAGGGTCGTTCTGCGCCTCGACCCGTCCTTTGTGCCAAAGGTCAACTCGTCTTTTCACCATTCGCAAGAGCTGATTCTTCCTGCCTTCTGTTCCAATCCGCAGCATCCCCGCGAGAGGCAATGGCACACCCTGGATGTTCGGAGGGCTCTCCGGATTTATATTGACAGAACTTTGCCATTTCGGCGATCCGAAGCACTTCTGGTTGGTTTCCTTCCTCGATCCCTTGGGTTACGGGCGTCATCGACGACCATCGGCAGGTGGATTCATGCAGCGATTGCGAAGGCGTATGACTTTTCCGGCCGTCCTCCACTGGACCGCATCACGGCGCATTCAACGAGGAGCGCGGCTACGTCTGCGGCCTGGGCGACGCAAGCTTCGTTGGAGGAGGTGTGCCGTGTGGCTACCTGGGCATCGCCGACGCAGTTTATTCGCCATTACAAAATTGATTCCTTCGCGTCGGCAGAGGCTTCCTTTGGATGCCGTGTTTTGCAACATGTTCTTGGGGAGTCGGCTTGACGGTCATTGCAGGTCATGCCCCTGTGTGTCTGCCTTGTCTATTCTTTCCCGCCCGGGGGGACTTGATTGGCTTTGGTATGTCCCTCTCTGAATGCTAGCTCCAACCTCCATGGAGAAGGGGCGTTGGTCCTACCTGATACGCCCTTTCTCGTGGGTTGGAGCTAGCATTCAGCCCCACCCAGATTGTGTTCAGCAGCTCTTGTTTATTTCCTTGTCTATTTCTACTACAGTCGGTGACAGCACTCCGATGATTTCCTGTATTTAGACCTTGCCTGGACTTTGTTGGTTCCAGTTGGCTTTGTTCCACGTCGAGTCTGTCCTTCGGCTTCGTCTAAACTGGGACAAGATGGCGGACGGAGCAATAACTTTGATTGACAGACTCAGTCCTCATCCTGATTGGATGAGACAACCCTCTCTGAATGCTAGCTCCAACCCATGAGAAAGGGCGTATCAGGTAGGACCAACGCCCCTTTTCACTGTGCTCCTAAACCTATTTGCATGGGATGGATGCTTCTGAACATACTAGACTTAAACTGGGTTTCAGGGGAAGAGCGGCAATGAGCAATGATTTTGTTCAGAAAATATCATGGAAAGCAAGATGGAAACAAACAAGGGTCTTTTTCTCCCGAACTGCCATCCTTGGTCACTGACTTTTTTTTGGAGTCCCATTTAAACCATTGCAAACCAGGATTTGGGGGGTTGTCCTCCCCTTTTTTTCTAGGCCTGATTTGTGGTAATTTAGGTAATTAAAAGAACAATATTACCATCATCCCAAGGCAGATGGGCAAAGCATCACTGCCACATTTCAGAGTTCCTGTGGCTTTAATTGAAAGATACACTTCCTCTTTGCAGTTCCTGTCCATTTTAGTGCTTCTTATTGATTTTGGCCAGAGGATTAGTGATGAATAGCCTTTCCTTTGCCCTTTGAATTGCTTCTTTGAATTGCCCCAGCGTCAGTTTCTGTTTGGGAAAGAGACACTTTATTGCTTGTGTATATACCTATATACCTATCCTCATATTTTTCCTGGCAGGGGTCCAGAAAGTTGGTCCAATGCCAAGAAGCCTAAATAGGCAATATCTTAGATTTTCTTCTCCAGTATTTCACAGTGGTTTTATCCGCTAAGAACCGATCGGTTCCTTTTCATTCAGAAGTAGGGTTGTTGAGAAAATGTGTCCAGCCTCTAAGTAATTTTCTGAGTTTCTGGCTAAATCCCTGACATTACTCGACTGAACAATCCTGCTAAAAGGCTGTATCTTTCTTATCTGAGATTCCTGTACAAATGTCACAACTTTGTTCCCAGGAGGAAGAAACAGCAGCTCCTGCAACTGCCACCATTGCCTCCTCTTAACAATAACTGAGGCCCAGATATTCCCACTCAGCCTCTCTGCAATGTATTCCACTGTATGTTTCCCCCCCCCTTTCTAATGCATGTTTGTTAAGACTTGATTAACTTTATTTAGGTGTGTGTGTGTGTGTGTGTGTGTGTATGTGTGTGTGTGTTGCTTTCCTTCTATTTTTTCTTTTTAAAAATATACTGAACTTTTTATATCTGAACGTTTCCTTGTACAGTTTTAAAGAAAGATATATATTTTTTTAATTAAAACCACGGATGTGTACAAGATTGCATTGTATTCTTAGGACTGTCATGAAACTGGATTAATTTTTTCTTTTTATCTTTCTCTTCCTTAGAGAGGCCTTTGGCATGGAATTCTGGGCTCTATCAGAAAGAATTGATGGCAAAAGGAGAAAGGGATGACGGAGGATGAGACGTTAGATAGTGTCATTGATGCAATGAACCTGAATTTGAACAAACTCCAGGAGAGAGTGGAAGACAGGGGAGCCTGGCATGCTGTGGTCCATGGGTTTGCGAAGAGTTGGGCATGACTTAGTGATTGAACAACATATCAGAAGGCACATGCTATGGCAGGCAACCTATAATAATTCTTTTTTTAAAAAAGGGGGAATCTTTGAAAGAAGAGGCCCAGCAGCATAGAAAAATTCTCAGCTGAAATCTGTAATAATGAATTAGTCCCATTTTACTATATGAAAGAAACAAAACAAAACAAAAATGTGGATATTTGAGTTGTGTGGTTAAAAAAAAAGTGTCAATTCTCTGCCCATCCAACCCAATTCAAATAAATGTTTGTGCACATACTTGCCTAGATACCTCCATGATTTCATGGAAGAATTAAGAAACACAGCTGGTCCTTGATTTATGACCAGCAACTTAGCTCAAAGTTTAAGACAAACCCAGAAAATGAGACTTAAATGGGAAATTTAATGCATAATGCGTTTATGGCTGTTTGCTATGCCCCAAAGTCACATGACTATGATTGATTTTATTTTATTTTTTTGCTGGAAACTGGCCTTTACTTCCAGTTTCTGGCAAAATCTACCCCATAGTGAACAATGAGTTCATTTAACGACCCCAGCTTTACAACCACAGTGTTCACTTAACGAATGCCACAAAAAAGGTCATAAAATCAGGCACAGTCATACAGTTCTCCATTTTATCAGGCAATGAAGGTTCTTACAGAAGATGCTATGGTTTATGTTTATTCACTAGAAACTTGTAATTCCATTACCAACATTTGTAATTTAATTCAGGTGACATTTCCCCACCTGATGTCATCCAAACATGTTTCCAGCCAGCATATAAAAGGGTGGTATTTAGTAGTGTCTGGGATGTAAGTATCAACGATTTCAAAATGGTGGGTGCAACCAGGTTATTGAAACTCTAACTCTTTTTAAACAGGGTGGCATCCATTGCTTACATGTCAAGATAGATGGGATGTTGCCTGGTTTCCCTTATTAATATTGAGTCTTGATTACACAGCATGGATTCTGTGCTGTCTCTCTCTCTCAGTTTACACATCCATTTCAATCCCTTTCAGCAGTTCCAAGAAGGTTCCACACCGATTTGCACTATTCAGGTGACCCTGAGGGCACAGATGCAAGTGGCCTCAATGACTCTCAGAAAGAGTGCTCACGACCAGATGACTGCAAGGAATATAAATCCTTCCATTCTCCACCATTCTCAAGAACTGAAGAAGCTTCTTGGATGAGAAGTGAAAAGTCTTCAAGCAAAAACAAAGAAAGTTCAGTTGCCTTTTGAAAAAGCACCTTTGGGACAACCATGGCCTGGATGACTGAAAATTTCCATAGACAACCATTTCAATAGCTTGCAGAAGGAACAGCCTAAATTACTGGGACATTTTACCATCTGGTACTCACTCATGAATTTTCTGCCTGGGAAAGAGCTGCTATTAAGAATGAACACGGTTCTACTATATCTTTGATGGCAAGAATAAGACCTTTCAAGAGGCTGTCATGGTTCATTGGTAGATCGCACATTTATTACAAATAAATATATTGGGTTCACTCCTTGTATCTGGGAAAGATTTCAACTTGGGACCACAAGGAGCTCCTGGCAGCTAAAGTAGCAATAAACCAGATACAGCAGCAGGATATAAATTAACTCATCATAGCCACAATGAGTTGGAATTTTGCTATATGTTGTAATATTACTCCTTAGAAGTATATGCAAAGCCAGTGAAGCAAAACCACAATAACTACTAGTTGGATGTTGGGACTGTAGCTCCCAGATGATCAGCTGAATTTTGTAAACAGATAGGGCTGTGGGGGAAAAAAATCCTCTACCCCCATTTTTTTTGAGACAACGTGAAAGGAAGCTGATGCATGGGCTCAGAGAGGAGAACTGCCTCACTGCATTTATACAATGTTGATGGCTCATTTGATCTGAGTGTGTATATTGTCTTCAGTGTCTCAAATGAATTCAGTTCATGGTTCTTCATCCCATAAACTTTAACATACATTTTTCCAATCCTTGAGCCAGCAGGAAAGTCTACCAGCATAAACCGGTCTGCTGAAAACTTGTACTGTCCTCAAAGTTTCAGTGTAGGATGAGTTAAGGAAAGTGATGGGTTGATCCCCTTGGCTTCACTTCCTCTTCCACTGAGCAGCATCAGCATCTTTTGGTTGTTTTTGTTTTTTACAATCATGAGAATCTTTGTGTCGTGGTTTATTTGCTTCATTTTGCATTTATGCTCATCATCCTTTAATTGGGAATGCATTATGTTCTTCTAAAGCTATATGATTCCGGCAATAGTTTACAAAATAACAATCTATTAGTATCAAAGGATAGAATTTATTCCCTGTTATTTGGAGAGAAATTATTAGGCCAGGAATCTTTGTAAGTGTGAGTGTCATACATAAAACAATGCAGCGCTTGGGGGAAAAAATAAGAACTAAGCCAGTATTTCTACCTTAGCTTCAAAGCTAAACATTATTTTCATATACAGATGCTTTTTATTTCTCATATATGGCTTTTGTCCTTCCAAATTGAATCTGACACTAGAAAGGTAAGTTCTCCTCCTCTTCCTGATTATGTTTTGACTGGAATGCTAAATACAGCAAGCTCTCATTATGATATTTGGTTCTGAAATAGCACATGTATTACAATCATTACGTTTTGTAGCTATTGTCAATATACTTATAAGCATAGCACTGGAGATAGATGGGCAGGCTGATTTCATTTATAAACATGTTTAGGTACTGTGTATTCTGCAGTTCTTAGCTCATACATCTTTCAACAGCCCTACAAGGTACAAAATCTGAGAGATGCATTGAAATCCACACCCTGTCTGGTTGCCTCTCATTCCAGTAGCAGAGTGATTTTGAATACCAAATCTAGAAAAAATTCTGCCCTGCCCAGGGTTGTTGTTGTTGTTGTTGTTTTGTCTACCTTCTTCCTTTTCATCCTCCTTTTCCTCCTCTTCCTCCTTTTCTTTTTCTTTTTTAATATATTTAAGCTGGACACCTGACAGTCAGAACACGAGGAGGAAAAAAAACCCTGACTTTGTGGCTTCTTGTTTGTTCATTTCAGGGCAGTTCATCCTTCCACATAGTTCCACAAAGAAGATATTCCGTAACCTGATTCTGTAATTGTGGAATCTCACGTCATTCTCAATTCTCCTTGAGTGAGGAGTGGTAACTTCTAGCTATCTTATATCTGTATTAATTGGAAAGGCTGTCTCGAGCTTGATAACAGCTTACGAACGTGTAGAGATGTGTCAAAGGAGGAAATTGTGACATATTACAGTAGAACATGAAACTGCTTGCAGGAATTCTTATCTATCTATATAAAAGCCAAATACCACTCACTCATCACGAAATCTCTAGAACTGTAAAGCCTACAAACTTGAAACTTGGCACGTATGTTCCTCTTGGCTTCTAGGTGCTTGCTAAGAAAGGATTTTTCGAAATAACCATCAGATCATTAGTATTTCTTATACAGTATTATATTAACACGCTCTGATGCTAAGGAGTTAGATGTTCTACTCCCCCTCCCCACCTAAAAAGAACTCGGTTCCAACTGCCAGCTGCCTTATATTAACATGCTCTGATGCTACTCCTTCGCTAAACCAGGCGTGGGCGTGGCCAGCGCGTGACTCATCCGGCCTGCGAGCTGGGAGTTTAGACATTCTACTCCCCCTCCCCACCTGAAAAGAACTCTGTTCCAACTGCCAGTTGCCTTATATTAACACGCTCTGATGCTAAGGAGTTACACATTCTACATAAATTTTCAAGCTTTAAGTGTCAATGTATCAAGCCCGATTGTAACTACTCATTAATTTTCAAGCTTTAACTGTCAATTTATCAAGCCCTATCACATAGTTTCGTAGTGAAGCACGGGTATCCAGCTACTAGTAGTGGATATTTGGATAATTCAAAACCAAGAGCTTTGTGACACCATAAAATGTCCTCTTGCATAAACTGAGAGGCCTTCACACATTTATCCCATAATATCTTTTCTAGTGTTTTAAGATTTCTTTTCGCTGAAGTAAAACAAGATAGGAGATCTTTCCTAAAAAGAAGGTTTATTGAGCTCACAAATTCTCCAGTAAAATAACTGTCCTTCTAGAATAAGCACCCTTTAGATCAGGAATGGAGAACCAATTTTGGCTTTAGGGCCTAACTGATTTCAAGCAAATGTACCAGGAGGCATATGTCAGCAATAAGTAATGTCATACCCCAAGTGGGAAAAATACTTATTTGTAAGCCCAGTGTGATTTACATCTTCTTCTCCCTCACACACACTCTGACTCTCATATACATATTGTGTACAGATGTACAAAAAATACAAAGGCTTCCAATTATGTGCACACAGACACACAAACAAAATCTCAGCCCATCAAAGAAAGCAGTTTTCTCTGTGGTTGGCTGGCTATAGACTTATATACTGCTTTACAATGCTTTACAGCCCTCTCTAAGCGGTTCACAGAGTCAGCATATTGCCCCCAACAATCTGGGTCCTCATTTTACCCACCTCGGAAGGATGGAAGGCTGAGTCAACCTTGAGCCGGTGAGATTTGAACCGCCGAACTGCAGCTAGCAGTCAGCTGAAGTAGCCTGCAGTACTGCACTCTAACCACTGCGCCACCTCGGCTAACTGGCCACCAGACTTCAGTCACAATTAAGCCTGGGGAAATGGCCTTCCTAAGACAGCTCCTAAAAGGCAATCTTCAACCCAGTGTACTAAATATTGCTCATGACTATTTTTCCATTTAAGAAATATGAAATGAGAACAATTTTCTTTTGGTTACTCTACCTCAAACTGATATTGGAAAATAGTGGTCCATCTGATAAGGTATGCTGTCAGTACTAACCATCAATCTCCTCAAATCTTATTTGAGCCAGATATAGACTAAAAAAAGAAATTAAAACCATTGGACGTGCTTCAAAATGTAAATTACTTTCTAAAATTAGTTGGTAGCCTCCTTGTTCTGTTTTGTTATACTGATTGTCCTCTGGATGTGCTCAAAACTATGATCTCAGAGGACAACATGGAACAGTTCTCTGGAAATATAATCCTCTGCAGTCTTAGTTCTTAGTAAATTTTATATTTAGCACACTCTGTCAGAAGTTTTCAAACATTTGCAGTAAACTCCTTGGGCGCCATAACGCCAATGACAATATCAAGAATTGGGAAAGTAAAGCAGCTTTACTTTCCCATCAAGGTCTACACTAGTTAATAATACGGCTCCCTCTTCAAGTTACATGTGTTTGATCATTCTAAATTACCATAAAACATTGGATACTTTCATCCTGTCCTGTTCCCCCATTCTACGGACTTCCTGGAAATCAATGCAGAGTATTTATTCCACAGGACAAGCAAAGCCCTTCCTTAAGCCTCTTGTTTTATTTTGTTTCCGCAGCAAAATCGGCTGGTGACTTAACTTACTTTCTAACAAAAGCCATTGTCTTCTTTGCTCTTCTTCTAATCCTTGTTACAACATCACAAGAATTCGCCCATAAATCCTTGTCTGCTTTGACAAACCTGCTTCAGAGAATTGAGCAGTGAGTGTGAGGAGCAACATTAAACACTTGTTCTCATCCTGAGCCAAATTTGTAACATAGCAACTGTTCGCGTTTAGCACCAAACTTCTGAAGCTCCTGTAATACAGTAATCAGTGTGTCGATGGGCCCTTTTTCTGAATAAAGACAACGCGGGTGGAAATAGATTCGACACAGACATCTGCATAGCTCTGCATAATTCAGAGAGCAGGGCTAGTGCAAATGATTTACATGAATAGCCTGTCTAGCAGAGCTGCTTATGAGTCCTTCTCATTAAACTCAACGTGCAGGATTGCAGACTGTCAATCAATTACAGCAATTTCCTTTTCCATATTTATTCCGTCACCGGCACTGACAGTTACCATTAGATGACATTAATACAATGCAGTGGCATGTTGCAGCTCTCTGGTGCTCCCTATAGGCAGGATAACTTGGGATAGTAATTAATCTTCAAAGGATAGGATATGGAATGTCAACATTTTCCATTACTGGCGAATTCACACATCCTTCTTCTTCTTCTTCTTCTTGTGCCATATCTGTCATTGGACGTTGGCGATCCTATTTTTATCAACAGCCACACAAAAAAGTGCTGTTGAGTTTTGTCCAAACCAGTCCCTTAGATTTTGAGGCCATGATGTTCTTCTTCTGCCTGGACCTCATTTGCCTTCAGTCTTTCCTTGGAGGATTAAGTGAAGTATGCCGTATTTTTCTGGGTGTCGCATCACACGTCACACATTGAAATGTGGCTTGTTTAATTTGGGTTGATTGATTGATTGATTGATCAAACTTCTTATCCACCTATCTATAGCAATAGCACTTAGACTTATATACCGCTTTACAGTGCTTTACAGCCCTCTCTAAGCGGTTCACAGAGTCAGCATATTTCCCCCCAACAATCTGGGTACTCATTTTACCCACCTCAGAAGGATGGAAGGCTAAGTCAACCTTGAGCCAGTGAGATTTGAACTGCCGAACTGCAGCTAGCAGTCAGCTGAAGTAGCCTGCAGTGCTGCACTCTAACCACTGCGCCACCTCGGCTCCCTGATAGAGAGGCTCTGGGTAGCGTACAATTGACTCCAAAATTTCTGTTGCTAAGCGGGATAATTGTTAAGTGAATTTTGCCCATTTTACGACCTTTCTTGCCATGGTTGTTAAGCGAATCACTGCAGTTGTTACATGGTTGTGAATCTGGCTTCCCCATTGATTTTGCTTGTCAGAAGGTCGCAAAAGGTGAATCACATGATCCCAGGACGCTGCAATCTTCATTCAATATAAGTCAATGGCCACGCATCCAACTTTTGATCACGTGACCATGGGGATGCTACAACGGTTTGAAGTGTGAAAAATGGTCATAAGTCACTTTTTTCAGTGCCCTTGTATCTTCGAATGGTCACTGAATGAACTGTTGTTGTAAGCCAAGGACTCCCTGTACAATTTAATCAATATAATATAACATTAAAAACTGTTTAATTTAGTGTGTTGCATTGAACCATCCAATCAAAATAAAGCTAAACAAAATGAAGCGTGATATATAGCCAGACACTGTCTATCTTCACATTTTGGCTTAATTCCATAGTTCCTGACGTGTGGATTGTGGTAGATTCCACTTGGAGCAGACAGTCCCTAAAGAACTCTGGAGCTGAGCCATGTAAGTTTTTAAAAGCAGACTCTTCAGTTTGAATTGGACCCAGAAAACAGTTGGCAACCGATGTAGCCAACCCAAAGCAATTCTTGAGTAGCAATTCTCCTCCTCTGGTAACCTGGCAGCCGCCTTTTGGAAGATTTGAATAGTTTTCAAAGTCAATCCAGTGCAGGGGGTGTAAGCTGCGTATGGCTTTACGGCAAGGGATCACTGTGGCCAAGACAGTCTTTTTTTTTTTTTCAAATAATCATGTGGTGATGGCCTCTAAAAATCCTGACACATGGATTTTGTTATTTTGAAGGGATTTGGCTTCAACATTTGGTCTGCCTTGTACAGGTGGGCCTCGACTTAACAACAGTTCCTTTAGTGAGCGTTTAAAGTTACAATGGCCCTGAAAAACGTAACTTATGACCGTTTTTCACCCTTACGACTGTTGCAGCCTCCCCGTAGTCACGTGATCAAAATTCAGACGCTCGGCTACTGACTCATATTTATGAGGGTTGAAGCGTCCTGGAGTGACCCCCTTTTTTGACCTTCTGACAAGCAAAGTCAATGGGGAAGCTAAATTCACTTAGCTGCAGTTGTTGTGTTACTAACACGACAACTGCAGCGACTCACTTAACATCTGTGGCAAGAAAGGTGGTAAAATAGAGCAAAACTCACTTAGCAACTGTTTCACTTAGTGAGAGAAATTTTGGGCTTGTGGTTATAAGTCGAGGAGTAGCTGGATTTGTCTGCTCCGTTTTTTCTATCCCTGGGTATAACACATGCCTTTTGCCATCACAAATGGCCCCTTTTATCAAATGCTTTTAACAGATAACAGAGTTGGAAGGGACCTTGTAGGTCATCTAGTCCAACCCCCTGCCCAAGCAGGAGACCCTACACCATTTCTGACAGATGGCAGTCCAGTCTCTTCTTGAAAGCTTCCAGTGATGAAGCTCCCACAACTTCTGTTCCATCGGTTGATTGCTCTCTCTGTCAGAAAATTTCTCCTTATTTCCAGGTTGAATCTCTCCTTGTTCAGCTTCCATCCATTATTCCTTGTCTGGTCTTCGGGTGCTTTGGAAAATAGCTTGACCCCCTCCTCTCTGTGGCAGCCCCTCAAATATTGGAACACTGCTATCATGTCTCCCCTGGTCCTTCTCTTCACTAGACTAGCCATGCCCAGTTCCTGCAACTGTTCATCGTATGTTTTAGCCTCCAGTCCCCTAATCATCCTGGTTGCTCTCCTCTGCACTCTTTCTAGAGTCTCAACATGTTTTTTATAGTGTGGTAACCAAAACTGGATGCAGGATTCTAGGTGTGGTCTGGGCTTTAATCAGTAGTTTCCAGTACTACATAGCCTGTTCCTTATCTGACATTACTGATCCCTCCAGTGTGTCTTGTGTCATAATCTTTGGTCTGAGGTCAGACGTTTTCCTAGCCATCTCTCTTCCTTTTCTTTGATATATGCACAGTGAAGGCGGGGTGTCTTCAAGAGTCACCTAACATTGCTGCTGCCAAATGGAATAGATGCCTCTTTTCTTCCTTAATGTGCTGCTTCCTTTCATGTCATTTGCAGCAATAGTTCAAATGATCTTTCCCCTTTTCAATTTGCTGAACTCATTGAGAACTGAAACAATTTCAACCATCAAGTTGCTTATTTGGGATCGTTCTTCTGTGTCCACAACATCCATCAGGTTTTATGCTGAATCGCCCAATAAGGTTAATTATTACCCAGGTAGGAAAGTGATTTTCACTATGCATCTCAGTTTTGGAATCGTTTTAAATATACTTACTCTCTCACCCCTCGTTTTTAAAATCTTCTATTCACTTGTGCTCTCAGAAAGTAAGGGGGCACTGGTCTGCATACTTAATAGCAATAGCACTTAGACTTATATACCACTTTACAGTGCTTTTACAGCCCTCTCTAAGCAGTTTACAGAGTCACATATTGCCCCCAACAATCTGGGTCCTCATTTTACCCACCTCGGAAGGATGGAAGGCTGAGTCGACCTTGAGCCTGGTGAGATTTGAACTGCCAAATTGCAGGCAGCCGGCAGTCAATGCTAGAGAGGAGATTACAAATACACAGGCACAAAAGAACCCTCTCTTGCCACTGGTGCAGGGTATTCAATGTTGTGAATGGAAATTCGTCTTTCATATAAATCCATGAAGCTGCTCCTAGGAATACTTCAGAAAAGATGAGTGCTGCATCGCTGGAAGTTTTCTAGAAGAGATTGGATAGCTATTTCTCTGGAATGGTATAGGCTCTCCTGCTTGAACAAGCGGTTGGACTAGAAGACCTCCCTTCCAACTCTGTTATTCGGTAAATGAAAGCCCAGCATTTGGAGTTACGTTTGGAAGGAAAATTTCTAAAGTGCATGTAAAGTTCATTATGCTTTCCCCATGTTCTTTGCAGTTAGCCTTGGGGATTTCAAATATTATACTTTTCTCACATAATCATCAAGTTGGAATAGTTGTTATAATAGCAGATGTTAGCAAACTTGGCTTCTACATTATAAATACATGAACTAGGTATTTATTGGTTAGTTTAATTTATATCCTGATTTTATTGGATACAACTCAAGGCAGCTTACATAATGTTCCTTCCTTCTACTCCTTCTACTATCATGTATGGCTATATTACCATTATCCTTCTATTTGTTCTATTATTAGTATCATTATTATGATTAATATTATTTTCTTATTATGATTATTATTACTTTGTTGTTTGTATATATACTGAGAGCTTATGTACTGGAGACAAATTCCTTGTGTGTCTAATCACACTTGGCCAAATCAAGATATTCTATTCCTATTCCTATTCCTATTCCTATTCCTATTCCTATTCCTATTCCTATTCCTATTCCTATTCCTATTCTATTCTATTCTATTCTATTCTATTCTATTCTATTCTATTCTATTCTATTCTATTCTATTCTATTCTATTCTATTCTATCCTATCCTCTAAATTCTATGAGATGGGTTGAATTGAAGCCTGCTTCTCTATCCACTGAGGGCAGAAAGATTTGATTCATTTACTCACAGTGCAAGAAAATATACCACTCTCCCTGTGGTAGAGAAATCTATGGAATGAGGTTTGTTTCAAGAAATTGGCTGAGTATATTGCACTCAAACCTCAATGGAAATGAGCACAATCCTAAGTGCAATTGTAAAGAATAAAGGCCGAGATATTCAGTTGTGTGAATGGTTAGCAAAGACTAGCTGATTCAACTTGTAACTGGAACAAGAATTGCAAAATACAAGTAACCTTGTTGAGTGTTGCTGAAACCCAGCATCACCTCTTGCATTCTTTTTCAGGATGAGTCTGCAGTTTTCTTGGAAAGATTTTAGAGGTGGTTTGCTATTGCGTCCTTTTTAGGTCTGAGAGAGAATGACTGGCCTAAGGTTGCCTAGCAGGCTGTGTGCCTAATGTGGGACTAGAACTCACAGTCTAACCCAGTTTCTAACCTAAGGCCTTAACCACTATACCAAACTGGCTCTCTATTCCTATTTATTCTTTACATTATGTTATAAGTACACTTGGAGCTTTAATTAAAATCACAAAGACCGGTTCACCACTGGGAGAAATGTGCAATATTCTCTCTTCATTCTCATAGCTAGGGAAGGCAAGCTTTCTTTCCTCCCCACCTCTTAGGCCGACTCTCAGCTTTGCTTGCTCTTCTTTCCTTTTATGTCAGCGGTTCTCAACCTGTGGGTCGCGACCCCTTTGGGGGTCGAATGACCATTTCACAGGGGTCGCCGCGCGCATTAGCCCACCATCTTGGTGCCACCGTCACTGCAGGGGTAAAAAGGTCCCGGTTCGGCCGTGCCTGCGGGTCGCCGTCAGCTGGTAGCCCGGACGCCGCCATTTGGGTTCTTCTACCCTCTGCGCATGCGCAGAATGCTTTGCGCATGTGCAGAGGGTAAAAGAACCCAAATGGCGGCGTCCGGGCAGGTGGGCAAAGCCTCGCACTGCTGTTGCTACTGGCTCTCCGCGGCGGGGGGGTTGCGGGGGGGTCGTGCCATTAGAAAGGTTGAGAACCACTGTTTTATGTCCAAAGTGAGATGTTACCAGTAGTAGACCGCATCCATCCTCAGGTGAAAGGACCAATTCTATAGGTGCCCATTATGTTCCTGTAAAAAAAAAATGAAACAAAAGGCGTCAGTTGCGGCCTATCCCACCCCTACAACTTGGGATTTTAATAGTGGGCTTAATTTCCTCATGGAAGCAGAATGTAAAGGGTCAAAGCAAAAAACAAAACAAAAAAAACGGAAACAGACGAATTGTGGGTGGTGGGGGCAGTGGGGAGAAACAGCAGCTGTTGTATTCATGGTTAATCAGGTGTGTCTGGCTTTATGTAGCATCTGTCTGCTACTGTTACCATACCATATGTGAAAGCAAATGGAAGGAAGAGAGGCATTCATGTTTGAAACCTTGCGCATTGACCTCTCTCTCTCGGTCTCCTCAGGATTCGTGTTCTTGCCTATTCATTGGGCGCTATTAAGGTAAGGCTACAATTCTGGTCTTCCCTAGTCATCATAACCACTTTGATTGGAAGCCATTCTGTTTGCCTTCAAATCATATCCCACTTGCTGTTTTATTTCCTGAATGACCTGTAGGAATATATTTCAAGAAAAGAAATGGTAATAATATTGCCTTGCAAGTAAGAACTTAGTAAGGAAAGGCTTTCAGGGAAGGGTTCCAAGACCAATAATCCATTCCGCCCTCAGTTGATTTTGGACTGCCAAAGGAATTCCTCAAGAGACATAAGCAGAACTCAAATGTGGACGTATCTGCCAATCTTAAAAATCAGTCTAGAATATTGTCCTGCTAACTATTCCATGCTAAAAAAAAATCGCTCAGATAAATATCCTTTTTGGTGTTCTAGAAACAAAATAACATTATTACTTTTTAACACTGAATTTTCTCTATAGGAGGATAGTGATTGGAACCATTTCAAGGCCAGTCTGGCTTCTGGGGCAGTTTAGCAAAGAAATAGCATAAGGGACTGTAAAGGAATAGGACTGCTATCCTAACACAACCATGGAAAACAGACTGAAGCTGCTGCTACTTGCTCCAGTTAGCCTAATAGCTCATGGCTTATTTATTTATTTACATCTAAGAAATGGCTGCCACCCCAGGTGTCAAGTCTGTGATTGACACAGAAATCATCTGAGTAAAGTAAATTGAACTTTGTCTCTTAGACAGTATGATAATATAGTTAAACCTAGGTGCTTAAAGAAGAAGCAGAAGGGAATCAGGAAGACAATTAGCACAGATGGTAAAAGAAAATAAAACAGTTACCTAGACTGGAGCAAGATTTTGCAATTCTTTGCAATATCTATGAAGCATATCTATGAAGATATTGAGGAAGTGGAAAAAAAATAGGACAAAAAGTTTCATGTTAGCTTGAAAACTAACCAGGAGAGTCATTTCTGAATGGGCACTAAGGAACTATTCACCAGCGAGAAGGGCAATAGGATGAGGTGAACAGCTTGTAGACAACTAAAATGCCAACACATGGAATAATCCCAACAAGATTAGACAACAATATATGGTCAGTTCTTTTCTGCTGGTTGATTGGTAGATTATGCAGTGACTGCATATTATTGCAGAGTATGGATTTTTAAAATGAAAACAATGACTACTTATTCCAGCCAAGGAGGTTGAAATCACAAGCTTTCTGGGCTCAGATCTGCCATGTTGGTGAATGACTGTCCTGGGATAAATATAGCTCAGTTGATTCTCTCAGTGGAGTAAGTTATTCTTCCAAATTGGATTTTGGTCACCTAACATCAAAAACGTCATCAAAAAAGCACAACAAAGAATGTTCTTTCTGCGCCAACTCAGGAAGCTCAAACTGCCCAAGAAGCTGCTGATACAGTTCTACAGAGGAATTATTGAGTCTGTCATCTGCACCTCTATAACTGTCTGGTTTGGTTCTGCAACCCAACAAGACAGACACAGACTTCAGAGGATAATCAGAACTGCAGAAAAACCAATTACTGCCAACCTGCCTTCCATTGAGGACCTGTATACTGCACGAGTCAAAAAGAGGGCCGTGAAAATATTTACTGACAACAGTTTTTCCCCGAATGCCATCACTCTGCTAAACAAATAATTCCCTCACCACTGTCAAACTATTCACTAAGGCTTCATAACTATTACTATTAGTCTTCTCATCGTTCCAATCACCCATCTCCTCCCACTTATGACTGTATGACTGTAACTTGTTGCTTGTATCCTTACGATTTATATTAATAGTGATTGTTTCCTGATTGCTTATTTGTACCCTATGACAATCATTAAGTGTTGTACCTTATGGTTCTTGACAAATGTATCTTATCTTTTTATGTACACTGAGAGCATATGCACCAAAGACAAATTCCTTGTGTGTCCAATCACACTTGGCCAATAAAGAATTCTATTCTATTCTATTCTATTCTATTCTATTCTATTCTATTCTATTCTATTCTATTCTATTCTATTCTATTCTATTCTATTCTATTCTATTCTATTCTATTCTAGATGAAGATACAGTTTTGCAGCTCTACAATTCTACCAGGCAGACTGTCTCAAGGGTATTATAAATTAATTTCCAAAGACTGTAATCTGGTGCTCTCCAGATATTTTTGATGACAATTCCCAGGGTTCCCAGCCAGCACATCTGTTGCCCATGTTGTCTAGGAATTACGTTATCTGTAATCTCACACAATTAGTGGGAACCAAGTTTGGGGAGGCTGTTTTGAATTATTCTCCATGTGTTGACCATATATGAAGCCATTTGGAAATAATTATCAGGAGTTTGCAAATTCCATGCCATATCATTTACATGGTGAAGACAGGCCGTTCCAGCGTTCCTCTCTGTCACACCCACATAAAGCCATAACTATGCAGAACAAAAAGATGCTTTGGAACAGACTGGAATAAAATAAACAAAATGGAAGCTCATACTAAGTGCTCTTGGTGAACAGAGGACCAGAACTGGTATGTTAAGATTACTTGGCCTTCTTCAAGTGGTTTCTGACTCACTGTATGGGTGTAGAATATGTATGAGTCAGTGGCTGGGTTCCCCACCATGTTAAGCTACTACTGAATGGATTCACACCTGGCTAAGCTATAAACCATCATTAAAAATTACAATGGAAAAGTTCACATATCATACAAAACAAAAGACACACACACCCTATGGCTTTCATTTCATGTGTGAATGGATGGACTTCAACTCCCAGAATTCCCCAGCCAGCTGTGCAGATTTCAAGCAACTGGAAGCAATTGTCTTGCTTTAATCATTACATATTTCTTCTGTATAAAGTGAATGTACATGTTATTCATGGAAAATATTTGCATCACAGGCCCCTCTGTATGTCTATATCAATTTTGTGCATCTCATTTATATAAGCACATTTGGACTTTTTTTTACTGAGGTCTATCTAAAGATCATAGAATGCAAAGACTAAATTTTATCAAGTGAAAAAGCAGATAATTCATTAATTTAAACAATTTGTTTGCCAACCATTCTGAAATCACTCCAAATCAATATATCCTCATCAAGTACAATTAAATTTCAATATGCTGAACATGTTTGAAAAGGTGTACAAAAAGAATTTCTTCAATCTTTTCATATGCAAACCATATAGAACTTTTGTACTAAATATTTGTAAAATTGAATGAGCTGTTAATTAAAAATAGCAAACACAAGGTAATCATAGCCATCCTCAATTAATTTAATAATTCCCACCTGTATCGAACTCTAAAATTTAATCAGTTTGTCTATAATTGGTTTTATTCATGTTATTTATTTACTAAATTTCTATGCTGCCCATCGCCCCTGTAAGGTGACTCTGGATGGCTTGTCACCATAATTTAGATTAAAATTACCATAGTGCATAATTCTATTTGAGAGAGTGCCTCAAAATAGTGGTGGGAAGAAGGAGGGATAGAGGAATTCATAATCGTGTTTCTACCAACTCCCTTCCAAAATAAGCTCAAAACAACTATTATTATTCTATAAGTCTAAGGTAATGTCAATTACAGTTTCAATAAACAATATGAAAAGTGATTTGACAACAAATTGTTATGCGCAACCTATGAACATATGTTAATTCAATATTATATACCAACTTAGTTAATAAGTACCAAATTCATAAATGATGTATCAAAATAGAAGAAGTATACTTCAAAACAACGTTAGCCCTAAATATATCCTGCTCCATGATCTATGTTTGCATAAAGAGTTCTACTCAGGTTTGGTCAGTACAGGTCTATTCTCCCAACCAGGTCTATGGTGGGTCAGTGCATATGGACATCCTGTCCCTTATTCATGTTTAAATATCCTGTCTGAATGGTATTTGTAAATGGTTTTCATTTTTGCTTCTAGGGGGTAAGTGGGTGTGCATGCACGTGTATGTGTCTATGTATATTTCTTTGATAGTTTCTAAAACTGAATCATGACATCCATTATTCCATCAAAGAGAAGTATTTGCAATCTTGTTTCCTCACCTCTCCATCAAATTCTGCTAAGCTCTCTACTAAATATAGCAAATCAGCAGTAACCTTGAAGGTTTAGTTAGAAGAGAAACCTGTTAGTTTGAAATGCCAGGAAGAAGCATTTGGCTGAAGGAACAAACAGCTTCTACCTACACAGCCGTTGGAGCACTTCCTCTGCAGATTAGTCCTGTAATTAAAATAGATGTCAGAATAAACAGATGGAATATATGTAGGAGGGATTCCATAGTGACCACTTTCCATGACTGAAACTTGGAATGGTTTTAGCTTAAATGCAAGGAGTGGCCCTATTAGAACATGTTCTTTGCAAAAACTGGGGCTTTTCTGAGATTCAGTTCTGTTGCTGTATTGTACGCTAGTGTGGCAAACTGAAAGGACAACACTCTTTGGACATTAAATAAAAAATGAATCTAGATCACAAGAAATAGAGGAAGGCTTCTTAGTTGACTTGTCATCAAGTCTCACGCATATTCTAAAACTGTTGGAGTTGGCCATAAAAAGGAACACTAATTAGAAATAAGTTGTGCTGACATCATCTATTAGTTTATTTCTAGTGGCTAATGAACTCAAAAGCTAGCATAGCCAGCATATATTTTTGAAATCATGTTCCTATAATTGGATAACATTCTAGGGACCTCATTGTTTATTTCTAGTTCTTAATTAAAAGAAATGAGAAGCTCCAAGGTTCAAACTTGCATGGAGGTCACTTCTTTAAGACTTAAGAGTGGTAGTCCTCTTGCCTTTGTTTGCTCAACAGTAAAATAAAGACATTCAGGAGTGTTCACTTTCTTATTTTTATTGGTTTAAATTCCATTAAGTTTAAGGTACTGATTTGTTTTCTATCCCATACAGAAGGATTCCCAAGGCAGCTTACATTAAGTAGCAAAATACAAACTATGAACAGGTTTGCTCACAGTTCCCACTCCTCTCCTCTCTCCTCTCCTCTTTTATTATTGATCTGTAGGAAGTTAGCACCCACCCCTCTCCTAGAAGAATGAAATATTCTAGAAAATATTAAAAAGGCAGAATATTATATTTCCCTGCATGAGAAATGGAGAAACATGTTTTTAGGCAGGAAGCAGACTCACTCTTAATAGCCCCCACCCTCCTCAATAGCCCACAGCAGATGTCAGCACTTAAGAGATAAAGAGATAGCTAGGTCTATTCATAAGCAAATGCCTTCACCCAAGATCCAACAAAGGTAGGATTAGCCCTCGGCCATAATAGGATTACCCAATACCCTCTTCATTACAACATTACCCAGCAAGATTCAACCAAGCTTGGGACTCAAGACACTACAAAGTTACCCCTGCATGGCCCCATGGGAGTCTGACAACCAATCAGAATACATTTCTTACACAGGAACAGGAAGCTCCAAGGCGGGGCCCAAGAGTGGGTCTAAATCTATCTCCCTCTTTCACCCATGTGCTTCTTTTTGCCCAGGACCTCAAAACCATGTGGTTCTGTCCACCATTAAACCATCTTTCTAAGCAGTCTCCATGTTTCCAGTGTCTTTCTTCCCATTTGGAACTGAACCCAGATGGACATTTCTTCCAACAGATCAATACATTTTACTGATCTGGTGTAGAGCAGTGACATCTTCAAGAAAGATAAGTATTGTTAGAAAGTGCAATTACTAAAGTCTGATTCCCAAATCAGACAATGAATTGCATGGAGGAACTCCTGATACAAAACGAAGAATACAATTGATAGAAATATTTGCTGCAAGGTAAGTTTCACTCAGTTCAAAGACTTGTATTCCCAACCAGTTGCATGCTAAACACTTTTAAAACAAAATAACAACAACAGAATCAGAAACTATTTCCCAAATAGCAAATGGTTGAAGTCATTATAGTTTATTTCTCACATATAACATTTAAAAAACACCAGCTCTCAAGGAATATTGTTTTAGGGACAATATTGGTGTCCCTAAAGTCACTGAAGTTTTAAATTTTTAAAGACACCTTGCATATATTTCTGATTTATAAAACCCATCAACAGCAACAGCCACATGAATATTTGCTGTCAATGTTGCTTTCTGTTGTTTTTTTATTCCACTCTTTGCATCCCTCCCTCTACCCCACAAAAGGTAAAATACAAGATGCAGCTGCCTTCAAACAAATCTCTAGATCAGTCACTACAAATACAGTGCTTTTCAGTGGAGGGAATTCATTTAAATAGCTGTGAATCATCAAATTCTTGAGTTTTCATGAATGCCAACATTTTTAGGCAGATACACTGAATACTATTGTGATGAGCAATCAATTGATGAAGAACTCAGGGAACAGAAATACGTGTATTAACTAGCATGGATCAGACAGTGGTTTGGGAGAGTGCCAGGGATAAAAAGCTGCTGAGACAAGTCCAAAGATGATAAACCCGTACCATGCGTAATCCAAGTGAAGCAGTTCAAAGGGATTGGTAGAGCCACCCTACATAATCCTTTTAGCTTTTAGGTACTACAGTTGGTGTTCCCAGGCTCAAGTTCAGATGCCCTCAGCTTGATATACACCCAACTGGGATGGGACAGCTAGTTAGACAAACAGCGAGAGAGAGAGCATGGGGGAGAGAATTACAATCTATGTTCCAGGATCTCCGTTGAAACAATTCTCGAAGAAAAAAAAACATATGGTCAAATATTGGCTGTGCACAACAGGGGTGCCAAAAATGACGGCCAACTTTGGGAAATGACAGAAAATGAAAAACACATGTGCACAGCAGGGGCAACCACTTTATATTGTAAGGATGAATATTAGAATTGATGCACTCCAACGCTTGAATTTCTTTGTGAATAAAAGGCAGTCTCACAGCTGTAGGAAGTCCTTCTACAAAGCATCATTTGGCAGTGGTTTGGCTGCCTGATGTTTGGAAAGCCAAACCAGATGTCCAGTTGTGATTTTCCTACTAAAGAATGAGCATGGTCTTTAGATTTTTCCTCAGAAGCCACCTGGTTTTGTCAGTAGTTTCATCCAGATGTGTATGTATATAAGCTCCATGGGCTATATGTGAATGCTGTGTGTTCACTAAGGATTGACCTCACAGACACATATTTTGTTCTTAAATCTCTCATTTTCATCCTTATTTTCTGGATCTACCATGTTCTTGACCTTTTTAGATATCCAAAATGGGCTCTTCCTGCTTATTATCCAGTGTAGCTCTGTTGTTCAACATATAAATGGAAATTTCACTTGTGACGGTATATGGTGAAGGCAGGGTGCACCATGAGGACCCAGGTTCCCTTTCTAAGTTTAGGTAGAACACCTTCAATTGCTTCAATAGACTTTAACTGTTAAAGACACCAGAAGTAATCATAGTCACTGTGTTTAGTTCATTTACTGTATTTCTAAGGGAGCACAGTGGCTTGAGTGGTTGGGACGCTGGGCAGGAGGTTAGCAAGCCTGGGTTTGAGACCTGAGAGTTGCTGTGGGGTGGGGATGAGCTCTTGTCCTTCACTTCAGCTTCCCCCGGGGACATGAAAGGAGTCCTGACTTCGGTGTCCATAGGGCAACAATGATGTCACTGGCTAATCCTCTCAACCCAGAAGCATCTTGGTGTGTCTGACACGAGTGCAAAAACTGTATTTCTAAATAAATTTTGGTCCAGATTTTACTTCTTTTTCCTAGACTCATATCAGTAATACTGTACGTCATGGGCATGGCAGTAAAAGGCCAAGTGTGGTCTGTGACCTGAAATGACGGTATGCCTTTGATCTGTAGCTAGAATTAACTGCAATGATGGATCTATGAATGTACTTTTTTCAATTTAGGGTAAGTGCTCGTTCAAACAACTATTTTAATGTGCTTTCCTCTCCTCTTTGAATTGGGAAGATTGTATATGAGATAAACTGCCCCCCACCCCCCAGGCTACCAATCAGGTACAGAGAGAGTTTCTCTGTAAGGGCAATGATTGGTGGGTTCCCTAGATGTATTTCCTCTCCTGCCCAAGATCATCTACCGGTAGAAAAGCCACTGCTGGTCGCTAAATGGAACATCTGGCTAGTAAGTTCAAGTCATTCTATCTAATCACAATTTTTTGCCACAAAATCATCCATCTTCCTAGAAACTGACAGTGTTATGGAAAGGAAGAAAAATCCCACCCAGTAATAGAAAGGGATATTCCAATGGAAAAACAAAGTATCTTAAATAAATTGTTCTTTCACAGGACTGTTGATGGGATCAACATTCCTGTTAACTCTAAAGAAATAACTGGAAATAACAGAACTGCATTATGTGAGACTGTAATGGGGTATATTTGAAGGAGAAGTTATTTTTGGAGAGTCACATCTAACATCCCTGGTAGAAAGCTGTTGGATGCTAATGCACCTCTGTTGGTGTGTAGGGGTTACTGAGCATTCAATTCAATACATCACTAATACGTGTTTTTTTTCTGTACGATAGACTGTATGTCTTCCTATAGGCTTTCACTGCATCCTCATCTGCAACAATTATGGATCCTAGAGCTCATGCTAGTGGTGCGGGGAAGTGGAAGCCATGTTCATCCTTGTCTTGGTGTTTTGATGGTGATCAGAAGAAGGGGATGCCCATTGACATAATTGCCTCCCCTTAGCTTCTGGAGGATGGATTGCTTAGGAAAGAAGGAGGAAGGGCTTCCCAAGGGAAGGGCAACAAGCTGGGAGCAAATTGAAATGGCTCAAGACTATATCTTCTACTGCCAGTTTTCAACCAGTGGAAATGCCTGAATTAATGGCCCTTCGACATGAGTTGGTATTGCAGGTTATCACTTGGATGGGGGTTTCTTCTGCAACATTGCTCTCACGAGGAAGAACTGTCTGCTCCTGGTATCTCAAGATATGCACCATTTACTTGGAAAAAATGAAGCACACCCTCCACTCTCCAATAATCTTGAAAATCCTCATATAATTACAAGCTGCAAAAAAAAAAACAGGCTTTATATATCCTTGTAGGAGTTCCACTGTAGCATCCTACATATAGTATTCATGAAAAAGAGGGGTGGTTTGGGTGTAATTGCAGCTTGGTTAATGTCATCTTTTACAGGGATTGTTTGGTAGATTGGGGAACTTACAGCCATACATGCTGGCACATCAACTTTCTGCTATCGTTGGAATTTGTGGTTACTCCAAATCCATTGTGGTTTGACTATCCATTCTGAGAAGGGAAAATACAACGTATTGCTACTGATTCATTTTCTTTAATTTCTAGCAGCTAGCATCTCCCTTTCCTGTAGTTCATGACCTGCTGAAACATGCAACCTAGAAGGAGACACTCACCGCTAAAATATTTTCCAATTTTCCTTAGGATGTAGACTGGACAGGAAAGGGGCTGGTCTTTTTTGTCCACCCCAAAGAAGGGCCTGAGGGAAACTAGCAAGGGCAGAGAAAATCAAAGACAGCCTTACAAACACGGGAAAGCCTGGCATGTCACCACAATCATGAAATCTGCAACACCATCCTGACTATTTTCCACACCCTACAGTATTTAATCAACAAGAGCCTTTGGTGAGCAGCACACAACTGCCGTCTAACCTGCCTCCCTCAGTACTGTGGGAAGATAGACTTGGAGAGTGCAGATAGTTGCAGGGAGGGGCACCAACTGTGCCACCCTGGATATTCAAATGAAGCGCTGAGGTCATCAACTCTGAATACTGTATGTTACGCAACACAGAAATTTCTGTCTTTAAGAATATGTGTTCCACTACAGGTAACCTCTACACACAAACATAGGTGCATTAGCATCCAGTCCAGATATCCATATTCATCACTCCTCCAGAGGAAGCTATACTACTATTCACATAGCCTCTACTCCAACTGTCCCTTGCTGTCTAGCATAGTAAGACGAGGAATGAATCAGAATTACCAAAGGATCACTAGTAGTCTAACTTTCTACACTGGGGGAAGGGACAATATTTGACATTTACATGCTGCATATTCTGTTTTTTATGCCCAATATAGACTGAGTACCAAACTAGCCAATGGCATTGTGTCAGTTGGGTGTGTGGAAGGTTGTGTGTGGTAGTTGATTAGATGCAAGCCTATCTGGTTTGCAATTCACATCAATTCCTCATTTCAAAAGGACCTCTCAGGCATTATACAAGGACTGCTCTGATAGATTGTCCTCTGTGTGCAAGGGCAACCATGCACCTCAGGGGTGGGTTCCAACTTACCTCGCTGCCGGTTCGCTCCCTCCTGCGCCATGTGGGCGCGCACGCACTTCACGCACACGCATGCACAGTAACAAAAAATCCGAAAAAAATTTAAAAAATAAAAAACAAAGCCAAAAAAAAGATGGCGACTGCATGCACAGTGCCGGAAGTCGGCTTCTGCGCATGCTCAGAAGGAAAAAAAAAATTAAAAAATTAAAAAAAATAAATTAAAAAAAATTCAAAAAAAAGATGGCGGCCCCCACGGACTGGCACCGACCGATCCAGTTCGGTGATGTCATCATGACATCACCAGCGGGCCGCTTCCGGTTCGGAGAACCGGTCCGAACCGGGAGGAACCCACCCCTGATGCACCTAGTGCACTGTAGGCACTTGGAATCATGAACCACAAAACAACCAGATGCTTGCTATCTTACAAATGACACTGCTACAAGTGGCTTAGGTTACCCAGCTACTGATCAACCTTGTACTGTCTTCTCCTAGTGCCAAGGTCCATTGTCACCTATATTCCTTGGAGATGTCAAGCCAGAAGTTTGCATAATAGGACTGCAGTCTCAGGAAATGGCACTGGGATGTAGATACAGGCAATATGTAGAAAGCCTACAGCCCACCCAAATTGTTCTCATCCTGCCTTTGCCATATGTTGTTTCCTTTGTTTTGTAATACTCTGTCACTAAAAGTTATTTTCTTGTTCAGTAGTGTCCTGTTTTATTTTTGGTGTACATGGTCTTCTTCCATGATGTGAATCTGATGAATAGTACAGGCAGACCACCCAGAAGAAATTGCAGCACATACCCACAACAGTTTTACCCGAGGGACAATATTACACTAGATGAACACTAGGCCTTAGAGCTATCTAACATTGCTCTTTAGGTGCTGCTCTCGCTTTTACAGGAATAGAGAGATTGTTAGTAGTAGTATGGATTCTGTCATTCCTTTGATATACAGACTCATTTTTGCAGGCAGTACAAATGAAGATATTGACATGTCAGCCTCAAGTGATTCCTGCTTTTCTTTCCCTTCCCTTTGAAATACCAGGTGATGTCAGCAGTGCAAAGACTATTTTTATTACGTACAGTAGCAATCTTTGGCGATAAGAAAGACAACTATTTGCTGGAGGAGAAAATACAATTTGGTTAATAGGACAGAAAACATACTACAACCATCCCAGGTTTCCCATTGTTTGTGCAGTTCACTAATATTCATGTAAATTTAATAAAAAGTACTGCAAAGCACACTCAGGATTTAGCCTTTCTTACATTGCATTTCTGACCCTTTATGGTAGGTAGATAGGTAGGTAGAAAAATGGAAAGAAATAATGCATAACATATATTCATTTGCTCCAAAAGTCCTAAGGATATCCTGGAACTTAGTTAAAAACAAATCTGTGGATTCCTGCTATCTGATCCATAAGAGTGTGTTGAAAAATATGGTTATGTAATCAATCAACTTAGCCATGAGGTGCATGTTATTTGTTTCCCATTAGAATTCCTTATACAGGTAGGTAGTCCTTGATATATGACTGTAATGAAGCTTGCCCATTACGGTCGTTTGTCATGATGGTCATAAATCGAGTCAATCATACGACTGACCCAATTTTATTACCTTTCTTGTGGCGGTTGCTAAGCAAACCCATTGTTTGCTATGGCATGATCTTACCAAACACAGGAAATAACTACCAGTGTTCAGCCAAACAGTCATAAAACATGGTCACATGATCGTGAGACATTGGCTGTAAATGTGGCCGTGTTGCCAAGTGCCTGAAGTGCGATCACATGATCACTGGGGGGAGGGAAAAATCAGAACTACAGAACCAGGTCATAACTCCCTTTTTGTAGATAGCTTATAGCTTTGAACAGTTGCTAAGTGACCAATCGTAAATTGAGGACTACCTGTAAGGCTGTCATTAAGGCAGTATATTTATGTAAGGATGTCATTAATGCAGTATATTTATGAGGGAACATTATGCTTTATTAAACATAGCTATGTTTTCATTGTCTACTCATATGTAAGTTTAATCCCCATAAGCCATTGAAAGGTTTGTTGATGGCATAGTGGTCAACCCAAGGGAAATGGAACAATAGCTAGAATCTTTGGGCCTCTTCAGCTACTCCTGTTTTTGCCATAAGTGTAGGGTTCTACTTTCTATATTGCAATGCTTGGCCTCGAAGTTGTAGAGTAGGATCTTGTATTCAGACAGGATTTTACTATGTACCAAGGAAGAGAATGTGAAGTCCAAGTAATCCCAGCAAATCCTCCCCTCACATAACCACACATTTCACTCCTCTCATGCCGGATGGGTCTGTTGGATTCCCTGGTAGAACCTAGTATAAGCCTTTGTGGCAGCCCCTTAGATATTGAAACAGTGCTATCATGTCACTCTTAGTCCTTCTTTTCATTAAACTAGACATACCCAATTCCAGGAACCGTTCTTTATATGTTTTAGCCTCCAGTCCCCTAATCATCTTTGTTGCTCTTTCTGCACTCATTCTAGAGTCTCAACATCTTTTTTACATCGTGGTGACCAAAACTGGATGCAGTATTCCAAGTGTGGTCTTACCAAGGCATTATAAAGTGGTATTAACACTTCACGTGATCTTGATTCTATCCCTTTGTTGATGCAGCCTAGGACTGCGTTGGCTTTTTTGGCAGCTGCAGCACACTGCTGGCTCATATTTAAGTGATTGTCCACTAGGACTCCAAGATCCCTCTCATAATTACTACTATTGAGCCAGGTACCACGTATACTATGCCTGTGCATTGGATTTTTCTTGCCTAAATGCTATACATTGATACAGTATATCAGGAACTGGATTAAATGCTCTCTACTTTGCTGATTGGTTTCCACGCTAGACCAAGCATACTGCCTCCGTTCTTGGTCACTGTGATGAGTACTACACAGCATCCTAACAAGCCCCACAAGACCACAAATTCAAGCAATTTACCATTATTGCCAAGTGATATTGACTGAATGAATGTTACACTATTCTGATACCAGTGCAACACAATGATTTCACTGACGGCATGTGTCTTGCGCTATTTCCCTATACGACGATGAGCCACATCTTCATATTTCTCCAGTATTCCATTGCTGAGCAGTTGTATTAATGGTTCCAGAACTCTTTTGCTATATTTTTAAAACATCAGTATTCTGCTGGTTGTTCTGGATTTTCTTCTGTACTTTTGCTTCACCTCTCTCTTAAAATATCCCAGATAGTTCACTGGCAGTACCTTAGAGGCTCATTTCTAATGCACAATAGTTGTAGAGAAGTGACTGAAGATTAGAGAGCAGGAGAAAGCAGCAGAGCTAAAATGGAAATAAAGGGGTCTACATTAGATTTTTTTAAAACGTTGGCGCTCTACGATATTTGAAATATTTTCTGATTCGCTCTTGTCTAGCTGTAGCCTCCTTTTTGGTTACAAATTGCTACACATCTCAGTACAATTTTGGGAAGCAATGTTAAATTTCAGGATATTGATATGATGCTGAACTATATTCTTAAAACATGAAAGTTGTTATATCACAAAAAGTTTTTGCTCCATTAAGACTGAGCAAGAGAATAATTTAAAAATAATAATAAAGAAAACAATTTTATATATCCAGAATCGATGGGATAGGTATTCTACAGCAGATTTTCTAGGTCTACTGAATTGAGCTGATTGCTGACTCTGGCCCTGTCATCCCCAGGCATTTTCCTGAAATGGCCTACTTTTTCCAAATGGGAAATTGTGTGTAAAGACAAGAGACACCAGTACTGTTGCACCAAAACACCTAAAGACAACTTCGGACTGAATCAGGTGAGAATGAGACTCAGGAAACAGTTAGGAAGTCATCTTCAACCAGTGAAGTGTCCCTCACCTTTTGCGACCTTCTGACAAGCAAAGTCGATGAGGAAGCCAGATTCACTTAACAACTGTGTTACTAATTTTACAACTGCAGCGATTCACTTAAGAACTGTGGAAAGAAAGGTCGTAAAATGGGGCAAAATTCACTTAACAAATGTCTCGCTTAGCAGCAGAAATGTTGGGATCAATTGTGGTCATAAGTCGAGGACTAGCTGTAGTATGTGCCTGTCTTTAGAAAGGGGGGGGGACGGACAAACCAAGTAGCATGGTTCGCGCATATGGTACAATTGAAAAGAAAATGGGAATCAGAATCCAATACATCGAGTGTATGTCAAAATGGAAGTAAAGAGAAACAGAGCTCATACATATTATGTCTTCTGTTTGCTTGGATCCCACTCTCATGAGGTCATGGGAGCTTCAGAATCTCCTCTTCCAAATATGACAGTACAATCTGTTTCTTTTATGCATTTGGCATTGTGGGTTAGTTTCCTTGTTTTGAAAAATGTGTTGTAATGGCTATTCATTTCTTTCTTGTGAATAGTGGATTATTTTAGGGATACCCTGCGAATTAAAAAGGCATACAGTACTCTCCTAAAATCAAACATTTAAAGTGTCTGCTAATGTAGAGGAATCCTCATGTTACATTGATTGGGTTTCACAGAGAGACCCCAGGGCATGCTAAAATGAGTGTCTAGCAACTGCAGTGTACATACTATGGAAACGTCAGCTGCTTAATTTGGAAAGCATGAACTGCCTCTCTCTCTCTCTCTCTCTCTCCCTCTCTCTCCCTCTCTCCCTCTCCCTCTCCCTCTCCCTCTCCCTCTCCCTCTCCCTCTCCCTTTCTCTCTCCCTCTCCCTCTCCCTCTCCAATAAAGTTGAAGAGCAAATGGGGGTGGGGAAGAGAAACCTTGCTGAATTCCATTCCATTCCATTCCATTGCCCCCCCCCTCTCTATACCTCTCTCTCTCTCTTTATCTCGCGCTCTCCCGT
>QLTV01002835.1:2806306-2818286 GCA_003457575.1 Thermophis baileyi
GTATATGTATATGTATATGTATATGTATATGTATATGTATATGTATATGTATATGTATATATGTATATATGTATATATGTATATATGTATATATGTATATATGTGTATATATATATATATGGAAAATCATGTGTGTGTTGGTAAACAAATGTCTAGATAATGTAAAGACTGAAGTATGGAATATGTTTCCTCACTTGATTCTGGCAAGAAGGAGTAGAACCAGAATGCCAAAGACTCATGAGGGAGGTGATTCTCATGCTGTTCCTTGCCAAGCCTTAAGTGGAAAGGCTGGAAGTTTTATGAGAAAGAGCTCTCTCAGGGAGGAAGTTCAAGCCAAAGTTGCAGGCTACACGGTTCTCATGTATTTCAAATAGCTACCCACTTACGGGATGTTTTAAATAACCTCAATTGCCTCAGCACTTCATTTTCTTTTCCATGTTCTTGTGTGATCTACTCAGTCCAATTATTCTTTGCAAATGTAAACGGGAACCAGTGCCCATGAAGTATGTCATCGCCTGAACTTAAATGGCCTGGAGTTTATTGGAGATGGGCAACACTGAAATTCTCTATCTGGAGGCCTTAGGTAAGATCCTGTGCCTTTGGCACTTAGAAGGGTTACAGCAGCTTTCAGGGAGACAAATATTTCTGTATATGAATACACAATCTGAGGATAAAAGTTCAGCATCCTGTGGCTAAAGTGACTTCAGCATGCAGAAAAGCTATGGTTTGGTCAACACAATCTGCAAATACGCTGGGGGGGGGGGAACCAATCTAGTTTGTAATTCTGGATTGACCCTACCAGTCAGTATTTTCAATGCTAGGTTAGATAACTATGAATTCAAAATAAGAAATTATACCGATTGTGTCTATGGAGAATCTCAGTGATCCAGGTCACGGTTGTCCAGTTGGCTTTTGAAAAAGCACCTTTGGAATATACTGATTGTGGTACCAGTGAACATCCATGGTTAAGCAGAAAAAATATCAGTACCTTTTTTACTTTTGAAACTTCTTTTTATTTTCAGAAAAACGGTCAAGGCAGCCAAATTGCCCCAAATCAATAAAAATGATGACTGAGTATAACTCCGTTAGTTATCTTTTTTAAGCAGTTTTGTGATGTTGCCTGCTTACCAAGCTTCTGAAGAAAATGCTTTTTGTATACAACTTGGGAACCACTGTTCTAAAGACTGCTCAGTTTTATTGCAAAAAAGAACACTACTAGCACGGAATATTTGTTGCAAAAGTTAAGATATCTTGTGCTAATAGAAAACTGATGCAGTGAAGGCTTCACTTTCCTGTCCTGAAACTCATGGCAGACTATCAGAAGAGTTATTCAAGATTTCGGATGTGTTGCAATGTAAACATTCCTATAAAACAAAACATCATAAATGTTCTTCTTGTTTCCTTTCCTTTCCTTTGGTACATAACATAATCTAAAACTGATGGAAAGGATTGCTTAGAAGATATGAGTAAGAACAGCTGCTTTCAGAGTGGCAATAGCTTTAATGATCATACATTATATTAAATCTAATTATAACGTCCTATTCCTGGTGGACTCATATGCTTTGCTCAAGAGACTTATTTATATGCAGGCGCTATGCTTACTTCTGCAGTCAGACTGCTCCTTAATTGTGGTGCTCTGAAGCCACAATTACCTAATCTTTTAAAGGGCTTTAATGTTACTCTAGTTTGGCTAGCTACATTACTTTTTAAGCCAACACTATATGACTATACTTATTGGTTACAGTACTGCTTAGTAGCTTGATACATATGAAACTCCTTAGTTATGGCAAGCTGCGAATACCTTCTTCTTCCAGATTGGGATGTTATAAAGAAAAGAAAAAAATCTCCATGATTTCTGATACAATCAAAACCAACATTTTCCTGCAAAAATCCCAAAGTGTAATGGGAATTGTATTTATATTTTTAAATGTATGAGGTGACCAGAGAATATTTTCAAACATCCTTTTTTACTCTTGAAATGCCCTGTGTTCAAACTATACAAAGCTCCTCACAGAGAAACTTGTATCTCTCATTCATTTCCTGGATTGCCCATGTAACCATAGGTTATTCCGGGCATTCCAGGAAGTCTCAAAGAAGAAACCTCTTTCGGAAAGAACCTTGTATGGCTGTTAGCAGGCAGATTATTTTAAAAATAAAACAGAAAGCTCTTAGGCAGTACTGCAAAAGGAAAATCTTCCCGGCCAACCCATACATTTAGGAAAGTTTGTACAAGGGTTGAATGAAAAGTAACACCTCCAATGATATAAGTCATCAACAGATGGCAGCGTTAATACACTGGAAGCTCTGACATGTTCTTTACCATCTGTTCTTTCATTTCGCTTGCAGTGTGAAAATTGCAGTGAAAAAAAAATAAGGTTGGGTTGCTATAGCTTGTGAAATGGAAGCTTGCAATGACTACTTAACAGTGCACTTTAAGCAACACACTGTGATTGAGATTTTGACTGCGAAAAGTTGAATTCAATTGGCCAATTGAAATTCACTGCAAAAACATGTTGCTTATGGTGATGATTATGCTGACATGCATACTGTGTGTTGCTGAGCCAAAAAATATAAAGATGGTAAACCAGGAAGAGCTCATTTGTGTGATCAAGAACAATGGGAATGATCTTTGATAACAACCAATGGGTTTCGCAGGAGAAGGATTAATGAACTGATTAAGAATGATAGATTTTTCAGCAGAAGAGAAAATACATTCAGAGTTGGCATTTCACAGGAACATGTGGGTTACAGAAGGTAAATGAATATGAATTCTGGAAAGGTTGTCCAGACAAGAAGCACAACTATGAGTACTAACTCTAGCTCTACTCTAAGGTTAACATTAACAGATTCTTGTCTGAAAATAATTTTCCTCTCCTTTCCTTTCACTCTCCACAAAACTAGGAAGGTTCTCTTCTGGAAAAAACTTCCCCTGCCTCTTCTCCTCTGGTGCGCTGGGATATCTTTTACATGCTGCCTGTCCAGTTTGCAACTCTTCCTTCTGTCTCCCAAGGTCATCTATTATAGATGGCAACACCACCTCAGCAGAAAACTCTTTGAAACATCTGTTTTTAGAAGTTTCTGAAAAATCAACAAAGAGGGGCCCTGTCTGATCTCCAGAGGAAGGCTATTCCACAAGCAACACCTCCTTACTTCAGCCCTCTTGAACTTCCCAGAAATAGGAGATTCATAGGGGTATCTGTAAGTGCAACTAAGAAAAAGTACACAAGACATTCCATGTGCAGGTCCGCATTATATTCACAATAATTTCTTTATCATTCATATGTAGTGTAAAAAGCCAAATGTATATAACTTGTAAGCTTTCTTTCTTCAAGGCTTTCCTGGTTCAATGCATATAACTCAGCCCATGAGATTGAATGTTGGTTGGTGCAGCTTTGGAATCACTGGAGGAGGACACTTTCTTCCATGTATATTAAATCTGGAACCTCTTTAGAAGGTTGAAATGGGGAAAGCAACTTTTCATGCTCCAGGGAAATGACATTCCATACTGTGGGAAAGAGATTGTGCTATACTGATTGTGTCTATGACAGAAAGATATAAAGCTAAGAAGCAAGTGCTTCTTAGTTACCAACGGCCAGTGGACATCTGTGAAAAACATCAGGCATATTCAGAAATAAGCTTAGATATGCAAAATAATCAAGTTGCAAAATTCAAGTAAATATTCATTTCTTGTTCTTTTTAAAAATATTATTAAAGATTATAATATAATAGGTATACAAATGGAAACAAAAAGGAAAGGGGAAAGGTAAAGAAGGGAAAAGAGCGTAAGACAAAAGAAAAAGGGGGGGAAAACCCAGTGACTTCAGATTTGGGGACGGGGTGCAGTAGAATACAAAATAGTCACAACCTTAGCTTTTTGCTTTACATTTCTAAATCAAAATATAAAATCAAAATTTCATTTTTTTTCTATTTCAAGTCCAAAAGCAGTACAAACAAAATTGGATAAGTCTTTTTAATTAAAGCAGTTAACTTTTCCATCACTTTTTCCATCCATTCTTCCATTGTGGGAACTGACATGTCCTTTCCCCTTTTGCACGTATAAGATTCTCGCTGCTGTCAACATTATTCATTTCTTGTTTGTGTTTTGCTTTGCCTCAATGCTGGTACAACATTTCAGTTAAAAAAAATGGAGGAATGGGCTCAGAAGTGATAATCTTGGCCTCAGATCTTAGCAACTATTAATGTTGGCTCCTTGTCTACAATATGGACCAACTTTAATGGAGGCTTGTAATACCGGTGATGCATGAGAAATATTTTTTCTACGCCCATTAAAATGTTTTAAAGTTTATGCTGCTGTTATTTTGTCATTACTTTAAGGTGGTTAGTCTCTCCTCCCCCCCCCGTGTGTGCATGTATGCGTGTGTGTGTGCGTGTGCGTGTGCGTGTCTGTATATATGAAATCTGTCCCCATAGTTGAGACTGGGGTGTGCTGGAAAGGAACAAGATAATCCTGCTCAGAAAGTAAAGAATTTTTGTTCATTCAAAAAAAGTTCAAATAGCTATTATCTTCAGACTCTACACATGAGTCAATACCAGTAGTATTCTTAGAGAGCAGTCCTACCTGGATATATGGTTAACATGGATTTGACAGGGAATAAATAGCTCTTAAGTCCCTCAACTGTACCTGGATATGGCAAATTAATACCCCTCTGTTTAACCCGGGAGTGGACAACCTATGGTCTATAGCAGGAGTCTCCAAACTTGGCAACTTTAAGACATGTGGACTTCAACTCCCAGAATTCCTCAGCCAGCGGCAGGCTGGGGAATTCTGGGAGTTGAAGTCCACAAAAGTTCCCAAATTTGGAGACCTCTGGTCTATAGGACATAAATGGTCCTCCCAATACCACCCTTTCCCCCTTGAAATTTGGCAGTTGATCATCAATTTTTCGCAGCATTCTTTTTTCCTGAAAGGGCAAAGCTTCTGCAAAAGATAATTAAGAAAATCATAGACACCCATTTTGACTAGGCCAAAAATCACCAGTTATATCACTATAGTGATCCTGGGAATCAATCTATCTATTATCTATCATATCTCTCTCTCTCTCTCTCTCTCTCCCTCTCCCTCCCCTCTCTCTCTCTCTCTTCCCCCCTCTCCCCCCTCTCTCTCCCCCCTCTCTCTCTCGGAAAAGTGCCCAACTGAGGCTGTTCACTTCAGTCCAGGGGTGGGTTCTAACTTACCTCGCTGCCGGTTCGCTTCCTCCCACTCCACGGCATGCGCAGTGCCGAAAAATCTGAAAAACATTCCCCCCCCCAAAAGCCAAAAACAAGATGGTGACACTTGCGCAGTGCCGGAAACTCGGCTTCTGCGCATGTGCAGAAGAAAAAAAACCCAGAAAAAAATTCCCCCCCCACCAAAAAATTCCCCAAAAAAAATTCCAAAAAAAAGATGGCAGCGCCCACGGACCGGCACCGACAGAACCGGTTCCATGATGTCACTGTGATGTCACCAGCGGGTCGCTACCAGTTCAGGCGAACCAGTCCGAACCGGGAGGAACCCACCTCTGCTTCAGTCCATACCCACTTATGCCTGGTATTATATACTGCAGTGCTTTATATGTTTCCCCGGATGAAAAGCCCATTGAACTTGAATTTACTTTTGAGCAGATAGATGTAGACTGTTCCGTTGCAAATGTAAATTTACTTCTCTGGGGGTAATATGTGAAGCTTTCTTTTGAGTATACATAAATTGGGCTGTGCTCCTTAATTATATGAAATGTAATATCCCTTGTTACTCAAGGTGGCTTCCGCTAGTCACATTTCCTGATCAAAAACTAATGTGACATTTGGAATGAGTTATTCTGTTGCTTAATACAATCCTCCCTTTTGTGGCTGTAAAGCTTTCCTTTGCATTGCTAATTTGTAAGCAGTGCAACTCCGGGGCCTTGCCTTGTGCCAGTCAAAGATTTGCAAATGGACTAACGGAACAACTGAGTTCAGGAGCCTTTCAATCAAACCAAAAAGGATCACTTAGCTAAGGCTATAATTATGGCTTTATTGTATTCTTAATCTTCTTTACAGTTTGAGAATACCACCATCCAGGGACCACACCTGTGTTCCTCCTCTTGATTTCAGAGAATAAGGAAAAAATATATAGGATTTGTATAATCATATATATATATATTCCTCCATGCTTTCAGAATCAAGTAAAATGTTCCTGGTTGTTGAACAGACATTATCTTTGGCTGAGCCTTTATTTTCTAATATACGTGCATATTCTATTCTATGCAATTGTTTGCTGTTTGTGTGAGTATTTAGTACTTGAATTTTATCAGCCAACTTCTGTTATTTCAGTAATCATGCCACTTTCTGCCTCATCTGAGAACTGGATCTGATCATTTTGCTACTATACACTGCAAGAGCTGTGGTGGTGCAGTGGTTAGAATGCAGTATTGCAGGCTAATTCTGCCGACTGCCAGGGGTTCAGTCCTCACCAGCTCAAGGTTGACTCAGCCTTCCATCCTTCCGAGGTCGGTAAAGTGAGGATCCAGATTGTTGGGGGCAATATGCTGACTCTGTAAACTGCTTAGAGGGGGTTGTAAAGCACTGTAAAGTGGTATATAAGTGTAAGTGCTATTGCTATTTAAAAACAAACTTCCATCTGCAAAAGTAGCATATGATATGCAATCTGGCATTTGGAGAAGTGCAGGTTCAGGAAGTATCTTACTTTTCCTAAAATAACTTTCATTAGTGGACATTAGCATATTTGTTCTCTGCAGAACCATAAGTTCTTTGTTCACTAAATGTGTACACAATGGATTTCTAACATGATGGATGGGATTTCTAATCGAAATTTTCTGGCTTGCAATGCTATAGCATTTATAAAAAGAATATCAGGTATTTGTGTTTATCAGTATAGGGCTAAAGGACATTTACATCTTTAGCTATTGCTTTTTCAGGGAGTCCAATTTTAACTTTGAATCAAATGGTGACTCTTAAGGAGTTCATTGTATTGATGCACAATCTTTTATAAAATACATTAGAATTATTATTCTGAGAGTGATAGTTGTCATCCTGTTAGCTTATGAATTAGTTCATGCCAGATGTTAGCTGATGAATTAGTTCATGGCAGATCTACCCAGCAGATGAATAACACTCCAGAATCATTATACCACATCTGCACGTTTGGCACATGGAGAGCTTCAGGTTTTGAAATCAGTCTTATACCCCGGAGTCAAGAGCAGTAACACCCAAGAAAGCTGCAGACTTGTCATGAAAAAGTGTCAAAAAACCAAAGGCATCACAGGGAAGCAAGCTACCAAATTGTTGCCAGCTGAGCTGAGACTTTCAATTACAATGTTTTTGTTTCATTTTTTTTATATGTCCATTGTTAGAAACTAGGATTCAAAACTGTATTTAAGCAGCCCTTCAAGCTTCTCCCTGCAACCTATTAGAGTATTTTCTTTCCTTCTTTTCTTTTTTTACCATTGAAGTCAATGGCCCAATAAACAAAATTAGTAACAAGTATGGAAAACTTAAAATATTGACATTCACTCCTTTCATGTGTGAAGTCCAGGATCATCATCTTCTTCCACCTCCTAAAAATGTCAGAGAGAAAGAGACAGAGAGACAGAGACAGAAACAGAGAGAAAGGGGGGGGGAGGGAGGGAGGGAGGGAGAGGGAGAGAGATCTTTTTTAAAATTAGTCTCTTTCTTTTTGCCAACATTTGAAAGTATTTTACAGATTAACAGAGTTGGAAGGGACCTTGTATGCCATCTAGTCCAATCCCCTGCTCAAGCAGGAGACCCTACACCATTTCTGACAAATGGCAGTTATGCACTCTGTGCTTCGAATTCAGCCTGAAAACAATGACAAGATGATTTTTTAAAAATATTCTTCTTACATAGATCAAGATCTCATCGACATCCACAAATACACAGTGTTATTGGGGGAGAGGCTGTGTGTGCACCCAGAATTCTTTTTCTTCTTTCTATCCTTTCTTCCTTTCCTTTCCTTTCCTTTCCTTTCCTTTCCTTTCCTTTCCTTTCCTTCCCTTCCCTTCCCTTCCCTTCCCTTCTTTTCCAATTTGTTGGCTGCCCAACTCCAAAAATACTCTCAAATGTACAATTAAACATCAAATGTACAATTAAAACAGTATAAAACATAACAAAACAAAACAAAACTTCCTAGGCAAGAAAACAATAACATTCAAAAATATATCTGTTGCAGCCACATGCATATAGAGGCTTTGTTTATTGAATTAATAAAGTAAACCTATTAATGTACGAATGTTGTGTCATGCTTTATCACAAATACTCAACTATTAAAGTATTGCCCCTCAAAAGAAATAAGGATTTTCTGCCACATTCTCAAGGTATTTGAGAGTGCCTTTCAATTGTTTTAGTTTTATTACTGGATGTGGCAGAGGGTATTGTTACAGTAGATCTCACTTACTGATTGCCTCATGCAACGACCATTTAAAATTATGATGATATGAAAAAAAAAAATTTTGTGACCAAGGTGCAGATTGTTCACTATTACAATCAATTAGTTTACATTTTCCGGTGCCTGCCCTACCTTTCCTCCTTATAGAGCAGAAAGATTGGAGAGAAAGAGATTGCAAGAGAATAAGCAAATACACAGTAGGGAATATTCTCTTGTAATACTCTCTGCTCTGCAAGTGAGGAAAAAAGAAAAATAAACTGGATCAGGAACAGGAAACAAACGATCTCTTTAAGCATTTTCTCCTATTCCTGTCCCATTCTTTTTCTTCTTCCCCTCCTTGCAGAATGGAAAGATTGGAGAGGGAAGGTTTACAAGAGAGTAAGCAGGCACACAGTGAAGAATACACCTGTTGTTTGCCTAGTGAACTCATAGCTTCCAGGCCCAAGCATGTTAAGGCAAACAGTGCCAGAGCATTTCTTTCAATGTGTAGAAATCCTCATTGTGTAGAAATCAAAATTTGTGTGCAAATTGTGTCCAGTCTAAAATATTGGTTCCTATATTTGCCCATGGTTGAAAAAGAAAGATTTACCTGCAATTTTCAACTGGAATTTTCCCAGAAGGTAAATTTGCTATATGAATAAAGATAGAAATCATATTTCTGTTCTATGTTTCAAATATGCCTTGCAGAGTATTAACTGATAGTTCACGGGAAAGCAATGCCCCTTTTTCAATTTGTATGATAGACTGCAGGAGAATGTGTAACCAAGCATCCTTCAGATATTCACCAGTAGATGGTACTGAAACCTGTTTGAAAAGGGAACTAAGTTTAAAACATGATTATCAGGACAACTCATATCATATTGTTATAGACATGATTAATAAAGCAATGAGGATGTTTTCCCATCGCAACCTTTAGAAAAATCAATGTGATTGTATGTGTATGAGATTGGCCCACTTTTAAATGAAAAAAAAATCTGATTTTATCTTCCCAAGAGTATTGTCCATTGGTTATGAAACCTCCAGAGCATCTGCTGGCAAATAGATTGTTTAGATGACCCATTTTTCAAGAGAAAAATGCTACACAGCATAGCCCCATAAAACACACCATGAAATCAAATAGCTTAAAGGACTCTAGAAAGCTCTATTCTTTTGCAGGGTTGTTTTTCCTCTCTATTTGTACTGAGAAAATCGTTGAACATGAGTGAATTTCCATTCATATTTTTATGAGCCCAGGGTGGGTTCTAACTTACTTTGCTGCCAGTTCGCTTCCTCCCGTGCCGCCTGGGCGCGCGCGTGCTTTGCACGTGCATGCATGCGCAGTGCCGAAAAATCCAAAAAAATCCCCCCCCCAAAAAGCCAAAAACAAGATGGCGACGCATGCGCAGTGCCGGAAACTCAGCTTCTGCGCATGCGCAGAAGGGGGAAAAATGGGAAAAAATCCCCCCCCCCAAAAAAATTCAAAAAAAATTCAAAAAAAAAAAGATGGCGGCGCCCACAGACCGGCACCGACAGAACCGGTTCCGTGACATCACCAGCAGGTCGCTACCGGTTCAGGCGAACCGGTGCGAACTGGGAGGAACTCACCTCTGGCCCAGGGACCCATAAAGATCTGAGCACGTGATAGAGCAATATAGATTTCATAAGCTGTGTGAATATTTTTTTAAGAAAGAGAGAGATTACAATGATGCCGAATACATTTACAAAGCAAACAGATTATTCTCTGTGAACATATGAATATTTAAAAGCTGCACATGCATCCTCCTTAATTTTAAAACATTTTAAAAACAAAATTAATCTTAATTTTAAAACAACTTTATTTTTTAAAAGAGAGGAACACAAGAAGCATTTGGTAATTGTCATGATACAAGTTTAAGCAGTTTCTTAAATTCTGCCATCATACCAAGCACTTTGTTTTATTATGTGATCATCCAGGGTAGCAATGGATGGCTTCTTAATATCTCCTTGTGCTTTTATTTAGATAAAGAGCTACTAAGGCATCTATGATGGATAACAGCTTAGGAACTGGAGAAAGAGTGGCAATTTGTTCCCCCTTCCAAACTGGCCTCCTTACAGCAAATTATCTAGTTGTATATAAATCATATATGGTCTTAAAAGTGTTAATAAATCAGCTCCTAATAAGCCCCAAAATAACAAAGATGGATTAATTTTATTTTCACATTTGGGATTGTTAAACATTGTTAGCCAGTAGCAAGAATCCATATGGAAATATACATGCTCTATTATGCCACTAAGAATAGAGGAGATTTTGACATTCCCTGGAAATAGGGAAGTAGTAGTTTAAGATTAGTTCCAGACCACACAACAGTTATTAGAGGTCTTTTTTATGCATATGGTGTTATAATTTTTAATAAAACATCCATCCAAATGAATTATGTTAAGCTTCTTGAGTGCTTTCAGTTGGGCTTAATTTCTCTCTCCCCCCCCCTGATTTTTTCCATAATACAGTGATAGATAATTTATAGCCTATCATCTGTTGTTGAAATATGACTCCTAGAATGTGGGGTATTGAGGAATGCTGGGAATTGCGGTTCAGTTTATTTTGCAAAACTGCAGGTTCCTTACCCTTCTTTCATATAATTTTTGATCACGTGATTCTGAGCTATAATTTAATTCTGAAATGTGGTTATACGAAAACAACCCAATCTCCATTTACTCCTATTGCAGCCGAAGCTTGTAAATAGTAGTACAAGAAGTCTTCAGCTTATGATCCAAGTGAGCCCAAATTTTCTGCTGTTAAGTGAGATACCTCTTAAGTGAGTTTTGCCCCATTTTCTGACCTTTCTTGCCAAAGTTGTTATATGAATCACTGCAGTTGTGACGTTAGTAACATGTTCGTTAAGTGAATCTGGCTTCCCCATTGACTTTGCTTCTCAGAAGGTCGCAAAAGGTGATCACATGACCCCAGCACATTGAAACTGTCATAAATATGAGTCGGTTGCCAAGCATCTGAGTTTTGATCACGTGACCATGGAGATGCTGTAATGGTCAGAAGTGTGAAAAATGATCATAAGTCTTTTCTTTTCAGTATCGTTGTTACTTTGAGCGGTCACTAAACAAACTGTTGTAAATCAAGGACTACCTGCAAAAGGAATTGACTCCTGTGGACAAATAGTTTTCCATTCCAGCCTATAACCCTGCTGCTTCCTGTACTAACATATCTAAATAGTAACCAGCTTGACCCTGCTGATACAGGGAACAAATTCATCAGATGCTGTTTTGAAAGGTGTGTAAATCCATTAAAGACATGTACATAATTTAGTCCTGAATGGAATCAAACATTTCTGGCTGCCGTTCTATTCTTGTTCAGAAAAATTGGAAACAAGTAAGTGTTTGTCTGACTTCTCAGCTCCTCTAGCAGGAAGGCACAGACAGTAGATTAAGTTCTTCTGATCTGAAGCAATTCAGTAAAGATTTCTAATTCTCACTTGCTGACACCAGTAATAACAAAACACTCCTCCAGATAAATTATATGATTGCAGTGAATGAAGCTATAAGCGTTAGGTGTTGTGTGTGTGTGTGTGTGAGAGAGAGAGAGGGAGGGAGGGAGGGAGGGAGGGA
>QLTV01002835.1:2829477-2861426 GCA_003457575.1 Thermophis baileyi
CTAGGCAAACAATATAAAAATGTACAGGATTTAATTCTGTAAGCCAAGAAATGGGAAAACAACAAAATGGAAAGTGCTGGTTTATGCTCTCATGCAGTATATTTAGTAACTAAGCAAAATCCTAAACGTGGATTAATAAGACACATGAAAACCAAAACACGGAGATGAAACTTTATCGTAATTTACTACCTTCAGCTGAAAATCAGAACTACGCCTCCCAACAGCCCCCGAGGCTTTTATCTTTAAACGGAATCTAGGTAATTAGAAAGATGATTTAAATAACTATGAGAGGAAGCCAGCAATGGAGCTTAAAGGGGACACATCTAATTCAGAAGCTTTGGTAAGAAAAGCGGCCGGGAAGGTTGCGAAGTAAGCAGAAACCTGGCAACAAGTGCCAGGGTCTGAAAGACAAGCATTAGCAGAGTAGCCCATTATTTGTTTTTAAGAAAATGCAGAAATAGTGAGGGAGGAAAATGAAGTTGGCCAGCTAAAAAGTGTGGAGAACGTGAGTAAAGAAAGGCTGTTCTGATGAAACGAGGCAGAAGCAGCAGAGAGAATATAAAAGGTGGTGCCTTTTGGAGAGGAAGGATCCCAAGCAGCATATTGCATGTTTTTCACTCCAAGCAGCCCGGACTGAAAAACGCTGCTGGGGTGGAGGAGCGTTCCTTCTTAACAAGCTCCAAACTCTGACTGCAGGCAGGCGATTTTGAGGGCAGGCTTTTCCAAGGCCAGTCATAGAGGGAAACAGATGAGTGCACCAGGAGAAGAGAAGAGAAGAGAAGAGAAGAGAAGAGAAGAGAAGAGAAGAGAAGAGAAGAGAAGAGAAGAGAAGAGAAGAGAATTCTTTATTGGCCAAGTGTGATTGGACACACAAGGAATTTGTCTCCAGTGCATAAGCTGATGAGTTGTGATGCTGACTCTTATAAACTGCCATACAATATAGTTATTCAGCTATTCCCTTAAGTATCTGGGGCCCATTATCCCCAGACTCCATGTAAAACCTGGATCAGACTAATTTGAAATTTTATTTATCAGCAAGATTTACGCTTTCTAAACATTTCAGAGAATGACCTCAAAGTAAATAAACCAGCAAGAGACCTGCAGTGCATTATCCGCGTCTGGATAGCATCTGATAATGTTGTAAACATTTACATTGGCGAATTGCGGGCTGGAATATCAAACTGCTAGGGAAGATCTGCTTAGACTATAATAGTATCCCCTAGGTGGAATATGTGTGTGGCATGAGTGTGCGTGTTTTCCGAAAAGGACAGTCAAGAGCCAATTTTTATGTAGTTGCCAAAGGCAAGAGAATTTCTGTGCAATTTTAAGCTAACCTGACAATTGTTTACAGCTCCAATTCTATGGGGGGGGGGTGTTTCAAAATGCTTTGTTAATGAACCAGTCCATTATAAGTTAGCCCAGCACTGTTTTTAGGCAGAGTATTTCTTTGCAAACTTATTGTCCTTATCAAATTTTAGCATCTTGCAGGGTTTTTTTTCTCACGGGAAAGGAAATTATCTGCTGTTCAGTCTGTTACTGAGGTTGAAATTAGGGCTACTTAAAAAGAAAAGTAATTCTTCTAGAAATATAAAACTTATTAAAGTTGTTGGGCTAAGTCTTGATAGAGGGTAGAGTGTTTCCTCTAAACTTTGGAGGAACAATAATCAAGCAATTTTGATTGAGTTCATGCTCATTTTAACAATAGAGTAGGAAAAAAAATATGGATCTGTAATCAGTTTCCAAATGATAACTATTTCAGAACATCTAGTGCTGATTCATGGCTCAGTTTCCTTAAGATGAGATCACCTTTATGAGATGAAATTTATTTACACGTGTGCACCAGTTGGGGATAAGGTAATGGTTCACAGCACGGACATTCTGACAGCTTCTTATATCCTACTGGATTTCTAGGAGACTCCATGGGGACTTTTCTAGGAGAATCCATAGCCACTCTCTGCATCAAGTTGACTTCTTGCATTATAAAGACATCTCTGGATTCCTCTCCTTGGCCAGGAAGAACAAGGTAATCCCAATTCTCATTGATCCACCTTATCAAAATATGACTGCTCATCATCAGGAGCCCTAGTAGCACAGTGGTTAAAGTTTAGCATTGCAGGCAAACTCTGCCAACAGCCTGGAGTTCGGCCCAAAATTGACTCAGCCTTCTACCCTTCCAAGGTCAATAAAATGAGGACCTAGATTGGTGGGGGCAACATGCAGCATGTAAACTGCTCAGAGAGTGCTATACAGCACTGCGGAGCAGTATATAAGTGCTATTGCTAATGCTATCTAACAGAGTTGCCTCGGTGCACCCGTGCTGGTACTTTTATTCACAGAAAACCTAGTGTCGGGAATTACGAAGTTAGATAAGGTCCTACAAAATGATCTGGAGCACCTTTAAACCCCTAACACTATAGTCTTAGAAGAAGAAGAAAAGGGGGCAAAAATTGCCTTTTAAAAATCTCTATCTAATTGTCAAGCCAGAGATCTTAAAATGCAGGATTTCTCCAAATTTCTCCAGGGGAAGGAGAAATCCAACCATTTCTCAAGGGTAGGGACAGTAAAACTGCTATTGAAAAAAACCTATGAGACAAGTTCCTTTATGGTGCCCTAGAACTGAAGGATGGAAAACCAAGGAAGCTGCAACATAGTTGGAAAAATACTTTGCATCCATGTCTCTTCCTTGGGAAAAAAAAATCTAAAGCAAACCTAGTGGGAAAATGTTAAAATTGTATTTTGTCAATTTGAATGACAACCAGTTTTGGAGACACATACAAAAACAAAAGAGGCAATTATCTGCCGAGTACTAGAGAAGTAGTTGGGTTCTACTTGGAGAAAACCAGTTTGGAGAACAGCTGTGAAATATGGATTCTTTTGCATCTCTTCATGATGGCTTAGAGAAGCTACGCAAAGCACCATCCAATGAGCATAGAGAGGGACATTTCCCTCACAGCTCGCAGCAGTCAGTTGGAGTGGAAGGGGGTGGAAGGGGAACCGAGCGGCCACTTGAGCCCACACAAAGCAGAAGTCCTACCTTGATGCAGAAAACAATAGGCCAAGGTTGCCTGTCTGGTGGGCTGGAGTCAGAGGTGGGTTTCAGCAGGTTCTCACCAGTTCTGGAGAACCGGTAGCGGAAATTTTGAGTAGTTCGGAGAACCGGTAAATACCACCTCTGACTGGCCCCGCCCCCATCTATTTTCTGCCTCCCGAGTCCCAGCTGATCGGGAGGAAATGGGGATTTTGCAGTAACCTTCCCCTGGAGTGGGAAGGGAATGGAGATTTTACAGTATCCTTCCCCTGGAGTGGGGAGGGAATGGAGATTTTACAGTATCCTTCCCCTGCCACGCCCAGCAAGCCACACCCAGCAAGCCACGCCCAAGCCACACCACACCCACCAAGCCACGCCCACAGAACCGATAGTAAAAAAAATTGAATCCCACCACTGGCTGGAGTGCAGGTACCAAGCGATGTCATGTATTCCTAACCTCAAGAAATGGTCACCGGCCTATTCTGGCACTGAACCCATCATGTGGATCTGCTCTTAGAATTCATAAAGTCTCCTACTCCTGTCCTCATGTTGAAAACTTACATTTCTAGAGAATCACAAATATTTCAAAATGCTAAAAAAAATCAGTAAAACTGTCCCCGCTGAACTTTTGTTGAAAGGTTGTTTCTGCTTCTTATAAGTTCTCTTGTTCCTCCTTTTTCAATGTGTGTCCCATTTCTCTTTAAACAATGGAAAGCTAAAGTGAGCCATTCCATCAACATAAGAGATGCGCCATTAAAAATCGACAACCTGACTTGCTAGAATCTAATTTTTTTTTTTAATATCACAAAACCCACTAGAGATCTATGGGAGAAGAACAAGATTATAAGTCCCGACTCGGCAACCGATGTGAACATGTGCGCTATGAAAATTTTAGCATCTTCTCTGCTGACAGGTCTGAAACAAATCGGTATGGAGGAAACACACTGCCATTTTGTGTGCCTGTGATCACGGGCATAAATCATTTTCTGTTTGCATACCTGGAGGGCCACCAGTAAAACAGCTGTGGGGGGGAAAATGTTAATGCCTCCTCTGTGATGGAGCACAAATCAACAAACTACAGTCTCTGGCAGAACAGTATAAGCATATTTCAAAGTGACACAGCCCACAGAACCAGGGAGGCGAGGTACTCTTATTTCCATCTGCAGCTTTGCCCTTAGAGCAATACAGTTTTTCATATTTCACGTTTGGCTCTATCCACTGGCAACTTCTCCTATGTGATACTACTGGTAGCAGAGGTCGGCAGCTCATTCATTACACTGGGATTTCCATGTAGATGTTTCTGGTCGTTTCTGTGGGTTAGGAAAGTCTGTTGCTTTAAGCTGTCTTGTTGCTTGCTTCTTTTTCTGGTTGAGAGCAGTTGTCTTTTTTCCCCACATCTACTGAAAGGAACGCCAATTTGTAACCACCAAAGAAAAGAATCACAATTCAACATTAAAGGTTTGATAAACTGCTCTCCAGAATGGTATTTCTCTTTCATTTACCCAAACAGAATTGGGTGCAAAATCTGCCATTTGAAAGAACTCAAGGGCTAAAAACAGTTAAAAGGAAATGTTTTTGTTGTAATAAATTAATATAATTCTAGGTGCCCCAAAGAAGTCCTTTATACAACAGATTATTTAACAGATTTATTAAACAACAGAGCCTTTTTCTTTTTCTGTAGTTCGCTCATTATATGAGTTACAATTGTTCATTCACTATGAACAATAACCAATGGGAAGGGCTCTTGAAAAGGGAATGATTTAACATTTCTATCTGGCCTTAGGCAATTGTTGCCATTTATTGGAAAATGAGAAGGTAATTACATTTTTTTAAAGGAGTATTATTGTCTTAGAATGCAGGTTAACTTTAAATGCATAATAACAATTATTTAACTTTGAAAACTAATTGTGGCACAAAAGATACACATTAAAGTGGAATTCACACTTGTACTTTACTGGCAATTGCTACCAAAATTAAGTCAATCCCAACGGCAAGGACTTTGCATGAAAAGATCAACCAGTAGTTTCAAATGGAGTATGGTAACATTTATAGATTAAAATTTACTATTGTTACTCTCCAGAACTTAAGATTTCCTAACAGAATATAATTAGTCCATTGATTTGTGCCTATTGCTCCATCTTATTTCTCCCCTCGCCACATCTGCAAATTCAGAGGAAAAGAAAGGGGTTGTCAGTGGTACTCCCACCTTCAACATCAACAGGATCTTTCAGCTCTTCCCTAATATGGAAAAAAGCTGAAGATGATTCTCAACAACATGAAACTGCTGTTTGTACACCCGAGTCACCTGAGATGCCTGTAGTGTCTAAAGATGGGATAGCACTGCCTTAAGAAAGCAGGTCTGTGGTTTGTGTTGTGTTCTGACTGACCTCTAAATGAACTCTAAATTGTTATGCTTAGCTGAACTCTGAATGAACCCTGATTTGCTATGTTTCAGTTGAACTTTAACTGAACTGTATGTTTTCACTCAGGTCCAGTGTTTGAATGCTCAAACGTTATTGGTTGTTGTGTCTGACAGCCCTCTATAAAAGAGCTAGCTGTCAGACCGTACTTTACTGGTTGTCTTGAGTTGAGCTAATAAAAAGAGCTGTTCTGAAGTCAGTCTCCTGTGGTCGTTCCCACTCTCTAACAGTTTGGGTTCCTCCTGGGCTTACAGATACTGTGGTATGGGCAAGTGTCTTACACCCTACGGTTAGGGTGGCTTTTGCTCACCTATCTGAAGCAGGAGAATCTCACTTTCATTGCTACACAGTTAAGACTATTGCAACACACTTTAAATGTGGCTCATTTTGAAGATCGAGTTTCGAACTACCTTAATTTCATACGCCAGCAAAATAATGCATAGAATCATCCAATACAGATTGGAAGCCTACATGGGTTGGGGAAAAAGATGACAGATGTTCAAGATGGCTTTTAAAAAGCCTGAAGAACACGAGACATTATTGTGATGCACACTTCCTAACTGAATAAAATATACCAGAAAGAAGTCGGTATGTGTTTCATTGATTGTAAAGTCTTTGATTTGATTCTAGCATGTCAAGCTGTGGAATGTGCTTAGAAAAATGGGAATCATCTCATTGTTCTCATGAGGAACCTATATATAGATCAGAAAGCTATAATACAGACAGTGAAACAGACTGGTTCCAGGTTGGTCAAGGAGTGCCACAAGGCTATCTATCCTCCCCATATTTATTCAACCTTAATGCTGAATATATAATAAGGTGTTGGAAGAAATATCCAGCTGGTTCAGTTCCAAGCCGGGAGAAAGGCACTGGAGACAAAATGAAGGCTGGAGGCTGATTGGAAAGATGGTTTAACGATGAAGCAGAACCACATGGGTGGTCCTGGGCAGCTGACCACATGGAGTTGAGAGTAGGGGGGGTTATACTTTCTCTTGGGCTTTGCACTTGAACTTCCTGTTCCTGTGCAAGAACATGTATTCTATTGGCTGTTGTAGGGGTTATGTAGGGGTCATAGCTGGCTCTATAGGTTGTCTGAGCTCCCAGGTTTGGTTGAAGTTTGGACTGCTGAGATGATGCAATGAAGAGGCTTGTATTCTGAAGGGGTTGTTGGGCAATTCCTATTATGGCTTAATGGTTTTGTCCTGGTTTGGATCTTGAGTGAGGGCTAATCCTATCACTCTGCCTTTGTTCAGACTTTGCTGCAGGGAGTAATGGATTACCAAATCTGCATTTCTAAAAACTGCCCCAGCTCAGTATCTGCTTGGGGGCAGGGAGCTGGGGCTCTGAATTTCTGAATTTCTCCCTTAAGATTTTTCTTTTTCTTTTAGGGGAAATATTTTATCCTGCCTTTTTTTTTTATTATTCCTCAAAATATTTCATTCTTCGGGGGGGGGCGCTTCCCACAAAGGGAATTTGGATTGGAAGAAGATGAGCATGATTTTAAAACTGGAGGAAGAAACTTCATTATACTTATGAGGCTATCCTGATAGCTGAAAATGCAAAGAATCCGCAGGCTTTAGTAATAAAAGTCAAGGAGCACAGTGAAAAAAAAAATGGGGTCAAAATTAAATGTAAAGAAGACCAAAATAATGGCAAAGTGAAGTGATATATTCTGCCTTTTAGGATCAATCGTCAACAGTAAAGAAAACAGCAGTCAAGAAGGAGGTCAGAGATGAGCATTGTAGCCATGAAAAGATACTCAAATGCTGTGATACGTCTTTACCCTCAAATATCACAATCAAGAAGCCATGGCCCTGTGGCACTCTATGGAAGTGAAATTTGGACTTTGAAGAAATGGCTCAGGAAGACTGTGGATGCTTTTGAACTTGGATGTTGGGGAAGTCTCCTGAGAATACAAACCAATGGATTATCAAAGAAATCAACTTGGAGTTCTCACTTAAGGTCCAAATAACCGAGCTCACATTCCCCTGCTTCAGACTCAGATGCAAAGACCTAGCACTCTGGAGAAGTCTCTAAAGCTGGGAAAGGTGGACCATCACCACTAAGGTGGATGGGCTCAGTTACAGTGGTAATGAGTACATCATTGAAAGACCAGATTAGGGACATGCTCTCATGGAGAAAAGCTATGTGATTGCTAAAGTTGAAATTACTTGATGGCCCATAATGAATGAATGAATGAATGAATCAATCAATCAATCAATTAATCAATGCAATAAGAATCAACCGACCTGATCCACGTATCCCAGGAGATGATGCTTGGGGTTCCTCACTACTGTGAAGTAACAAGAACCAATGTTTGTGTGGTGTTATTTTTCAATTGCTGCAATTGTGTTGTAATATTTTGGTGCATATCTGACTAACCTCAGTACTATAGGCTTTCTGGAAGTGTTAAAACTGAACTGTTTTGGAAGATCTATGGATGATTAAGATACCAATGATATATTATTTTTATTGGCATTTGGTAGTGCATTTGATGTTATGATTTTTAGCTTTATCGTGGATTCTTCAGTCTAGTATTCTATATGTTATTAACTCCCCAGAAAGTCCCTTCCGCCTTACTGCACTTCCAACATAGTGAAGCTGAAAATCATGCATTGCTAAACATCCTCTGAAGTGTCCAGTAAAGAAAATATTATATTGAATGAATCACCTCTTAATATCATAAGGTCCATATTGAATTTCTTTAAAACACTAGCCTATTGATTTTTTTTTAAAGTGGAACATTCCATCTCTTTGTTTCAGATTTATTGTTTGTGACTCTTACTGATATTCTTTGCCATTTATGTATCATTTGCAATCATTCACTTTATCTTCTCTTCCAAACACAATTAGCTTGCTATTTAATCAATTAATTGTCAGACCCGTTGTTCTTGTTGCATCACATAATATCTGAGGAGGAGGAGGAGGAGGAGGAGGAGGAGGAGGAGGAGGAGGAGGAGATTGCAATTTTTATATTCTGCTTTTTATAACAATTTTCCAGCACTTATAACTAAATGCAGTACAGACATAGGATGAAGAAATAATTAATATTATAATGTACTACTATCAAGAATTACTGTATATCATAATATAAAATAAGGAGTTTCTAACAAACTAAAAGGCCTTTGACATGCAATATCACCAACTACAGTTAAACACTCAAATTACCAGGTAAGATTTATTTTAAACAATTTCATAGTGGCTCATTTTAAACTTCAAATGATCCAATCCCAAGCCTAATTCTAATTGGAATTTATTTTAAAGTACCAAACCCAGATAAGAAAAGCTGTCAACCATAATCATGACTATACAAGAGTATACAAGAGAACTCAGCAATCCTGGCCCAATAACTGGAACAAAAGCACAGGCACATGAGCCCCTAGCAGAATTAGATATGCCCATTCTAATGGTACAACACAACACAACAAATACAATCTGCTATCTAATATCCATGCTTAGTTTAAGACAGTGACAGCATATCCAGTCAGAAACCTTGCTTGCCTAGGCACTTGGAAAGAGGCTCTAGTATTGTCCAGAGCAGAGGATGAAGGATAAACATAAAAGTTGTCATCACAGTTGTGATAAGTGAATTGGGAACATGAAATCAGTCAGTCTAGCACAAGGGTTCATATAGAAAATACTAAGAGAACCAATGCTGAACCCTGAAAAACCCTTGCTGATAATGGGAAAGATCGAGACCTGAAGCCATTCTATGAAAGTGTCAGCATCTTCTGAGATAAGACTGAAGCAACTTAAGTGTCATGCCTGCAACACCATGGGAATTCTATTGTGACACTAATATTAGATGGTCTAGATACTAAATGTGGGAAATATCATGAATGCTAATAGATGTTAGTGACAACCCCAAACCCTTAATGACATGAGCCACTGAGAACAGGTTCAGAAGACTATTGGGAAAAGGATGAAGCACGGTCTGATAATGAACTTCAGGTGACAAATCATTTGAGTTAGCAGCCATCAATGTAACCCTATCTGCACGCAAAAGGGCACATGCATTGTGCTCCCCCCAAAACACTTCTAATATTACGACATTCCTTAAACCTTTACCCTGAACTGTATTATATAACCGACTTTGTCCTACTGTCTGCTCAATGAACCATTCAAGTGAGCATTCCATTTATTCTCACAAATGCTTTACTTGTATCCTCTGCACTCAGGAATGTGTGCGTTATTTGAAATCAGCAAAGTAGAACACATCTTTCTTGCAAAATCCTTACTCCATTCCCCCCATTAAATCTGCAGGTTATTAAGTACTGACTCCAGATAAGGGCTCCATTAATGGTAAAGGAAATCCATTCCATTACTCCAGCGGTGGGTTGCTCCCGGTTCGGCCCGGTTCTTAGAACCAGTAGCGGCAGCAGCGGCGGGAGGCTCCGCCCACCCACCCAGGACGCTTCTGCGCATGTGCACGCGCAAACCGGTAGCAACAGGTTTTAGAACCCACTACTGCATTACTCCAAAAAATACATTCAGCATGAAGGACTATTGGCAATGTGGACCCATTAAAAATGCCTCTGTTTCAAACACTGCTGTTAGTAATATTAAAAGAATATTGGTGAAATTTATGGCTGTGCTTTTCATTGTTAATCTGGAAATAAAATCCTGGACATTGTGAAGCAATTATTCTTTTTAAAAAAAGTTTCTGGATTTTCCCTCCCTGGATGGAATCATCTAAGAGAACTTCCGTGGTCAGCTTGAATTCATCACAGGGGTTGGTGCTTCTTGCTGTTAATTTTTAACAGTAGAGCCATCTCTGGGTGGTCGCCTGTGGTCTTTCCTTAGCTACCACAAAGATTTTCTTTCACGAAAATAGAACGTACTCTTGGAAACCAGCTGACATAAACTAAATTGAATTTGACCCCATAGGAAGAGCCTAATAAATAAGGGAACTGGCTCAGCACAATTCTCTAACCTATTTAACGGCAGTGGTTTTCTAAACCCGACATTCAACATTTTAAAAGGTAAAGCAGCACACGCTTTGAGTGACTTCTTTTACAATAATAGGACTAGTAAGGCAAGGAACTTTTTAGAAGCTAGCACCTAATTGCTTGGAAAACTATTTTACATTTGCTGCTTGGTTTTGGCTTCCCTGTACTGAGAGAAAGAGAAGAAGGGGAGAAGGTTCAATTTGGATTTGTTTCAAGTGTGCATCAAGAGGAACATCTAAAAAAAAAAGACAGACCTCTGGGTGGAGATTTAAATCTGCATGAAATATAGCAGTAAAAAAGCAAAATAGTGGCCAGAACAGGAGAGAAATGCTACTGAGGGTGGTTTCCCTGGATTAAGATCTCTGTTATGGCCATTTGACCCAAGAGGCCCCTTGATCTAACCTTGATCTTATCCAAATAGTTATGACATGAGTTTACACGCTTTCGGCTTCTGTTTTTTCTCTCACAGGGAGCTACATTTAGACAAATGGTTTCAACAGTATTCCCTTGCTCTTTATCCTCCTTGGAATTTGCCATCTCCTTCTTGGCCTTAGGCAGGAGGGGTGTGGGGAAGAGAAGAGCTAGTTATTAAAGTACTGTCACTAATATTTAATTGGTTGAGGGGGGTTGTTTTTTTTTACTGTCACACATGACAGGTCAAACCAGATGTTTCCTCTGCAACAGAAAGCTTAAAGCCATGTTGCTAATAAAATCAAGGAAGGACATGCTAGAAACCTCCACCCTCGAAGAAGATGGCCTGATATATAGATTGGGAGTTGTGTTGTTGTCCTCGCTGCTTTAAGCACCAAGCTTCTTTTTAAAAGAGTTCTTCTAATGGCAGTTGACTCTGCCTTTTTTTATGATAGCTCAGCAAAGTTCCGATAGGAAAAAGTGACTATGGAAGAGAATTGATGTAATGTTATTTGTAAAAAATAATGGGGTAATTGATACCGTGAAAGCATGAGAGACCTTTCCCTTAGCATTACTGTGATTGTTGTGTTCCGGTAATTCCTCCGACCGCTCTAGGAGCGGGAACGGAAGAGAGCTGTGATTGGCTGTCCTGTTGCCAGCCAGCTATAAATAGCGGCTGTCAAACGGGCGCTAGTAGTCCACGCATTCTGTTAGCAAGTTATTACTGTTAATAAACGTTAACATGTTAGCTCTTAACGTTGTCTCGCCTCAGTTCTTGCGCCCAGCCTGGCTCACCCGACAGAGCAGTGATCATATAAGGCATATTCAGGACTGATGACCAGCATTTTTCCACAGTGTATGTGTGGGGTGGACAAGAATGTTTATTTTGGGATTACATCAGAACTGGGAAATAAATTTCAATGAACTTAATGGACTTAATTCTTAGTATCCTTGTCTTGCCTTCTGCTGCAGAAGAATCCTCAAAAAGGAATCATGTTGAAAATGTGGCATTCCTGTCAGTATATGGGAACATTGGGCATGCTGTTGCATTAAATTACATTCCCATGCTGAGGTGGTATGTCATACACATTTCTATATATAGTTTTAGTTTATTTTATATTCATTTTGATATTTGCTTCTTCTTGCATGCTGTCAAGATATGAGTACTTGATGGATGATAAAGAAATATTTTAAGAAAATAAAGTGCTGAGTCAGCCTGCCAAATTGCTGCAATATTATTAACATAGCGTACAACCTTTAAAAGATTTCATCAATTACCTCTAAGCCTGAAGATTGCTGAATGGATCTTATGGGGTAGGGGTGGGGGGTGTCAGATACTTCCATGAATGTCAAACCATTTCTAAAAAGATGGTTCAAAAAAATATGTCTGAAGGTGAAAGATTAAAAGCTAAGAATTAGGCAAACGTTTTTCCAAGAGATTAATGCAAGGAAAGCACACACACACACATATTTATCTTTGCCAATGCTGATCACATTTCTTGCTTGAAGTTTGCTTCTCTCTCCCGTTTAGCATACAATCAAACTTTGTGAGGCTCTGCAAAGCATCCAAAATAGGTGTTTTGTTGCAATGCAGGCTCACTCGTATGGACAAATCACCTCTCTTGAAAAGCTCCCTTTTTTGCTCTGAATACCTGTGCCTGTGGATGCACAGTTCCCAATTCTGCTTAAACCACCAGCAAAGCAAAATGCAGGCTCGCTTGCTCGCATGGACAAATCACCTCTCTTGAAAAGCTCCCTTTTTTGCTCTGAATACCTGTGCCTGTGCATGCACAGTTCCCAATTCTGCTTAAACCACCAGCAAAGCAAAATGGCGGTGCTGAATCCACCTATAGATGCAGTCATGTCATAACTTTAGTTTTATTCCTTTTCTTTCTTGTCTTAGCTTGCATCTTTTTCTTTCTTCTCATTTCTTTCTTTTCTATCTCTTTCTTTCTTTAGATTTGTCTTTTACTCTGTGTCAAATCCTTAATAAATATAAATAAATATTTTTTAAAAAAAAACCAGAAGCAGCCAGGAGCAGCTTTTACAAGCTTTGTAGAAGACACATCAGCTCATCTTTTAAAAATGTTTTGCGCAGGCTTCCAGTTTGTAGCCTCTTTGTATGTTACTATATTTACTAGTTGTTTCTTCTCCTCCTCTTTCCTTTTTATAGCTGTCTCATAAATTTAAGAGTTGATAGCAGTGATGTCAAGACATTGTAGTTAAGCTATGTTTCCTGTTGCAGGTATTAATTGAAAAATAGAGTTATTCCCCCCCCCCCAGTGTAGTTGACCTGAAATGCCATATTCTCTCCTTACTCCACCCCTTGCAACTCCTTAAACAGACTTGGTCAGTTCCTTGTTTTTCAGTATTCTCTCCCAGTTCTTTTTTTTAATTATTTATTTATTTATTTATTTATTTATTTTTATTTATTTATTTTGTCAAGTACGTATTTGGTAATATACATAGGTATAACATTATTTATATACATAAGATGGGTACAAATAAAAGGGAACGTTTGGACAGGGACGGTAGGCATGCTAGTGCGCTTATGCACGCCTCTCTCTCTCTCTCTCTCTGTCCTATCACACCCTCAAATCTCTTGCTCCTTTCCTCCCCACCTTTCTGTTTCCTAGGACAAGCAGAAAATGAGATTTTATAGGCTTCCCACTGTTATTGCTCTTCTGAGATTAGTGGAATTGGATCCCCTCCCCTTAAGACACAGATCAAAAAGAGAGAAAGCACCAGCTGAGTAAAGGCAGAAAGCAAGAATTAGGATGCTGAGTTTTTTTAAAAATGAGAGGGAACACCACATGATAGAATAGAGATCATTTTAGGCCTATTTAGCTCTTGGTGATATTTTAGCATCCCTCTGCAAAAAAGTTTAATATTCATTACTCAATCAGTACACCAGCCTTGAGTATACAGATTAATTTTTTTAATGGGCTTTAAAAAGTTAAATTAATTAAAAATTAAAAGCATAGGCTACTACTGGGCTTCTTTGCTCTAAGCTGTTCTCTGCTGCCTACAAGAAAAGGGTTTGTGAGACACTTTCATCTCCCCCAACTTGGCAGCTTCCCAATGTGTTAGGCTCAGTTTTCCTAACCAACATCGCCACCAAACACTTGAAAATTTATTGGAGACTAGGAGCTTATTCTGATGTATCCTATCTTTCCACAATAATGATGCTTTGTCCTATTTCTGGACATGCTCAAATCTTACAACTTCATATCTAGATTACTCTTCCCTTGTATAACAAAGCAATGACTTAACTCATCCTGTCATATATTAGCTCAACCCAACCGAAGGAAATAGATAGGCATTTGACCTTGAAGTATTAGATAGCAACAAACCCAGCCCTAAATAAGCTCCTTAGGGTGATGAACAATACTGTATCCTTTTCTCATTCCAGGTTAAGTAGTTTATCATCCAGCAATTGAAATGTATTTTAGCACTGGCACTGAAGCAAGAGCTTTAATTGTACCTGAGGGAGGCAGATTAGTTAGGTCCTTGGACTCAGCTTCCCACACCCAGCTTCTGTCATTTGAGGTTGCCACTAGTTGTCCCTCACTGGAGAGAGACAGCTCTGTAGGTGCACGTCTGACTTTAACCATCTGTGAAGGCCTAATTTTGTGCGTATTTGTTTGTTTTCTTCTCATCAACTTTTTCCATAATGGAAAGATTGATTAACAAGTCCTAAGAGTGTACATCTTACACGATGTACTGCACATAGATCTTCGGTCTCCTTGGTTAATAAATACATGGGGAACTTTGACAGCATCTTCCAGTACTCCTATAATGGTAGTCCAGTACTCCTATAATGGCATCCACCCAGAATGCCCATCCTGGCATTTGTAGTCTGTCACAAACACCAGTTTATCAGGAGTCAGGCTATAATGATGTTTGCCACTCACTATTGTTTACCCATCCCAGATTGATGATAACGATTACATGCCATTGAGTTGTTGTCAACTCTTAGCAACCACATAGATAGTTTTTCTCCATGATTACCTGTCCCTAAACTGGCCCTTCAGATTTTACCTTGGCTTTTTTCCTGACAAATGATTCATTTCTAAACCATGACTGGACTGCAGCCAACCACCATTTTTTCTAAGAATACAGATGTGGCCTAGGTGAATGCCAGAGGCACTCATGAAAATGGCTTTGAAGTGTTTTGGCTTCCAATTTAATTTGTTTAACATGAAAAAATATAATCCTTTTTTTAAAAAAGTCAAGTATAATAAAATCCTTGGTAGACATCAAGAGAAGTTAAAGAGTCACATTGGTACACCAGTTCAATGTTAGAGAACCCAATGCTGTAACATTTCTATGCAACAACAACTCCACGCACATACTTGGTCTTACATTATGCTTAGACACATAAATGTCTCCTACATATATATAAACACATACTGTATATACATACAGGCCCCCGTGCATACATACATACATTGCAGAGGTGGGTTCCTCCCGGTTCGGACCGGTTCGCCCGAACCGGTAGTGACCCGCTGGTGATGTCACAATGATGTCACAGATCCAGTTCAGTCAGTGCCAGTCCGTGGATGCCGCCATCTTTTTTTGAATTTTTTTTAATTATTTTTTTTGAATTTTTCCCGGGTTTTTTTTCTTCTGCGCATGTACAGAAGCCGAGTTTCCGGCACTGCGCATGCGTCGCCATCTTGTTTTTGGCTTTTTTGGAGGGGATTTTTTTATTTTTTTGCACTGCACATGCGCATGCGCACGCGTGCAAAGCGTGCGCGCTCCCACAAGGCGCGGCCACGGCGCGGGAGGAAGCGAACCGGCAGCGAGGTAAGTTAGAACCCACCCCTGATACATTGGTATGCATACCTATACATGCACATTGAAATGTTAATGTTACACAGAGGTAGGGATAAAAATATTCCATCCCGCTGGAATCTGCCACTGGAAACTGATTATTTCCCATTCTTTCAGAATAAGCCTGGCTCTGTAGTTTATTCCCTATCGTTCCCCTCATGTTACCACTAACTTTCAGAAAGGAAAGACTGGAGTTTTGCACCCCTCCTGCTCTTGACTTTTTACTTGAAAATGTGATGTCTATACTATCCAGGCTTTCTGTAGATACCCTTGGGCAGAAACTAAAAATATAGCTGTGTATTGTCAACATTATGAAAGTGGATTCAGTGCTGAGTACACTGAAAATTCTGGCAGATCACTGGATGTTCTTTTCCAAGGAAGGAATTAGCAACAGTACAGCACGCAGTGCATTTCGTTCATCCTGAGACGTCCATGGAAGTTAGCCCAAGGGCTTTTTTCTTGGCGTTCCACTGTCCAACTACGTTCCCTGTGACTTCTGAAAGAGGGCCAAACTTTAATGTGCAAAACTCATTTTAAAAATGGACACTTATGGCACAAGAAGTGTGAGTTCCTTCCTGACCTAGAGATCCAAACCTTTATGGATCTCTTCGGACCATTTGTATTCTCCTCCTTACTGTGTTGCAGAAAAACTAGGTTGTGCCTGAAAACACTTGTGACTTTCAGTGCAAGAAGCATTTTACAGAAAAGAAATCAGTGGTGGGTTTCAAATTTTTTTACTACTGGTTCGGTGGGCATGGCTTGGTGGGCATGGCGTTGCTTGGTGGGGATTGCTTGGTGGGCGTGGCAGGGGAAGGATACTGTAAAATCTCCATTCCCACCCCACTCCAGGGGAAGGATACTGCACAATCTCCATTCCCTCCCCACTCCAGGGGAAGGTTACTGCAAAATCCCCATTTCCTCCCCACTCCAGGGGAAGAATACTGTATAATCCCCATTTCCTCCCGATCAGCTGGGACTCGGGAGGCAGAGAATAGATGGGGGCGGGGCCAGTCAGAGGTGGTATTTACCGGTTCTCCGAACTACTCAAAATTTCCGCTACCTGTTCTCCAGAACTGGTCAGAACCTGCTGAAACCCACCTCTGAATATAACCCATTGCAAACAAATACAATACCATCCGTCGTTATTACCCCACTGATTCACTAATTCTGCTAAGCTTATCATCCTTCCTCCCCAAAGACTCCCAGGAAAAGCACTGCTTTTCCTGCTGTTTCTATGGATATTTATTGATTGATTGATTGATTGATTGATTGTATTTCTATGCCGCCCAACTCCCAAAGGACTCTGGGCAGCTTACAACAAGAGTACATTGTAGAACTCTTAATGCAGTGAACAGAGATATTGGGGTGTATGAGGCTGAACAACTTGAAACTTAATCTTGATAAGTTGGAGCGACAATGGTTGGGAAACCAGGATGATTTGGCTTGAGAAATACAACCAGTTCTGGATGGTATTGCAGTTCCCTTAATGGATCCCATTTTCTAGTTTGGAATTTCTGCTGAATGTCACCTGATTTGTTGTGTTAGTAGTCAGGAATGCCTTTTATCTGCTCTGTGTAGTATGCTAGCTGTGATTCTATGTAGAAAAAGCAGACTTTGTCATGGTTTCTTGTACTCCAATCACATCTCTTGACTGTAATGCACTCCAGGATCTTTTGAAGACAGTCCTGAAATTTCAGCCACAATACATTGGTTGTTGCTGGTAGATGAGGAAGGCGATTATAACATGCACTATTCATTTTGTACCATGTATGCTACTTATTGTGTGCATCTGGTTTAAATGGACAGTCTTAAGCTTCTTCTGCTTCTTCTTCTTCTTGTGCCATGTCCGTCATTGGACGTTGGTGATCACATTGGCGATCCTATTTTTATCAACAGCCGCATGAAAAAGTCTTAAGCTATCTAAACTTAAATAGACTGGAATCTGGTTATTCAACTGCTTGTATACATAACAATTTGTATGGGTATTTGTGTGAAGGTCCTTTCATGAACCTATCTAGGAGATCAATTTTGGGGTAGCTATATGAGGCAGGGCATTTTCAGCCGTGAACGGACTCTGGGTTTTCCTGCTTCCTTTTTTGTTTTTGTCTGAGAAGCACATATAGAATACTACACTTCCCAGTACTTCTGGGCTTGTCAAAGGATGGTTTGGGTGTGAGTACTTAGTTCACACATGCATATATAAATGGGGAAAGCAAAATTAGAAGAACGTATTTTTAAAGCAATTCATTTTTAATCCACACACAATTATGGATTATAATCTCTCCCTCCCTCCCTCCCTCCCTCCCCCCTCTCTCTCCCTGCTCATTTTTCAAGTATGACATCTACAAGTCTGTTACATTTATTTATTTATAAAATTTATAGGCCGCCCATCTCAAGGTAACTCTGTGTGGTTTACAATAATAAAAAAATAAAACTGGATAAATTAAAAGCATAAATAAATTGATACAAAATCCAAAACCTATGGCCCAATTAAAAGATGGGAAGGGCAGGAGCAGGATGGGGATGGAGGTGGGTTCTGCTGTTAATCAATCAACCACCTCCACTGTGACACTCCCCTACTGAAGCAACAAACTAAGTAGCAGAGGCAGACTGTTTAGGCTCTTCCTAAACAGGAACAGGAGATTTGGGGCCAACCTCACACCGGGGGTGGGTGGGCAAGATGTTTCACAGGGCAGGTGCCCTGGCAGAGAAGGCCCTTCACCTGGATCGGAATAGTCAGGCTGATGGGGCCTGCAGCAATGCCTCCTCTGCCAGCATGGGTAGGGTGGGCCAATCCCAGTGGGATGAGACGGTCCCTCAAGTATCTCCCTCACACTTCTCAAGAGAAAAAAAAATCTCCCTGATCTACCTGTGAGAGCTGTTAATGAAGAAGACCCTCTCCCCACAGTCACCTTAGCTTAGGACCAGGTTTTGACATATGGCCAACTATCTGCCAAAATCTGCCTTATCCTTTAGGGAGAATGATAGTGATTTTTTTCCGTACTAGCAAGTGTTGCCAATTGCTTTCCTTAAGCTTTCTCACCCTAAATCTGTGAGGACAGGGCCAGTCTCTGACCTCATTATTATTAAAGCAGAATGTGGATGAGCGTTAAAAGCCACATGCCAGTATCTTTTATGCAGCTTCATGGAGAAAAGTACATTAAAACAGCAATGAGAAAGATAGAATTCTAAAGCTCCCTCCAGTTTCCTTTTGCTGACAAGGATAGCACATCCTTCCAGGACCTGTGACCTGGAATATATGTTCAGTTTTTATCTAACAAACATGGCTTTTGACTGTATCTACTCCTCAAACTGGAAGTGAGCATTATTAATTAGTCACATCCAGTTTACTTTACTGAACGGCACCAGAGGTGGGTTCTTACCGGTTCTATCCGGTTCTTTAGAACCGTTAGTAACTCGGTGATGATGTCATGGAGCCGGTTCTGTCGGTGTCTCCGTGGGTGCCGCCATCTTGGATTTTTTTATTGCTGCGGGCGCGCGGGCGCAAAGCGGGCACGCGCACATGGCGCAACCCTGAGCGAACCGGCAGCAAAAGGATCCAGAACCCACCCCTGAATGGCACCCTATGTGAGGCATATGTGTGTGAATTGTGTCATTCCGATTTTCTTTGGCCTGCATTGTGTCAGTTTAAAGGTTATTGAAAACCACAGGGCCTAAAAACATTTGGGACAAGGACACTTTGAAAAGGGCACGCTCTCCCATTAATTTCTCTGTTCAGAGCAGTCATCCTCAGAAACGTGGTGTCCAATACCAAGCTTCAGCAAAGGCGCAGCTGGAGATATTGGCTGGAGATGCCACCAAGGAAGGATGGCAACTGTTCTTTCAACACATCTGGAAAGCACCAGGTTGACAAAGGTTGCTTTAATTTTATCAATAGCCAGCTAGCCTTTTGTGTGTCAATCCTTTCTCTTTTTCTTCTTTAATCTCCCTTTTTCAGCTAATCCTTCCTATAGAGGTCTTCTCAATCCACCTTCCCTCCCCTTGTCACCCTCTCAATTCAGACTTACTTCCCAGCGTGCTTTTGTTCCCATTTCCCGTTCTTCTTTAGGCAAGGCTTTCATTATTTACTGCCTCCTTCAAAATGACTGATGCTGCAGATGTCGGTTAGATGGCAACATGTCTGTCATGATTATTTCTAAAGCTTTTGGAAAGAAGAAATGTGCCCTAGGACATCCATCCAGCTCATCGTCTTCCCAAGAAATGCTACGATGTCATTTCATGTACACGAGTCTCAGTTGGCAAACTGGGACCCAAGAGGTTGAGTTGAAGAACTCCCTATCAAGCCATCCATTTGTTGCTTTGGGGATTTGGGACTGGATAATTGTTAATAGCAAGATCAAGTGGTGACTTGAGGATGCCCCAGAGCTATTGCACATTTTTCATCAAATGACCATTGTGACTCAGGAGATAACAGCAAGTGCTGCAATGAAGCATTCTAGACAGATGTTTAATCCCAAACTTTGATGGGAACTGTGTTATAGCCAAAGCCAAATGAGTTGAATTTTATAAGGCTCACAAAGTCAATAATGATAATTACGGGGGGGGAGTTAGTATTTGATTTTTTTTTTAAATCACATAAAGCTATTTTAAAGAACATAGAAACAATAGTTGGCACATGTTAGTCGTCAGCAGACATATTTATCACGCTTGCCACTTTGTGAAGACTGGCTCCAGACAATAGCATGTATCATTTTTTTAAAAGAAAATGACCTAGTCAATTAATGGTGACTTAGCTTCCTAAATACAGGTGCTAATGGTACTCTAGTCACAGACAGTGGAATCTGCTAGACTGGCTGCTTCGGAATAAGCTTCTGGCTGAAGAGCAAGTAGGATTAAGGCCAAAGGTTACCTATACTCAATCTATATTCAATCTTAGCCACTATTTAGTCCTATTGTATTTGTTGGGAAAATATGTTAATATCCCATAGAATTTAAAGGTGAAGTTTGATTTGTTTCCAAAGCACAGGCTTTGAGAAAGCTTCTTCTGTTACAGGTAGTTCTTGACTTATGACTACAATTGAAACCAAAATTTCTGTTGTTAAGTGAGACATTTAAGTGAGTTTTGCCCCATTCTAGACCTTTCTTGCCACAGTTAAGTGCATCACTGCAGTTGTTAAGTTAAGTGAATCTGGCTTCACCATTGACCTTGCTTTTCAGAAGGTTGCAAAAGGTGATCACATGACCTTGGGACACAGCAACGATCATAAATATGCTAAATATCTGAATATTGATCACATGATCATAGAGCTGCTGCAAAGGTTGTAACTGTGAAAAACGGTCATAAGTCACTTTTTCCATTTCCATTGTAACTTTGAATGGTCACTGAACAAACTGTTGTAAATCAAGGACTACCTGCAATTGTTAATTAGAAAATTGTGGCTTCAGTGCAAGTCAGATACCCTCCAGGTTGTTTCTATACACTAAAGCTTACTTAAAAGGGAATGAAACTAGGATATTCACTTCATCCCTTCCTTTTTAATGTTTATAAAGGTGTCATTTACAGCCTGGGCCTATAGGACTACTAATGCAATCCTCTATTTTGCAAGGACTGGAGAATGTAATTATGTGCTCGCGGTTATTCATATATTCAGAAATAGAGTGATTGGCTTTTTCTTGTGTAACTTCCCAATTTACCTCTATGAAGATCTCAGATTCATTGAAGCAGTTCAAGCAAAACAGATTTGAAGGCTCCTTTCTGCCTGCCCAAGAATGTACCCAATTTTTCTCTTATGTTTAAGAGTCAGGTTTTGCTTTTATAGGTTCCCATAGGCTTCTCTTAGATCAGTGGTTCTCAACCTTTCTAATGCCGCGACCCCCCCCCTTTAAAGTCTTTTGTGGCTATGGACCGTGGTGACGGACCCCCAAGATTTATTTCCGGACACCACCATTTGGGTTCTTTTACCCTCTGCGCATGCGCAAAGCATTGCGCATGCGCAGAGGGTAGAAGAACCCAAATGGCGGCGTCCAGGCTACCAGCTGTCCGGCGACCCGCAATCACGGCCGAACCGGGACCTTTTCACTCTGTAGTGACGGTGGCACCAAAATGGCGGGCTAACGCGCGCGGCGACCCCTGTGAAATGGTCGTTCGACCCCCAAAGGGGTCGCGACCCACAGGTTGAGAACCGCTGTCTTAGATGTTGGGCTAAATTGATTTTTGCAGAAGGCTCTTTGGCCACTCTGATCCTCCTGGATGGTTAAATTCAGCTTGGAAAAAAGGCATCGCACTCAGCTTTAAACAACATGGCCTCAAGGTTCAATATCTGATTTCATGAGGTCCTAAGGGAGCCAATCTGGAATTGAAAGATAGTGAAACATCACATTTTCTATACTGATTGTCACAGTGATCAGATTATTCTCCCCCTTTGTTTGGTCCCAAACCTTAAATAAAATAATAATACAATTACTATAATTATGTTATTGCACCATGTGTAGATGATCATCACCACATACAACTCCAATAGGCTTTTCAATGTCGTTAGTGATGTGTCCCCATTTCCCTTTTTGTCAGGAGATATTTCAAATGATATGTTTGTCTCTATAAATCTCCCTCTGGTCTGACTTCTGTTTTATCTGCTGGAAAGAGGCCAAAGCTCAATGAGAGAGGATGTACTTTTCAAGCAAAAGCACTCAAGGATATAAAACAAAAAGAATTTATTTTAACATCCCATTATCTCAAACACTATGTTTTTTTATAGGAACTCATCAACCTATTCTACTACCAAGCAGTTGATGAAATGGTCTAGTTGCCAAACTCAGAGCAATGAACCTGCGTTGAAATTGCTGCTCCAATGTGTACCAAGTTCATCTGATAGCCTTGCAGAAGGTCCCATGGGATCGTCTTAGAGATGATGACAAGTATATTTCTTCAGTTAAGAAGCAGACAATTAACGTTTCTCTTCCTGATCTCCTACGATTTATAGCTTGTTTCTGCTTTCTGATGTACTGGACAGACACACACACACACACACACACACACACACACACACACACACACAAATGTTATTCGCCAACATCAACAAAAATACTCTTGAGTCTGAATCTTTTTGTGCTGTAATCTGGCACCATCATAAGATTATAAATTTCCTATTTCGATCGCAATGCTAAACTGGAAATAAGGACAATTTTCCAACTGAACAGTTTAACATGTCAATGCGGTCACTCCAGGAGAATGATGACGATGATTTAATAAAGAGTATATGGTGCAGAATGGGGATGAGTAGGCCAGTTTAAATTAACTCTGTTTATCTGTCCATTTCCAGGGGAAATGTTGGTTCTGGTATTGTTTTTTCTAGGGATTTTTTTTTGGGGGGGGGAACCCCAGCTTCTGAAGGAAAAGTCACCAGTCTGTTCAGGATGAAGAAGAATTGTGTCAAGTGTTTTATCATCTTCTAATATTTTGCTCCATGCAAAATATTTGCTGTAAAAATGCCCAACATGTCTCTAATCTCATGGCCTCACTGATATTCCACAAAGTACTAGGGTATGCCAGTTTTTACAGTTAAATAAATGAAGAGAAAACTTGGACATTTAAACAGGGAAATACAATTTCTCCCTATATTCTTATGGTAGCAGATCATTCCTGTGGTGGCCTTCTGGTGACTGTTGTCAATTCCATGATTGGCCCTTGGTAAGTCTTTGCTAAGCTATCCTTGTCACTTGCTACTCCTGGGGTGCTGATCTGGGTTGTGGAACTTTAGCTGCAGGGACCAACATAAGAACACCAATACTCTTGTTTATCTATGAATTTCGTTGGATGACTTTGGAGCAAATGTTGGCCCTTCCATGTTAAAGTCCTAGCGACTGCAAGCATCTCCAATGGAAAGCTCTGAGATACTTTGCAAATTTTGGAAGAAGCTGGATATGTAAGGAGATAGGTTCCCCATGCAAGAAACAAAATCCAGTGGATACATCGGTGCACACAATATTGCTTTAGAGTCAGGAGAAAGAGAGATTTTATGTCCCAAACTTTTTCAACAGTTGTATTTTTTCCTGGTATTGCCATCTCACCAAGATACCATAACTGGAATTTTGAGACATCTAATCTCATGGCCTCTTGAGATGTAGTTTTCTCACATGCATGTGATAGGACCATCTTCTTAATCTAACGAAAATGGTTTAATGCAGTCTTCCCCAATCAGTGCGCTCTGTGCTGTAGTGTGTATACTTCATATTTCACCTTTCAGCAATGACTGTGCTGGCTTGGAATCCCGAGAAATGAAGTACACATATCTGTGGGAACCCCAGGGGGAGGAAAGCTCATTCAACAAATGATAAAAAAAAAAATTCAGCCTGATTTTCAGTATTTTCTGGTGTGGGCCAGATTAGCATTTAGATGGGAGACTACATGGTATACTAGGGCTGTAAGGGTGACTGAAGAAAGGAAAAGGAAACCTGGAAGAAAAAGTCTACACGAGCATTTCTTGATGTCCATGAAATCAACACAAATCAAATTTTACTTTACCTTTTACTCTTTTTATTATTTTTTACAGATGCTTTTCATTTCTTTGGCTAATACATGTCACCAATGCACACATTTTCTCTTTAACAATCCTTCATTACATGGTTTTAAAAACCAAGGATTTAAGAAATTGACGACTTTTACTAGGCCTTAATTTGCGAAATCGGTTCCAGTCTCTTTGCTCACCATAATTTACTGCTGCAAAAGATTTTTCTGACACATACATTTTGGTGGCAAGATTTATTCCTGGTGTTTTTTATTCTTTACAGCCAAGAGCACAACATAAAAAAATTATGAAGTCTATAGTGTTAATAGCTAGGAGAATCTCAAGCAGTGCTCAGATTTGTCATCTCAGTACATGCATCATGTCGGGCAGTTTACTTGTAAATACTAAGAAGAAGAAAAAATCTCCACAGGGATTTTCTTATGGATATTCTGTGATGGATCTGTTATGGATTCTTACATAAGAAGGACTAACTGTATTACATTAAACTTCCTGATAATACAATAAAAAAAAATCTGCTACCTAGGATTGAACTCTCAACCTTCCAAGTGGGAAGCAAGCATCTTTACCACTAGACCACCACACAGCTCTATCCTGATAATACAATACAAATAAATAACATCTCTTTCAAGTTGAGCTTTATGTCCAAAGGACCTTCTTGGCAGAAATACACTGTAGATGTGCAGTGCACTGTCTGGCTTACAACCTTGGGACTTCCTGAGGTCTCCCATTCATACTAATCAGATGCAACTCTACTTAGCTTTTCAGGGTCAACTGAGGTCTTGTTGCTCCTGCCTCACTATATATGTGAACCTCTGGAGCTCTATACACTATAGAGCTCCAGAGGTTCACATACTTTGGAACCAAACCCACCCCCCCTCTCTCTGCCTGAGTTTTACAGATTAAAAGAGGATAATAGATAAATTCAGGGCTCCTTTGATTCTGGGCATATAGACTGGAGCAATGTATGGTGTGATTACACACAAGGGGAACCGTAAATCCATATATCTACCTTACTCAACCTGTATGCCATCGAAATATATTGGATTATAATAATTCAAGCTAGCGGAGTCCAGTCCATCTAGAAGATACTGAACCTAGGAATGCTGTGCTATACCTCTGATGGCTAGAAAAACCATTATTCTTTTTATATAGATCAAGGAATTATACAATGGCTTCAGTCATTACAGAAAAAACTTCAACCAGTGAGAGCTCATCTCTTCATTCAGTCTGCTGACCACTGTGATGTTCTTCTCTGGAACTGAAGTCCAGTGCATGAGGCCATTGTTGGGGCATTGGGCCAGAACTGAGGAGATTCAGATTCAAGGTGATTACAGATCACAGATTAACAGAGTTGGAAGGGACCTTATAGGTCATCTGTCCAACCCCCCGCTCAATCAGGAGACCCTACACCATTTCTGACAAATGGCAGTCCAATCTCTTCTTGAAAGTCTCAAATGATGAAGCTCCCACAACTTCCCTGAAGGCAACCTTTGTTCCATTGGTTGATCGTTCTCACTGTCAGAAAGTTCCTCCTTATTTCTAGGTTAAATCTCTCCTTGATCAGTTTCCATCCATTATTCCTTGTCTGGCCTTCAGGTGCTTTGGAAAATAGCTTGACCCCCTTCTCTCTGTGGCAGCCCCTCAAATATTGGAACACTGCTATCATGTCTCCCCTGGTCCTTCTCTTCACTAGACTAGCCATGCCCAGTTCCTGAAACCGTTTTCATATGTTTTAGTCTCCAATCCCCTAATCATCCTGGTTGCTCTCCTCTCTACTTTTTCTAGAGTCTCAACATCTTTTTTATAGTGTGGTGACCAAAACTGGATCCAGTACTCTAGGTGTGGTCTTACTAAGGCTTTATAGAGTGGTATTAGTACCTCACTTGATCTTGATTGTATCCCTCTGTTAATGCAACTTAGGATTGCATTGGCTTTTTTGGCTGCCGCTGCACACTGCTGGCTCATATTTAGCTGGTTGTCCACTAAGACTCCAAGATCCCTCTCACAGTCACTGCTATTAAGCCTGGTTTCACCCAGTTTATATGTGTACTTTTGGTTTTTCTTGTGTGTAGGACTTTATTTTTCTCTACATTGAATTTCATTTTGTTAGATAGGGCCCAGAGCTCAAGTCTGTCAAGATCCGTCTGGATCTTGAGGCTAACTTCTAGGGTTGCCTGGAGTACATGTGGACGATCTCATGATCTCTCTCCTGCTGCACTCTATAAATCAAAGATGGGAGGGGGTGTGTGTGTGTTTAAGGACTACTCGTTGAGTACGGTTTGTCAGCCAGTTGCGAATCCATCTGGTGGTGAAGCTATCTATCCCACTTTTTTTTAGCTTACGAAGAAGTAGGTTGTGGTCTATTTTGTTGAATGCCTTGCTGAAGTCTAAGTACCATATTTTTGAGAGTATAAGACGCACTTCCCCCCCCCTAAAAGAGGGTGAAAATTTGGGTGCGTCTTATACACCGAATGTAGCCCTGCCCACCTGCCGGCCCCCACCCACCGGCCTCTTCCTCCCAGCAATTTGCCTCCTTGCAGCAAACAGCAAACAGCCTGTTTCAGTTTCAGCTTCAGCACAGCCTTGATTAGCACAAGCAGCTGATTGTCGTTTGGATCGGCCTCCCGACCATCAGCTGTTTCAGGCTGCAGGGATTGCCATTGCCTATTGCCGCCTCCGCGCACCCCATTTTCAGCCTCCGCATCCCATTTTTGGCCTCTGCGCGCCCCGTTTTCCACCCATTCCGATCCCCACCACCTGGAACAGGCCAAAAACGGGGCGTGCAGAGGCTGAAAACTGGATGAAACTGAAACTGAAACAGGCTGTTTGCTGTTTGCTGCAAGGAGGCAAATTGCTGGGAGGCAGAGGCAGATTTTTTTTCTTGTGCTAATCAGGCTGTGCTGAAACTGAAACTGAAACAGGCTGTTTGCTGTTTGCTGCAAGGAGGCAAATTGCTGGGAGGCAGAGGCAGATTTTTCCCCCTTGTTTTCCTCCCCAAAAGCTAGGTGCATCTTATACTTCAGAGCGTCTTATACTCCAAAAAATACGGTATATTATGTCCACAGTATTTCCCTGGTCTACTAATTTAGTCACTATGTGACTACCTATAGAGCCCTACATGGCACTTGAGTCAGTTTATTTGAGCCCTTGGCTGCTAGTTATTACTTTACTCATTTCTAGGTGTTGGCAGATCCGTTTTTTTATTATCTTTTCCAGTATCTTCCCGGGTATTGATGTTAAGCTGATTGGTCTGTAGTTTCCTGGGTCTGTTTTTTTTCCCCTTTTTTGAAGATGGGAACCACATCAGCTCTTTTCCTGTCCTCTGGTAGTTCCCCGGTGCTCCAGGATTTTTGAAAGATGTGGTGCAGTGGTTCTGAGATGACATCTGCCAGCTCCTTTAGAACTCTGGAGTGTAAACCGTCAGGTCCTGGTGATTTGGTCATCTTCAACTAACTACCCAGAGGGCAGAACTAGACGCAATGGATTAAAACTACAGGGAAGTTGACTGGGCAGTACTTTTCAAGCAGTACACTTGGGACCAGATTCTGTTCTTATCTTCAAATATATATATATATAACGGACTGTCGTTTGTAATTAACTGTCTGGATGGCCCCTGGAGGGGCCGAAAGGCAAAAAGGAAGCAGTATGCTCCCTCCCATATTTGGGTATACCAGGTGATTTAACAGAGAAAAAACCATATATATATCCTTGTCCCTGGAACATGCAGATAGGGAGAAGAATCCTGTGGCTCAGAGGTTTAATCACTTGCCTTGTTAGGCAAGTGGCCCGGGTTCTAATCCCATAAGGGTGTGGCTAGCTGATGAGAGCTAAATAGCTTNGTACTTTTCTTCTAGTCTCCCTTTATTTATGTAAAAATATAACATATAGAAACGGACTGTCGTTTGTAATTAACTGTCTGGATGGCCCCTGGAGGGGCCGAAAGGCAAAAAGGAAGCAGTATGCTCCCTCCCATATTTGGGTATACCAGGTGATTTAACAGAGAAAAAAACATATGTATATGTATATGTATATGTGTATGTGTATGTGTATGTGTATGTATATGTATATGTATATGTATATGTATATGTATATGTATATGTATATGTATATGTATATGTATATATGTTCTGATATGACATCAACAAGGCAAAAAGAGAATGGCAAGATAAAATTTTGGACAAATTAATGCCTAGAGGAAAGTTTTGTAGTTAGGAATCAGAGAGGAAGGAAGGAATAGACAATAGTGTTGTGGTTAGGGTGTTGGACTGGTACCAGAGAGACCAAGTTCAAGTAGCCCCTGAGAGACTTTGGGCCAATTGCTTTCTTTCAGCCCCAACTACTCCTGGTTGTGTGGGGGGGGCGGGGAATGGAAGGAAAACTCCTGAGGAAAGAGTGGGACAACTGCTCTGCAAGGAAGGTTAAAAAAAAAAAGTCAAGATGCTGACGGCCATGGCTGCATGATAGAAGCCCCGCCCCTTTGGGAATCAACATATGGACAAAAGGGACAACACTTCCATTATGCCCCCCCCCATCCACCATCTTGTTTTCTTTTCATTCCTTCCCCATGAAGATGCCAATGGGGGGAGACATAAATCTAGCAAATAGATCATAGTATTTCAGTTTATAATCGCATTTTTTAAAAAAAAACTTTTTTTTTAAGAAATTAACTGATCTATTACTATGCCAGAACAATCCTGGGCTCTCTCTCTCTCTCTCTGTGTGTGTGTGTGTGTGTGTGTGTGTGTGTGTGTGTGTGTGTGTGTGTTTTGCATCCTTTGCCTCCCCATTTCTACAACAGCTTCTCACCAAACGTCACAGGCATTTTCCCCAGTCCTAACTTGCTTCTTGTATCTCTCTTCAAAACCTCGGCTCTATCTCTTTTGCCCAGCTGCAAGTGAGTCACAGCATCTCCTACCTGACAGAAGAAGATACCTTTGATAGCCAGGCACAGCTCTAAACCTGAAACACATGCTCGGCTCAGATATCAACAGAACTTTAATTTGCATTGATTCATTAGCAGTGCTTTCAATATCATCGCAAAGGGAAATGTAAAATAATTGGAGTATAAAATGCCCAGCAGAAAGAAAAGGGGGGGGGGTGAGAGAGAAAGAAAAAGAGAAAAAACAAGGAGATGAAGAAAGGAGGGCCAAGAAAAAAAGAGGAAGAAAGGAGAGCAAAGCAAAACAGCTTGCACCGAGCTAGGCTTTCAACTCAGGTCCAGTCCTGAGTTGACCCTGATGGGAAAATGCCTATCTTTGAAAATGAATTTTGTAGGCAGCTGCTCCGGTCATAAAATAAGCATGATATGCTAGTGAATGGCTGACATTGCTAAAGTTCCTCACCATTGCAAACTGGAACAGAAGGCTGACTTGCTAGAGAGCAACTATCATAGCTGAGGTTTAGATGGGGAAAAGGTAGGAGGTGCACACTGTGCCAAACATGTGACAGATTTATTCTGTCTACTGTCAGCAAGACTTTAAATAGTATATGTGAAAGAAAGGTCCTGAGGAAGATTTCTATTTCAGGATGGAAAAAAAGGAATATCCTAGCTTGGTATCACTTCTGAACCGAGTAGTTAGAGCTAACCAAAGAACTCCCACAAACCTTGATATACACATCTAACCACAATTCGAAGGCAACGCTGCATTAGCAATAACTATAGACTTTTTTGTTGTGGAGGAAAGAGGAAAGGAGACCTGCAATGCCTTGGCAGGGGCATCCCAAGAGGGGTGAAAAAGTCAAAATGGCAGCTACAGTTGTGAGACTAAAGCCCCACCCCCTTTTATTACAAATTTTGACAAACATAAAACATGGCTCTCAAATCAGAAGTGGAAATGGGTTCTGACAAGAATGGACTTTACACGCTTTGCTTTCATGCCCTCAGATAGTTTTCTTTATTTAAAACTAGTACCAACTGGGGTCATGTCAATATTTCAGAAAGTAATACAATCAGCATGCATTGAAGTTCACTGTTGGGAAATTCTACCATGCCTTCTATAGCAGTCAGCTGTAAAAATGATAATGTAGCTAGCACATTAAAACAAGTTCTAAGAGGAAATGTATTTCCTTAAGGATTTATCCCTGGAGAAATTGACGATATTATGGGCATACTAGTTATACAGGTACAGTATACAATCCCACACTGGATTATAATGAAGTTTGCATTCATTCTGGAAGTAAAATAATAATGAAAAATAAACACTTGAGAAATACATGGTAAGAAGGGAATCCATCTATGTGGTTACTGAGTCAACACCAATTGGCTGGCACATGATTAAGTAGGGAATTTGGATATGTTTTTTCCAGTGGTTTAGTCTTCCCCCCCTTCCCCCCACTTTCCTATCAATGATGAGAGCTGTTTGTAAAGTTCTTTGAAGAAGAACCCTAACCACCCAGTCAAATACTTGGGAAGCTTTGTTCTTCAAACAGTTTTAGGAAAAGATTTTGATGCCAAACATCAATTCATATCAGCACTGCAAAATTATCATTCATCCTTTTTCTAGCTTTATTAGGAAATAGTATATCCACAACTCCCAGCATTGTACCTATTGGTGTTTCAATATTTTAAGTTTAATTGCCTGCTGATAGATATGCCACCAAACAGTACTTTCACTTCTTGTGGGTTAATTTTAAAAGTTCAAGATTTTTTTTCAAAAAAACAAAAAAACAAAAACCCCATTTGCCACCCTTGCACCAGTCTGTTTTTATAAGTACTGCTGGTTTTTTTTATTATTATTCCTGATTTTGTAACCTTACTTTTCTGATAATACATGATGTTAATAATCATCTGGCAGGTATTTAATTTAATGGGTGCTACATGTACCCAAAAGACTTCTCACCAGAGGTGGGTTCCTCCCGGTTCAGACCAGTTCTCCCGAACTGGTAGCAACCTGCTGGTGACATCACGATGACGTCACCGATCCGGTTCGGTCGGTGCCGGTCTGTGGGCACCGCCATCTTTTTTTTATTTTTTTTTTGAATTTTTTTTGAATTTTGTTTATTTTTTCTTCTGCGCATGCGCAGAAGCCGAGTTTCCGGCACTGCACGTGCGTCACCATCTTGTTTGCGACTTTTTTTTTGGACTGCGCATGTGCCCATGAGGCGCGCGCGCGGCCACAAGATGCGGCCATGCGGCACGGGAGGAAGCGAACCAGCAGCGAGGTAAGTTAGAACCCACCCCTGCTTCTCACACATATAGATTTACACAGTCTATATTACTAATATAGCTGACAATATTACCAAAAAATATATCATGAGCATTCATGATACAAATCAAGTATCTGATTATTTGGAAGTAAGTTTCCACTAAGTAAATAAACTTGAATAAAATGTGTCCTAATGCATTTTCCATAAAATACTTCCTTGAGGTGATTTGCTCCACTCCACAATTTTAGTGAGACGCTCTCATCGCTATAATACTTGCTTTTAATTAATTGTGAATTTTAACATAGTTTCTTTTTAACACTTTATCAGCTTTGGCACTTACATTATGTTCAAGAATCTCTCTCACTTTCCACCCACTGCACATCCTGATCACCGGGAATGGGAGGGGAGGGGAGGAGCAGAAGGGCTCAGCAAAATATTCATCTTTACAAGATATTGCATCACTACATTTGTTTGGGAGAAAACTAAGGGGGATCTTTGCACAGGTTCACCTGGTGCACCAATTGCGACCCTACTTGGATCAGGAGGCTCTCCTCACAGTCACCCATGCCCTTATCACCTCAAGGTTGGATTATTGCAATGCACTCTAGATGGGGCTACCCTTGAAGAGTGTTTGGAGACTACAGTTGGTCCAGAATGCAGCAGCGCGAGTGGT
>QLTV01002835.1:2869075-2888589 GCA_003457575.1 Thermophis baileyi
ACCACTAGACTCCTAAACAACTTAACAAATGATCTAGTAAAAAGAAAAGTCAACCAAAAGAGCAACATGCAAACAAAAGCAAATAAAACACCCCCAGGAGCAAAACAAATTAAAGTTTAATTTGTGTGCATTGTTTAATGGACTGTTAAATTGGCCACGCCCACCTAGTCACATGACCTAGCCATGCCCACCCAGTCACATGACCACCTAGCCACACCCACCCAGCTGGTCCGGCCCCCCAACAGTCTGAGGGACCGTGAATTGGCCCCCTGTTTAAAAAGTTTGAGGACCCCTGACCTAGATGAAGAAAGGTTTTGGTTTACAAGTCAACTTGCTGGATATATAGTCTTCATCAAGCCCTCTTGGAGTTGAGTTTGATCTATGCTTGCTTGCTTCCTCCATCATTCAAAGGATAACTCTGCAAGAACTAAAGAAAACCGATCACCTGTTAAAGAAACAGAAGTGCAAGCAGGCACTATTGTTAGCATTAACCATCTGCTCCATTAGCAAACACCGAGAAATCCATTCGGGCAAGATTAGAGAACAATTTCCAGTCAGGTGCTTAAGTACATAAGCAAACAACGCTGATATAATAATACAGCTCTTGTATTATAAGGCCTTATTAATAGGATGGTGGTAATTATTCCTGTTGATCCTTCTTCTCCGTGGATATGTATCCTCATCCAGCCCATATGCCATAAAGCTTCTCTTCTATCTATGATGTAACATGTCTTCTGCATAACATATGGATTTCTCTTTGTACTTGGGAACTTGGCAAACTCAAGAGTACAAAGGCTATATGAAACATAGCAAGTTTCAATTGGAAAAGTGTGGTGGTGGATATATCTTCAACTCCTCCCCCATTTGTTGTGAATTCTGTTAGCAGGCACTTCATCTCATTAACTTAGGAGGAATCCCAGCTGGATACCGACTTCTGCACCATTGAATTCAAAATGGATGGCCAATAAATTCTTGTTATGATAAGTGCAAGCTGGCTGATTCTGAATTCTAGCTTTTTTTATGCAGTCCTGCTTCCAGAGTATAATACCTCAAAAGTCTTCTTGGGCTTGAGGATAGCTTCTTCTTTCCATCCTGCATTTGGTTTTTCCCTTGATGCTAACGAAGCCCTTTTTATCTGTTTAAAGAGATTGTTAGGAAAGGAAATATATACTCATCCCCTCTTCTTTCAGAACAGCTTTTCACTTTTTTACTTCACTCTTTTCCCAGCATCGTACCCTCCCTGCCCAGGTACCAGGACCACAATTCCCTGTGTTCCCATCCAGGATGTGTCTCAGGAGAGGGCTAGGATGGAGAAGGGGTACTTAGACTTTCACTGAAGGTGAAAGACTTCACCTTTCTAGCCCTTTCCTTCTTCCACACACACCCTTCCTGATTAACGATAACAAGACTTCGCAGTATTGTAAAAATACTAAAATTTCTCCTTCGCTCCTTCAATAAAGACTCCTTATTATATTTTTGGAGGAAAGATTGTTTAAAGAGGTTTCATTAAAACACACACTCACACACACATTTCAGCCTTTCTTAAAGGCCTTTATTCCTTGTCCGCTTCCATCTTTTCCTTATACGTATAATCTACCTCAGATATTTTCGCATCTTCTCATCTTGACCAGTTGTCCCCTTGAGTTACTGAGCTTCTTCATTCATCACCAAAAATCCTTTTCATGTAAAAGTCCGGCTGTAGCCATGACTCTCCTCCTTGCTTGACATTCAGCCTCCCTCGTCCTTGAGCCGGTCACAGTCACCGTCTACCTCCATCTACATGCAATGCAGGGCTTCTTTTCAAAGCCTTGCATGACTCAGCCTTTTATATTTCCAACTCCTTGTTCTCTTCTTCTCTATTAGTCATGCCAGCTTCATCCGCCCACTTGACAGATTTGGGCACAAATGACGTCTCTGAAAGTTTTCCATACATTTATTTGGGGGGTGGGGAAGCCTAATCTGCTTCAGACGCGTAAAAAAACATTTGTATCATCTGTCATGTTTATAAAATTGATTTGAGCCTGATTGAGCCTCTCGGAGGAAGTATATCTCATACTGACTCAGAAATGAATGCTACAATAAGTCTAAATTGTGTGAATGCCTTATACACTCAGATATTTTTTGACTCCATCAAATGTTTTCTTTTTCAATGTGTTTAAAAATCTATGTGTGTTGAATGAGAATTAGATATATCTTTTTGCAATGTATATGATTTTTAAAGCAACATTAGTAGCTATCCCCTGTTAGGCTTTTAATAAAATGTTTTTAAAAGATGTTCATTTTTATTCAATTTTTGGAAATATACAGAGGCTTTTACAAACTTCAACCACAGTGGATGGCAGCTGTCTCTATTCACTGTTGCCATTCAGGCTAGAAAAGAGCTTACTTTATTGGTTTACAGCATCAATAAAAAAAATCATCAAAGAAATCTATGATGGAATTCTTTCACAGAATTAATATTGCTTTAGTACTACCTGATTGGCATTGCCAGTGGAATTCTTCCACTGATCATCCAAAATTCTTGTTCTGTGTTAGCCTTAGACTCGTATATTGCAGTATAACTCTCATCATTCCCAATGACTGTGAGACCATTCAACCTGAATATGAGAAGGTCATACTATGTTAAATCACACTTCGTTGGGTGGTCTGTCCTGATATCAGGTATTCAGACGGATATTGTTTTTGAACATGATTAATAGAACTTAAGAGTTAAAAAGCAAACATGTCATTACACAAAGATGTACTCAACCTTAGTCACTCCATTAGCAACCTGGGTTGAATTGAGTTTTGAATACCTGACCAAACAATTAGTTTTAGAGTAAACATTTCATTCAAGGGAAGCTTTACACATCTAAGATAGGATTTATTTCAGTTTCTCTCACTATTTTTCTTCAGAAAACCTCACCCAGTCATAATTTTCAGAGCCAACAAATCATCCAGTTACTTCCTAGATTGCTGATGTCAAAAGAAATCAAAATATCCCACTAAAAACAGCTGGAAAAGTATGGGTGAAGCTCATAGCCTTTTTCCATACACACTACAAGACTTAGCCCAACTAGCTAATTTCATAAATTTGGAGTGGAACAATTAGAATGGCAACAGATCAAAGTCTTAGCCTAGACTCAATGAATTAATTATTAGTACAATAATAAGTAACCATTGTCCTGCCCAGAAGAGGCCAAGTTCAACGAAAGCGTGTTCCTATCTAGCCTGACATCTCACTGAAGCAAATGATGGGAGGCAGGAATCTTCCTGGGGGTGGGGGGGAAACTTGACAAAACTATAACAACCTTCCTAACATCCTACAAACCCAGCAATTAGAAACAGCTAAGCTGTACACTGGGCCTGTAAGGGGAGCTTCTTTATTGTCAGGCTAGGCTTAGGACATCAGAAAAGTGAGAGATTATTTTTCAAAAGGCTTTTGCAAGTTTCTTTTTTAATTTTTAAATTGGAGTAGCACACTTTCTGCATTGGTTCGGTACAATTCTAGAGACTCGTTGCTAGCAATTGGGATGTTGTCTGCTTACTTCGCTTCTTCATCACAGCTATTTCTGTCTTAAAAGAGGTGGAGGGGGGAATCTGTGAATGTTTTATTTTAAATATAGATGTTTTTTTAAATTGCTTTTATATGTTTTATTTTTTTATGATGTAAGCCGCCCAGAGTCCTTCGGGAGTTGGGCGGCATATAAATTTTATAAAATAAATAAATAAATAAATAAATAAATCTTACAGAAAGAAATTGTGAGGAGAGCCTTGAAAAATTCTAGCAGAACTTAGAAGAGTTCATGTACTCTAAAAGGATCTACAATCCTTTAAGAAGAAGCTCCAGGAACATTGATGCTTTGTTATTATAGGAGCCTATGGACTTTTTAAAAATTTTAATTTCCAAGGTTCAATTTGATCAGTTGCTTCTCAAATCTCAAGAACAAGCCCAGAAAACCTACAAGTTTCTGGGGCTTGAGTCCTCTGATGAAACTGCTGAATTATCTTAAACGTTTCAAACTGCTTTCTTTGGCACCAGGCTAACCTGGCTGGCTTCTGTTTCGGGAAAATATTTGCTATCATAATTACAGTAGCTTATGCAGCGGGATTATTTTTCAAAGCACTATTACTGACCCAAATGCCATTGGAAACTTGGGGTGTGACAATGGGCTTTTTGGATGCTTCTTAATTGTACGTAAGTTGCTGCTTGGCAGGGCAGCTGTCTGGCTCAAGGGAACTGCCTACAGGCATGGGAGTTTGCACATCTGTCAAGTACATTGGCAATCCAAATGCAACATCAGTGCTCGGAGACATTGTAGGTATTTTCTGACACTCCCTCTGGGATCCTGGATCCATAAACCAATGCATGGATTACAATGACAGATAGTTAAAGTACTTTCACGGATGACATGTAATCTTGCTCTATTATTGCTCCTGTCGTGTATGTGTAAAGTGGTATCCATTTTTTAATCCACATGTTAATATATATGATGGGGGGTGGGGGGAGAGCGAGAGAGAGAGAATCTATTGTAGATATTATATATTGTAACAAAGCAGCTTTCTCAGGAATGTAAAAATAAAATATATTAGATTGACTCAACACTCTTGTGTTAATACTTGACCATACTGGCTGGAAATTAGGAATGTTTGAAGTCCAAAAATCTGGAGGATTCCTTGGTGAGTAAGGATGTTGTGTGTGTTTGTGGGCATATGGGTGTATGTAATATCTGGATATCATTTACCATTTTTAACTTGGTTGCTAGTCTTGATTATAGCCAGTGTGAAGTTCTTTTAAACATATCCAGACTTAATCATACTGAGTAATGACCCCATCAGATCAGAAGGAAATTGTTAATCCTTTTGATTTCAATGAATCTACTCCAAGCATTGCTTAATTTGGATTCGATTTACTAACTGGGACTATAAGATTAAATACTTAAAGTAAAGCTGATTAGGTCTTTTCAGTTCTAAAAAGTCACCCCAAGCAGTGCGATGGATGGCATATAAATTTAATAAATAAATAAATAAATTCTGATGCCCCTTGTGTAAGTCTTAAGAAGATAAGCAAGAGCACTTGTCTGCTTCTTTATTTCTACAAGATAATTAATAAATTTAGGTGAAATATAGTTTGGGCACATGATGAAAGATGAGATAAAAGGTCAATAGAAGATCATTCTAGTTGTGATTTGTGCAATAAAAATAAATTATTGGGTATCTTTTAGGAACTAGACAATCTTGTAGGTTGCTAATCATATGCATACATTTTGTATGCAAACTTCAGAGGCTATCAGAAATTAAGTTGCAGGAAGCTCTTAGTGCTACAACAAAAATTACTACATTGTTTTAAAAATAGCACCCAAGCACCTGGAATTTTGTTGTCTGATGTAAGCCATCTTCTGTTACCTCAATGAATGCTGATAATATGTTCCACTTATGCAGTCAGTTTTAAAAAGTCCACTCTCATGACTCTACAAAGAATGCTCACTTCCTACGGTAATACTGGCTGGAAGAACATACTTCTCGTTTCAATGCATTCTGTTATGTACAGTCTGATCAATCTGCTCTTTTAGATTACGTTCAGTTCTGATGTATGTTTTCTCCATGGTAAGGCCTAGATTACAGAACAAATTGTCACTGGAGTCAAAACAGGTCCATTTGTTAACCACACTGCAGCTGATAGTTTCAGAAGACTGACAGGAAAAAACTAGATAGTGGTGTCTACCTCTTTGCCTTACATATATGGTATATAGAACCCTATATGATTTTATGTTCTTGTGTAATGGTTAGGTATGTAGTGCAGATTTAAACAAGCACTTATTTGAGTCAGTAAAGGATTGTGCTCAGGTTCTGCCTTGTCCTTGCTAAGACACCTGTGTAGAGTGGGATGATGGTCTCATTTTCAATGCAGTTAATCTTGAAAAACAGATCCAGTATCTTTAACTTTGAGATAGTCTCATCACCACCTGGTACTCCTAACGTTGATGGCTTCGTGCTTGGCAGGACTCCTCAACCTTGAACCTTGATGGTCTCATTCCTGGCAGGAAGGCAAAGCATTGCAAGATAAGGGAAAGACTTGGTAAAATCCAGTAAAATGAGATCATTAAAAAGCAACTGAGCTCAATTATACTTCAGAGCAGGAGTGAAATGCTACCGGTTCGGCCTGGTCCGGGCATACCGGTGGCGGCGGCATCCGGTGGTTCAGAGAACCAGTAGCGGTGGCAGCGCGAGGCTCCGCCCACCAGCCCGGACGTCGTCATTTTATTTTATTTTTACCCTCTGCGCATGCGCAAAGCATTCTGCGCATGCGCAGAGGATGAAAAAGCGTGCGTGCGAGCGTAGTGTAGGTAAAAAAGCACGCACACGTGCGAGCTGAACGAGTGTGAGCGCGCGTAACGTGCACTTCCGAACCGGTAGGGAAGGTAAGTAGATTTCACAGCTGCTTCAGAGCCTCTATAAGGAGGTCATAAAGCCCCGTGGGATTCCTGCAGATCTAGCTGGGAGGGTACTGCAGATTTACTGGCTTTGAAGGGATCTGCTTACTGTCCTCTGACTGGGGCTTTATAGGTGCTTGTAAAATGTATGTATCATTTTTATGCTGTCTTTTTAAATGCCCAGGGCTTTTGAGGATGGCATATAGAAGTTATACATAATATATAATAGGCTAATTATTTTGAAAAGGATGGCCAGTTGGTAAATGGCGTGCTACTAAGTAGTGATTTTCTACTGGCACAACTTCAGAATGCCAGATTGCTGGTATGAGTATAAGTTTATTTGCTGTTCCAATTAAAAAAAACACAGATATTGTTTTAAAATGCAGTTGGGGGGGGGTGTTGGCCAATAGATAGGAAGGAAGTATTTAGGCATCCAGGCATATGATTCAGAAGCAGTGATGTCTAGTGCTGTCACACATCTCAATAAGTTGTATTTGTAACTAAATAGTTAGTACGTAAGTACTGAGCCCCAGGGTTTAACCTGCACTCGGTTTTCCAAAAGTCCACAAATCTACATAAGGACCTTGTTTTCTCTTATATGCTGTTGCCACATCCCAGAGACTGGTATACATCTAGAGACCTCATATAATAGACTGATGGGTTGACTCTGCTTGAAAAAGAGCTTACTTACTTACTTATTTACTTACTTACGTATTTCCACCTTTATTATTTTTACAAATAACTCAAGGCGGTGAACATATCCAACACATCTTCCTCCTCCTATTTTCCCCACGACAACCACCCTGTGAGGTGAGTTGGGCTGAGAGAGAGTGACTGGCCCAAAGACATCCAGCTGGCTTTCATGGCTGAGTTGGGACTTGAACTCATGGCTTCCCTCTTTCTAGTCTGGGGCCTTAAACACTAGACCAAACTGGCTCTCAAAGCTTGCCCTGAATGCTTATCTGCCCCCTATGTTGACTTGCTTGCTGTAGTCCAGGGGTGTCAAACTCAATTTCATTGAGGCTGCATCAGGGTTGTGTTTGACCTCGGGGGCCAGGGTGGGCATAGCCAGGGCCAGCTTGACATCACTCGTGTCAGGGGTGCCTGTGGTCCAAACGGTCTGCCAGAGAAAATGGGTTCCCAAGCTCCGTTTTCAGCTGAGACAGCCTCCTGCAACCCTCTGCCAGCAAAAGTGAAGCTCGGGAGGGCTGGGTTTTTGCTGGCAGAGGCACCGCGGGCCGGTCCTTCGCTATTTCCAGGACAGCCCTGCAGGCCAGATCTAAGCACCCCATGGGCTGGATCTGGCCCCCGGGCCTTGAGTTTGACACCCCTATAGTCCATTCCAGAATAAGAATACTCTAGATACAGTAGCTGAATTCAGCAGTGACCTCAAGTCTAGATTATTGTAATAAATTAGAGTTAAGGGCTGCCTTTGAAAACAGCACCAAAAATTGCTGCTATGCCAGAATGAGGAATGCTGACAGCAGTGAGGAGCATCAATTAGAGACAATAACTCATCTGTTTTTAAAAAGAATTGTACTAGCAGCCGACAGTATTCCAGTCCAGGTATAAGGCGAGGAATTTAAAATGATTTGGGGATATTGATATTTCAAGAGGATCCTGCATCGGGGTGGGTTCCTCCTGGTTTGGACCGGTTCGCCCGAACCGGTAGCGACCCGCTGGTGATGTCATGATGACGTCACCGAACCGGATCGGTCAGTGCCGGTCCGTGGGGGCCGCCATCTTTTTTTTATTTTATTTTTAATTTTATTTTTTTAATTTTTTTTCCTTCTGAGCATGCGCTGAAGCCGACTTCCAGCACTGTGCATGTGGTCGCCATCTTTTTTCTGCTTTGGGTTGTTTTTTGGGGGGGGTTTGTTACTGCGCATGCACGCGCACGCGAAGCGCACGCGCGCCCACGCGGCGCGCCCACGCGGTACAGGAGGGAGCGAACCAGCAGCGAGGTAAGTTGGAACCCACCCCTGTCCTGCATGTATGTTTGTCTGTGTGGTTGTACTTGGTGAAGCACAAAGAACTTTCTCAGCTGAGAGATCTTGATTATAAAATGTCCCTTGCCAAGATACTAGAGGTGACCTTGACTTTAGCTTTCCTTGGAAGACCTAAGCTTTGAGATCCTACTGACAGTGATTTTACTCACTAAATCTTATTACAATTTTATATATTTTGTGTTTAGTGTCTTCAAAATTTTGGGAGGGTGTTATTGTTCTGATATGGTTGTGCTTTGAGTGTTTTATTGTTCTAGAGTTGTTGTATTGCTTTTCCTGATGGTTCATTGCTACCTGTTTAGGATAATGTACCTGATTATCATAAAGTAGGTATTAAGCATTGAAATAAATGAATGAGCAAACAAACAAACAGGAGGCTACTTCAGCTAATAACTATTGTTTAGGTAGGCGCTGCGGTGGCGCAGTGGTTAGAGTGCAGTACTGCAGGCTACTTGTGCTGACTGCTGACTGACTGCAATTTGGCAGATCGAATTTCACCGGCTCAAGGTTGACTCAGTCTTCCATCCTTCCGAGGTGGGTAAAATGAGGACCCAGATTGTTGGGGGCAATATGCTGACTCTGTAAACCACTTAGAGAGGGCTATAAAGCACCGTGAAGCGGTATATAAGTCTAAGTGCTATTGCTATTGCTATTGTTACTTTTGTGCAGCCCCCTTCCTCTTTAAAAATGATAGGTACAACTGCAAATGATAAGCAATAACAATCTGCAGTCACAATAGCTGGATTCTTATGGGAGATTGTGGTTTCACATTATTCATTCCGGGTTTTTTTTATTAAGATAATATCAATACTATAAAAGTATCGATGTATTTCTTGCCAAGACAGCTGGGCTTTCTTGCTTTGACTTCATATTATATTAAACAAACAAAAGAACAGTTAGCAGTTTTTTAAATAAAAGCTGAAAGAGATCCCAGGAAGTTTAATAACATGAGTATCTTAGTGAAGAGTCAGGGCGGTATTGTGTGTTTCTTGCCTTTCAAAAGGGCAGTCTTATTAAACATGGTAGTATATGTAGTAGCTGAAATTTTCAGGTCAAATATTCTTCCTGCTCCTTCTACAGGGCAGCATCTGCCCATCAGTCTCGGTGCCACGGTTGACTGGGTGCATCTGACGCCAGATCCTCAAGGCAGTTATTTTGGTTCACAGCGGGATGCCAACAGCTTGTTACCTTTTGTTTGTTTCTATCTGGAACTCTCAAAAGTGAGCGAGCAAAGACAACAACAATAAAAAGCACGAAAGAGCATCTTCTGTAGTCTTTTCTCTCAAAAACCAAATAAAAGTTGGTCTCCATGGGTCTAAAACTGTCCGCAGAACTCTTTGTACAAGCCTCCCTGGAATACTTCCTCGTATTCCAGAAAATTTAAAATAAACTCACTAAGTGTTGGAAGAATCAAGGAAAGGTGTCATTATGTAGAGCTGAGTGCTAGAAGGAACCAAAACTCTTTTTGTCAAGCTACCATAGCAGAATATTCGCCACCTTTTGTATAAATAAGCTTCTTTACACAGAGTTAGATTTAGTTCGAATTAGAGTTTCACCTAATACTAAATTAACTTTGCAATAGTGGCGAATATCTGCAGCTCGGGTGTAGGATGAGGGTGAAGGTTCACACTCATTAAATTAACTCTACCCAATTGAGGTTAGCAATGAAACTGTGGGTCAGCACAAATTGTGAGTCTCTTGATAAAGCAGAAGAGCTTCAGGGTTGTGGAGCCTGCTCCATTTCTCCTGCTTAGCCTCTCAGCCCTGGCAGCTGATCCCCAGACTATAGGTAGTCCTCGACTTAAAACGGTTCATTTAGTGACCATTCGAGGTTACAATAGCACTGAAAAAAAGGGACTTAGGATCATTTTTTGCACTTATGACCATTGCAGCATCCCCTCAGTCATGCGATCAAAATTCAGACGCTTGGCAACTGGCTCATATTTATGACAGCTGCAGTGTCCTGGAGTCATGTGAACGCCTTTTGTGACCTTCTGATGAGCCAAGTCAACGGGGAAGCCAGATTCATTTAACAATCGTGTGACTAACATCACTCTGCAGTGATTCACTTAACAACTGTGGTGAGAACAGTCATAAAATGGGGCAAAATTCACTTAACAACTGTCAGCAACAGAAATGTGGGGCTCAGTTGGGGTTGTAAGCCAAGGACTACCTGTATTTGGATTGGAATACATGGCAAGAAAAGGGAGAACTGCTGTTTTGCAAGTCCATAAAACAGCCAACAGGCACTGAGGTTGAAAGACTGTGCTGCAAAGCAAGCGAAATCCTCCCCTTTTGTCTGTCACTGATCAGCTAGTTTTAAATCTGAGCAGCTGATAGGTGTGCCCTGAAGCAGGAGACTGCCAACTCTTCCCCCTGCTTTTGTCATAGATTGGACAGTTTGCTGCTTTGAGGCTGATCCAAAGATCTAAACCAGGGGTGTCAAAATCAAGGCCGGTGGGCCAGATTCGGTCCGCGGGGTGCTTAGATCTGGCCCTTGGGGCCGCCCTGGAAACAGCAAAGGACTGGCCCGCAGTGCCTCTGCCAGCAAAAAGGAGCTCGGGAGGACCGCACTCGGCCCTCCCGAGCTCTGTTTTCACTCGCAGAGGGTTGCAGGAGGCCGTCGCAGCTGAAAACGGAGCTCAGGGTGCCGTTTTCATTGGCAGAGTGCTCAGGCCGCCACAGGCGCCCCCGACACGAGTGATGTTGAGCTGGCCACACCCACCCGCCCCCCCGAGGTCAAACACAACCCTGATGCGGCCTTCAATGAAATCGAGTTTGACACTCCTGATCTAAACTGAAGACTTGGTAGATATAGGAGATTGTCCACAGCATCAGATTTTTCACACTGCCCAAAGATGAACAGCAGCAACGGAAGATCATGGCCAGAGCAGGAGGAAGCATAGTTGCTGGGCTGATTTCACCCCAGGAGTCTCCAGACTGTGACACCAATTGTGAGCGGTAGATGAAAACACCAAATTGCATTCAGAGCAGAACTGCTGCAGTTCGTTGCCTACTTAAAGGAGAAAGTCCCAGCTTAACGCCAGAGCAATTAAGGACAATTTTAAGCTGCCTCAGAGGTGGGCTAAGGATGAGATGAAGGCACATCACCAGGACAGGACAGAAGAAAGAGGTTGTGTCCTAGTTAGGTATACATAAAGAACAGCCCTTTATTTATCTTTACAGCTTCTAAACATAGAAGCAGAGAGGACTTAGGCAACGTTATGCATGAATAAGAGGAGATTCGCTTTAAGCTGGATCTCTGTAAATACTGCAGCCTCCAAAATAAGCTTTTTCATTATAAAGTTGTCCATCTTTCTCACAATGTATTTGCACCACTGGATATCGAACAGAATCATATTCTACGGTTCAACTTTTCCTGAACTGGTATCTTTCAAATGTATTGGACTACAATATATAATTCCAGCTAGTGAGCGTGGCCTGAGTGAGACAGCGAGGCCTGATCAAACTTGATATTTATTTGCAAGCTTAAAACTGAAGCATCTTAGTCAACAAGAGAACCACCAAGTGATTATTATCACCACAATAAATGATCTTGATGTCACTTACACAGGAAAAGAAACCGTGTCACGTTTAGAAACACAGCCCGCTTCTGTATGTTTGTTTTATTTGGGGTTGTTGTTTTTTTTAATTGAAAATTTTCAGCACAAGGGGAGCAAACAAAACAACACACTTTTCCTCTGCTCCTGCTGAAAAGCACTGCAGCCATTAGCTTCACTTCAGTTCTCTCACCTGACCTGAAATGAACTTCCTCCCTCAGGCCTGTAAGAAAATTCAATTAAAAGGTCCATCTGTGAGGCAGCAGCTGAAGAGGAATTATTGTGGGGAGGTCCCGCAATTTTCATAAAGAAAAGAATCGCCTTCCCTCCCCCCCTCCCGTCCTTATCCCTGATTAAGCTTGCCCCTTAGTTCAAAACCATGAACCCCTTCCAATTAACCAAACCTGAAACCCAAGCTTTTACCTGCTCCATTCAAATGCAGAAAACACACTGGTTTCAGCAGATCCCTCTAAATGGCCATGAAGGGAAGAGGAGGGGGAGACAGAACAGAGGTTGGGAATCAATGCTGGCAAAGCCCAATTAAGTGGCCTTATGCAGGAGCATTAATAGCTGCTCATATGCAAAAAAGACTCTGCTGGCAGTATTGGGGGGGTGGGGAGGAGGAGACAGCCGAAGTCTAACAACTATATCAAGGCTTCAGAAACAGCCATGGCCAGAATGGGAGATGACAGGTAGGCGAATGCTAGCGGCAAAGATTGCTGTTGTGTGAAAGCCTTGAGAAATCACACGCTAGGAGACAGGCGGTGGTATCGCGGTGGGAAATCTGGCGTGTAGAGCAGCTCAGATTCCAGCCTCTCTCGAGCATATGGAGTGCAATGTAATTTTATGGGTAAGGGAATTTGAAGAGAAGATGTTGGTTGCACAGTGTATCTTCTAGGGCAATATTTAGAGCAGTGGCTTGTGTCAGGAGAGAAAGAGAGGGAGTGTGTGTGCGCGCATTGATGGGAAGGAGTGGCTAAGCGATTGAAGCTGGGCCCTGTTCATCTTACAGATGCACTTTGCTCAGATCTCTCTCTGACTGAAGTGCGGTGTGCAAGAACTGTGCTGCCTATGTAGGTATATATGGGTACATTTCAAGGTCTCTCAATAAAGGGCAACTTCTGGTTGGCGCTGCCAGGTTTGGAAGCCAAGCAGGGTGGATTTAGGGTGGAGGTCTTTGTGGAGGTGGGGAGAATAATCTCATTGTGCTCTGGAAGCTCCTCCAGATCCAGCAAAGTAACAACCACCTCCTGTCTATTGGCCTCCATCAGTGACAAATCTGGATCCAAATCTATACACAAGAACTATTTTGGAGAACTAAGGAATTTCAGAGTTTCACCCAAATCTGAAAAACTCCTCTCTCTCTCTCCTCTCTCTCTCTCTCTCTCTCTCTCTCTCTCTCCTGTCCATCTATCTCTCTAATCCATCCATCCCTCCATCCATCCATCAGCTATCTATCTATCTATCTATCTCTCTATCTATCTATCTATCTATCTATCTATCTATCTATCTATCTATCTATCTATCTATCTATCTATCTATCTATCTATCTATCTATCATCTATCTATCTAATTTGAAATCATTTAGAATCCTCTTTTAGCAGTGGATCTCAGCTGAATTATATTATATAAAATCCAGAAACAATAATTAAGCAATAAACACACTCAGAAAGATTAGCACTACCAAATCTATATTACCACATAACCTGCAAATTGATTAAAATCATGCTACCATCACTGAGATCTAAACATCCGGGGGTTGTGGGGGGGGGGGAGAGAGCAGGTCCTGGTAGAGCATTCTCTAACTGAATTTTCCCTTTGCCCATGGTTAGCATTTTTTTGTTTTTTTATTATCTATTACCATGGATATTTTTACATTTTTATCTCTTCTATATTGGCTGTTTAGTTTATTATTGTGTACTACACAGAATCACCTTTGAGGACTGGGTAACTATATAAATTAAATAAATAAGGTACCATTGCCATGTAAGTACTACTCCCACCAGTGGGAAGCTGAGAAGTGGCCAAACACCCACCCACCCACACCCATACCCACACCCCCCCACACACACACACATACATATCTATAAAATGTGCACAGTCTTACATACATGCTTGCTGATTCAGAAACATTTGCGGCATCTTAACTGGAAGCACTCTCTATCTCATACACTTGGCAACTGGTTTATATTCATATTTATGATATTGCAGTATCCCGGGGTCATGTGATCACTTTTTATCACCTTCTGACAAGCAAAGTCAATGGGGAAGCCAGATTCACTTAATAACTGCATTACTAACTTAATAACTGCAGTAATTCACTTAACCTCGTAACTGGAGGACTACCTATATTTACTTTTGAGGACTTTCCTATTAGGCAGGAAGTAAAGTGACATTTAGCAACCTAAGGTAGCAATATTTTTACACGTAGTGTAAATAATAAATGTCCAGAGAAAAGACCAGTAAGTTGACATTTCATCTGTTCATCTCTTTTCCATAACTTCTAAGCATGTATTTATTTTATTTTATTTATTAAATTTATATGTCGCCCATCGAGGTGAGTGTATGTCAAACATTTCAGTTTTTTGTTGGTAAATTGCACTTTTCTCACTCATTCCTTAATATTCTGACTGTTTAGGGAGGCCATGGACAGTTTATTTATTGACATTTTCACAGTGGATAATCAATAATTCTCAAAATATGTTGCTTACAACATTCATCTTTGTTGTCTGACATGATGAACCGTGACATAATGTCAGTGAATAAAAGGATACATTTTAGTAATACTAAAGCAATGTAGTGTTTTTAATAGAATCTCAAATATTCCTGTATGCCAAGAAAGCCTATGAATTTATACATTTTTAATTTTTAAAATCACAACAGGCTAGAAAAGAAGCAAAGTGGCATAGCTAACAAAGATTTGGACTTTGACCATGATGCAGTGGTGAAATCCAAATTTTTTTTACTACTGGTTCTGTGGGCGTGGCTTGGTGGGCGTGGCAGGGGAAGGATATTGCAAAATCTCCATTCCCACCCCACTCTGGGGCCAGCCAGAGGTGGTATTTGCCGGTTTTCCGAACTACTCAAAATTTCCGCTACCGGTTCTCCGAACTACTCAAACTTTCCGCTACCGGTTCTCCAGAACCTGTCGGAACCTGCTGGATTTCACCCCTGCCATGATGGCTAAGATTCACATCCATCTCAGCCAAGTTATTTAACGGGATCAAGGTTTTGCATCAGGAGTTGTCTACCTTTCTAATGTACTTTTCAGGAATGTTGCCAGGACTGCCATTCTCAGTTATTTCAGTGAAAGGAAGGACCAAATAACAATACTAAAAATAATAATCATCATTATCATCAACAAACTACTCTGGCAATAGCACTTCCAGATTTGAAATCTTTACCAACCACATCCAGAAATGCCAACAATGGAATAAGTGACTTTCTGATGCACAGCGTATATATTCCCATTCAGTCTGTGTTCATATTGAAATGCTGAACTGAAAACTACCAATAACAATTTACTATTATGTGTCTTATGAAATTAGTTCACCTAGTTAGCCTATAACTCAGTGTATAAAATATATGTGTACAAATTTAGAAAATTAAGCCAATCAAGTATATCATAGTTCAGTTTTGTCATTGGTTTTATTTATGCAATCTCACTCAGAATCCTTCACCTCCATTCTGGTATTGAAATTTATCTCTATTTCTTTTGCTCTGCTTCTATCTATCTTCACTTTTTACAGCCCTTTACTGGGTTTGAAAAATCCATATGCATAATCCCCAAGGTGCTTTTTCAAAAGGCAACTGGATTTTGTTTTTCCTTGAAGACATTTAGCTTCTCATCCAAGATGCTTCTTCAGTTCTGATTGAACGATGAGGAATGGAAAGATTTATATTTCTTGCAGCAGAAGTGGGCTTCACATAATTTAACAACCAGTTCGCCTAGTGCAGAAACGAAAATGTGAGCTTGCGCGCCTTCCATGCTTGCGCGCGGCTTCAAACACACGGCGATTTCATGCGCGCGGCTTCCAGCACACCTTCTCGGGCAGCCGCGGTGAGTAGAGCAGGCAAGGTGTGGCAATCAGCTGGGCTGCGTAGGCAGGGCGAGCGAGCCAGAGAGTGAGATATATAGGACGGGATAGCGACAGGGCGTGTGGGCGGGCCCAGCCGGTGGGCGGAACTACCGGTTCACCCAAACCAGTCCAAACTGGCAGCAGCCCACCTCTGCCTTGCAGTCATCTCGTCATTAGCACTCTCTCTGAGAGTCGTTGAGGCCACTTGGACATTTATCCGTGCCCTCAGGCTCACCTGAATATTGCAAATGAGTGCGGAACCTTCTTGGAACTGCTGAAACCAGTGATCAGGAATGATGGAATATATTGTCCAAGAACATCTGGAGAAGAGACTAATCAAAATAATTTCACAAGCTTTTCAATACAATGTTAGGATGTAGTCTTTGAAGCAATAACCAGTTTTAATGCAAACACAAGACATTTTTAATGGACTGCAGCAAATTATGCTCCTGAAATTTGGTAGCAAAGCTGTTAAAGTTGCATACTTTTTAATATTTTTGAAGCAAATGGCAAATGTAGGTCATTACGCTTTTAGAAGAATGAACATCTATTAAGATATCTCTTATTCCTGGTGTCTGCAGGAACAAACCCATATTGCTCCTTAATTCTTCACTGCCTTGCTGGCCACATGTCTTGCAGCTTTTAAGAGCCAAACAACAACGCACACAAAATGCAACTCTGGGCTGGGACGGGACCTAGGAATTTGCCTTCATTGGGCACATTCAGTCCTGCTTAGGCTGACCACCTGCGGTTCTTCAGGGCCCTTTGCTAGCTGTATTTGGAGTGGGAAGGACTGAGGCTGGGAGTATTTGCATTCTCAATCTTTGCTCTCTAATGAGCTATGTCAGTTCCCCCATTCAAGATGCAAGACCTTCTTGCCTGCAGCTTTGAACAGAGACGGTTTTGAATACTAAGCATTATGTAGTGGTAGTTAGTATTCTTTATCCTAAGTACATAAAAGGTGGTTACTTTTCCAACAGGTCTAACAGAAGGGCTAATCCATACTTTGCACTACTCCGCAATTCCTCCATTTCAGAAAGAAATCGGAGCTGATTTACCAGGCTGAATGAACATAGCAACTGTTATTGTTACTGCTGAAACAGAAACAGAAGTTGTGGGAAATCCTACACCAAATCCTCTTCTTCCTCTTACTATGATCAGAGCTGGTGTGGCAATCGGCTTGAAAGCAGCTGTAAAGTTGTTGTTGTTTAAAAAAAAAAAGTGGGTATACCAGTTGGAGAGAGAAAGAGAGAGAGAGAGAGATGCACAATATTAATTATCCCATATTATGGAAGTGGGAAAGGGACTGGCATTTTAATGGAACAGAACAAGGGTAGACAGAGATTGCAGTTCACACTCAAAATTCTGCAGATATGCCCACTGGTTTCACATTGGGAGATTCCAAGAGACCTCAAACTGTGACAGGCTGAGTAAGCAAAATTTTAAAGTGTTTCATCATCCCTTGTCATGGAAAGAGTTGTCATCACAAAAAGAAAATCTGCAAAACTTCTGCTTAAAGTAGATGATAATAATCATCCCGCAGCTCTGATTGATGGGACTTGATGGTCAAGTACATTTTGCCTCAATCTCTCTCGCATTTCTATTTCTCAGAAACTTTTCAAGAACTTAATAGATTATGCAGTAGTTTATGATTATCAGCTAAGGGTGGATATCTTTATATTATTAAATATTCCAGAAAATATATCTTTTCTGACCGTCTTGAAAGAAAAAGGTATGAGGAAGGAATGCAGGGGAAAGCAAGGAACTATAAACTGTTGTTATTAAAGTTACATGAACAACCATCACTTCTTATATGACCATTTAGAATGACCACAAATGAGGCAGTTTGGGGAGGAGACTTTGATTTCTTATTTTTTGGATAAAATTTAAAATGTTAGTTCTGGTGTTTGATCATCTTAGAAGCTATATAAGCATGAGGCCTAACTATTTGAATAAGGATCTACTCAGATACTGCGGTCATCAGAGGTGGGCCCTTAAAGATGTAAACATTCATCAGAATAGAATAAAGATTTAATGAATGAATGGGCTGCACAAATTGTTTTTATTTATTTTCCCGCTACCTACCCGCCACCTCACAATCTGTCTCTCATGCAGCGGTGGGTTGCTCCCAGTTCGGACCGGTTCTTAGAACCGGTAGCAGGGGCGGCGGGAGGCTCTGCCCACCCGCCCGGGACACTTCTGCACGCGAACCGGTAGTAAAGGGTTTTAGAACGCACTACTGCTCTCATGCATCTATCTGATGGGATAGAACAAAACATTAATAATTTTTTTTCCCAGTGGAAGTATACAGTGTTTCCCAGTGGAAATATACAGTGGCTTATATCAGAGTGAGAACTTGAGGAGTCATGAATTTTAATGGTTTGGAGGGGGGAGGGTTAATACATTTGAAGTGGCCAAACTTCTTAATTTCTGCCCCTGCTGCATATTGTTGTTGAATATTGATTATTCATTGATACTGCCTGGTTTGTTCTGAAAATATTTGTGTCCCTCTGAGATCTTTGCCGGGGGTGAGAAATTGCCAGCCTTCCCTCTCATTGCTACTGCTGAGATGATGGCAACTATTGAAGCCAGCTGGAATCACAGAACCAATTTACAAAGATTACACAAAGATGCCCTTTTCAGATGACTGACCTGCCAAAGGCCTTGAATGTTTTGGCCAAACTGGAACTATTGGAGGGCCTGGAAATGCTTTCACTTTCCAAGGTCAGTTTGTCAGGCAGGAAAAAGACTTCTCTTTATAGCTCCCAAGAGCTATAGAATGTGTTCTTTAAAAGCTGCCCTCAAATACTACTATTTGTGCTTTTAGGAAAGAAGTCAAGATTTGCTTTTCTTAGCCAGGGATTTTCTGTTAGTTAACTTTGATTTCAGCTGTTTTTATCGAATTTGAACTGTTGATTTCTTCCAGTTAGTCCCTTGAGTGCCCTCTGGGCAGAAAAGCAAATACAAACAGCAATACTGTTAGTTATTTATTATTGCATAGAATATGAGTTATTTTGGACTGAGTACAAACCTGTGAATATAATTTTTAAAAATGGAAAAATAAATGTCAATTTATATATAGTAGTAGGGTAGCCTGTAGTCTGAAACAGCTTTGTGTCCTTTGAGGGGAAACACCGGGAAACTTCAAATGAGGTTATTTAGACTTTTAAAAATGCTGCAGGGTATATGCAAACAAGCATCAAACCATTCACAAGACTAGTTGCCATAAATATACTTACCCATCAGGAGAGAGGAAGTTTAATTTTGCCAGTGTTCTTGGGACAATAGAGGCTTGTTAGGGGTGCAATATGTAAGTGGAGTGAGGAGATCCAAACTTTTCAACCTGTTTTTGGAAAAGGGTTAAGGACAACAGGGGTAGTGGAACCAGTGTGAAGTAATAGTTAAAGGGTTGGTCTAGATCAGTGGTTCTCAACCTTCCTAATGCCGCGACCCCCG
>QLTV01002836.1:42183-52672 GCA_003457575.1 Thermophis baileyi
GAGAAACATGTATCTTTTAATTAAATTTCAAGTTTTTTATTTTGTTTTACATATATGTATCAATGAGTGAACAGTGTGGCACTTGGGTGTTATACATTCTAATACAAATAAAACTAGTACAATTAATCATAGTTATTACATTCAACCAACTTATATATTTCTAATAATAACACACATTTATATTAAGTTGTAGTCTGTCATTATTCAATTATTCCATGTTTTCTCTTGTTATTGCTTTGATTTTATTATATAAAAGCGTCTACACTAATATTCCGCCTTTCTCTTATTTCTATCTCTTATTCCAGAGGTCTTCAAACTTGGCAACTTTAAGACTTGTGGACTTCAACTCCCAGAATTCTCCAGCCAGCTGGCTGGAGGATTCTGGGAGTTGAAGTCCACAAGTCTTAAAGTTGCCAAGTTTGAAGACCTCTGTCTTATTCTAACCTTTAATCATGTCACCCTTTTATTAAAAGACTTTTTTTTCTATCCTACCTAGCTTCTAATCATGTCACCTACCTAAAGAAAGAAAGGAAAGAGAGAGAAAAAGAAAAGCAAATCAGAACAACAACAAAAAGTAGAAACCATCTATCCATCATCGTCTCTTGTCCGCTTCAGTACTTTAATTGCTATGCTTTTTTTTTTTTTACTTGCCTCCCATATTCCTCTCTTGGATCTTTATCTCTGTCTGCATCTACTTTTTGGCTATTCAATCTAAGTGTTTCTCCCATCTCTACCCTCTTCCACTGCCTAATTTCCAAAATTTAGGGGCTTGGGCAAAAATTTTGGCCTGGATGATTGAGTCTTCATTGACATATTGCAATACATTTTGGGGAGAAACCCCTGCAGTTGGTGTGGCAAGAGTTGGTATAGTCCAACAACTCTCTGCCTAACTCAATTTTCATTCGGACTGATGAAGTTACTTGGATGAGTAACGAAACGTCTCAGATGAACAAACTTTGGTCCAGTTAACCATGATTTAACCTTTTTTTAGTTTAGATAGATAAGGCATGGATGGTGTCAGCTTTACCAGATAGATCAAACAGGAAATATGACCATGCTGTCAAGGAAACAGATAATAGCAATAGCACTTAGACTTATATACCGCTTTACAGTGCTTTACAGCCCTCTCTAAGCGGTTCACAGAGTCAGCCTCTTGCCCCCAACAATCTGGGTCCTCATTTTACCCACCTCGGAAGGATGGAAGGCTGAGTCAACCTTGAGCCGGTGAGATTTGAACCGCCGAACTGCAGCTAGCAGTCAGCTGAAGTAGCCTGCAGTGCTGCACTCTAACCACTGCGCCACCTCGGCTCAGTAAGAGGCAGCTGAGCCTTCAGCTGCATAATGGGTGGAGAAAGGGACTCCGAAGGGACCCTCCCTAGTTTCTCAGGCTGTAAAGGAGACAGCGGGAGAATTGTATTTTCAGACTGGCAAGGTTGTTGCAGTGATACGTGGGAAGGATTTTTGGAGACAGGGAAAAGTGACACAGCCAAGGGAAGGGTCAGATACAGTAAGAGTCAGCTAAGCCCTCAGCTGCATAATGGGTGGATAAAACAGCTTCAGAAGGGACCCTCCCTAGTTTCTCCGGCTGTAATGGCAATGGCGGAAGAATTGTACTTTCAGGATTGCAAAGTTCTTGTCGTGGGAACTGGGAAGTTGTGGCAGAGACAGGCTGATTCTCACTCTTTATCTCCTGTCCTCTCTGTCTACCCGGGACCAAAGAGACCAACTTGGACCGTCCGATTCCCACAGATGCGATATACTCGCAACCCTATCCCGACAGCCTCTCTGCCGACGTTCTCACTGTGGACCAGATCGCCAGCTATGATCTGTCAGCACTGGAGCGGGGGATCCCTCAGGTCTACGCCGCGAAGCCTGTCCTGGAGGACAAAATGCAGTATCTCCAGGTGAGCAGGTTGGGCTTGGGAACGATGGGAAGATGCCACCAAGGTTTGATCTTTCTCATTTCTGTAGTGTGCTAAAAGGAAGCCCATTCCCACGAGATCGGATCCAAATTTCCAGCAGGCAGACTCCAGGCCAACAGTCCTCACCCCGTTATTGATCCCCGGTATATTTTATTTAATGTATACTCCCTCTGACTGTGGGAGTTCTGCTCTTAAGTGACCTTCTCACCTGCTGTCAGCAGAGTGCATTTGCCATGTGCTAATTAGTCTTCACTGTTGTCTATGATGAATTTAACTATGGGAGATTGTGTTGGACTAGAGTTCCCATCAGCTTCAACCAGTATTACAGAATTATAGAGTTGGAAGGGACCTTGGAGGTCTTCTAGTCCAACGCCCCTGCTCAAGTAGGAGACCCTATATCATTTCAGACAAATGTGTTAGGACTCTGTCCAAACGGTTGGGTTGGTTAATATAAACAAGCCACAAATCACTGTTTAATGTAATATATGTAATATTGCTTTAAATGCATTGGTGCATTCTGACTGGCAGTAACGACCATAAGAGGGAGCTAGAGAACATGGTTAGTGCTCTCTCTCTCTCTCTCGCTTTTGCTGGTTCAGGAGAGCCATGTATGTCTTCCTTTAACTCTGAGGAGGACTCTACCTGTTGGACATTACTCTAGGTTCATCCATGCAAGACCATGCAGCTTCTCACCCCTCTGGTTCTCCACAAGCTACTAACAGCATTTCATGGAATCTTAGGGCTGGGAGGGACCTTGGAGGTCTTCTAAACCAACCCCCTGCCCAAGAATGTAGAATTCCAGGCTGGAAGGGACCTTAGAGGTCTTCTAGACCAACCCCCTGCTCAAGCAGGAAACCCTATCCCATTTCAGGAAAATGGTTCTCCAATCTCTTCTTGAAAACCTCCAGAGATGGAGCACCCACAACTTCTGGAGGAAAGCCATTCATTGTTCTCACTGTCAGGATAGACAAGGTACAATATTTTTTTAAAAAAAATTTGAAAAAATTAAATGATGGTCTTCCTTGCTCTGTTCTCCTGCAGGTCCCTCCGACCAGGCGTTTCTCGCATGACGAAACTGAGATTTGGACCACCAGCCAGATTTCGGCCTACTTTCAGCATTGGGTGGCAGGAGAGGACATCACCGCTGAACTGGCAAGCCTGCTGCTCCCTCAGCCTCGATACGACCGGCGGAGGACCAGCGTCCTCTCCTACCAGGAGGAACGGCGTCCGCACCGAAAGCGCCGGAAGTCCGCTGAGAGCCCGTTATCCCTCAAGCCCTTCTCGTGCGAAGACATCCACCGGCAGGGAGGCTACAAGTGCTTTAGCAAAGAGGACGTGATGGATTTCACGAATGACCCCCGTCCCCGTCCTACCCTGAGGAGACCGCCGGTGCGCTCGGCCTCCGTCTCTCTCCTCCCGGATGCCTTTCCGCGCCGTTCAACCGCCGCGGTTCTCCGAGACTTCCCTTTGACCACTTTCGAACGAGAGCCTCAAGTTTTGCGAAGCATCTCAGTCCAGGGACGAGGGACTTCTCTGACGGTACCGGTCCCTCTCCCGGCCCAGGAGGACACTCGGATCCTCTTCCCCAAAGGGAGCTTGGACATGCCTTGCCACGAACAGATTCACGTGGAACTCTGCGAGAGTCCCGGGACGGAGGATTGTCGGATGATAAGGAGTTGCTCCAAGACAGAATGTTTCCGGACAGGTCTGAGTCCTTCCTGGAGAGGCCAAGACGATCTTCAGAAAAATGGAAGCAAAGGTAGCACGAGCAGTTTCTTGAGCTCACCTTCAGCCTCCTCTGGATACGTCACATTCCACTCGGATTCGATTAGCTCGGCCTCGTAGACACCGGAGTAGCCGGAATCGCTTCGTACACGTATCTTCCAGAAGGTCTAGGACAACCCGTCACGGCCAACTCGTCGTGGGACAACTCAGGACAATTCAACACTGCACCAATAATTCCGCTCAGTTACTTTATGATTGGTGGCCACGTTTTTGTCAAAATTTTTGTAACTCTCGTATTTCTGCAATGACTTTCTTTTGTTATTATGGGCCACGGCTCTGTCGAAATGAACTTTTGTATCTGTTGAATTGTCCCGCGGCAAGTTGACTGCGGTGAGTCATCCCGTTCAGCTTCCAGATTTGTTTCTCGCTCAACGGGATTTCCTCCTGGTTGCGGTCTGGATTTGGTAACGGGAACAGGACAAAGCACCAAAGAACCTTCATCTTGTCTCTCGTCCTGGTTGCCAAAAGCAGGAGAGAGACGTTAAGCAGGATGCTTCTGAGAGCAACCTTGTAAGAAAAGCACTTCGAATCCAGACGGGTCCTATCTCTGCTCGGGGCAAGAGAGTACGTTCTCCTCTCTTCCTTTTCTACTGCAAGAACCCACACAGCTCGTCCAAAATTGACGGCGTTTTTTGGTTTGGTTCATTTTTCTAATCATCTCACGTCTTCTCCAAGAACTTTTCTAGGTAGATGTTAATTGTGCATGTCTTTGGGTACTGGTCCTTCTCTCTTGGAGCACGGCCGTGGGAGGAAGCTGTTGCCAAAAAGAGCCGAGTTTCCCTTAAAAAAAAAAAAAAACTGGGCAGGGTACGCACTCCAACTTTTTCAGTCCTTGTTCTACATTCCAAGAGGCCCTCTTGTCGAGCAACGAGGTGGTGGGTTGGTGGGTGAGGCCCGCGTGTGGCTCGTTATTCCGAAATAGTGTCACGTACATGGAGTCCGTTATTTCAGAATAGTGTCACGTGTATGTGGTCCATTATTCTGGAATAGTGTCACATTCATGTGGTCTGTTATTTCAGAATAACGTCAGGTGCATGGAGTCCATTATTCCAGAATAGTGTTGCATGCATGTGGTCCATTATTTCAGAATAATGTCCCATGGATGTGGTCCGTTATTCCAAAATAGTGTCACGTACATGGAGTCCGTTATTTCAGAATAGTGTCACATGTATGTAGTCCGTTATTCTGGAATAGTGTCACATTCATGTGGTCCGTTATTTCAGAATAACGTCAGGTGCATGGAGTCCATTATTCCAGAATAGTGTTGCATGCATGTGGTCCATTATTTCAGAATAATGTCCCATGGATATGGTCCGTTATTCCGAAATAGTCTCATGTGCATGTGGTCCGTCATTCCAGAATAGTGTCGCATTCGTGTGGTCAACTATTCTGGAATAGTGTCGCATGCATGTGGTCTGTTATTCTGGAATAATGTTGTGTGCATGTGGTCCGTTATTCCAGAATAGCGTCAGCGTTGGGACTGGGACAAACTCTGATTGTTTGCTAACAAGATTGAGGGTTTCTCTCCTCTCAGGAGCAAAATTTAAGTCCGATCCAGGAAAAAATCCTGTTGGGTTGGTTCCCCAGCCCCCTAAGCAAGAAAACTCGCCCCCCCTACCTCCTGTTCAGTGCCAAAGCCTCGTCCCACATCCTGCACGGAGCCACAGCCCCATAACCTCCCGAGGCTGATCTATAGGATGCAGAAATGGGGGAGGAGGAGGAGGAGGAAGGCTGTGCTAAAAATTGCAGCTTTCCTTTTGCAGCGTCCCACTCGAGCAATACAACAAACGGCGCAATCCCTGCAGGAGGGGTTGCCTTGACCCATAACCAGTGGGGATGCTGCCCTATATAATGGGGGGGGGAGAATGCATGGATCACATCAGAGCCAGCTTCGAGGGGAACTTTTTAGGGCTCTTAAGGCTCCTTGCTGTATACTAGGGGACACAAAATTTACTTTTTCTCCTGCGTTGTGGCAAAGAGTCCTTCCCCGTCTCACGCCCGCCCTGCGCCTTTCTTTTCGAGGGTTCCCGCGTTGGGGCAAACCCCATCCTCTCCCCCACCAGATGTTTAACATCTGGTCAGTTCAGCGCAGGCCAAGGGAATGGATTTTTCTGCCCTAATCCAGGTAGGTATTTGCATGTTGTTTGATTGAAAATAAAACGGGATGGGGAGAAAATGAGCACCTGGAGAGAAAGGGAGAGTAGAGAGCAACGGTTGCTAATATTATATGAAACCTTCGCCTTTTCATTTCATTTGTATGGCTGTCCTGAATGAAGGGGCTACCTGCCCCCAAACGTCCAGTTTTGGTCCCAAGAGAAATTGTCCTAAGGATGAAAGAAAGTGTCCCTCTTCCTTCCTCTCTCTATGGTTGGGAGCACACAACTTTTCTGGATTTTTACCGCGCAATTCACAACAAGTGCCCTCGCCATCTGTTCAGGGATAGTTCGCTATTTTGGACAAGAAGGGAGATCCAATTTTTAGAAATTTGTGCTGAGGTTATGGTGGCCTTGGGAAGACCCCCCACCCCCACCCCCACCCCCAAAAAGCCAGTTTACACATTTTTAAACCAAAACTATTTTTATTTTTGGGTTCCTAGGCTCTCAAGATACCCCAAAAGCAAGCTGAGTTTCCCGATGGGATTCTATGAAGCGATCACCAAACTGTAGATAGTGGGAATTTGCAAAACAAAAAAATCTAAATGAAGGCAATAAGAATTTTTTTTTCTACTCCAAAAACACATTTTATCTAAAGTGGGTATCGTGTCCGTGCCAAATCTAGACAAATTGTGCCATTTCTATTGTTCTGGGCTTTTTTTTTTTATCACACTTTTCCCCCCCGGCATATAACCCTAGGCCTACTTATCTTTCACTCTGCTTAACCTCCAAAGCCTTGAATTACGACCAATGCAGAAATTGGCGTCCTCCATTCCTCTCCCTAAGAGCTAAAAAAAGGCAGAACAAGGCTAGATTTAAAAACCAAATTTAATTCTGTTTTCCGTAGCTTGGAATGGCATCTAAACTTTATGTGGGTTTGTCTATCAACCCGTAATTCTCAATTTTGCAAGTTTCAGATGGGTGGACTTCCAACTCCAAGAATTCCCCAGCCAGCCATGCTCATTTTCTTTTTCACCCACTCCCTTCCCAGAGCGGAGAGATTGCAGTGGAAGGGATTATAAGAGAGTAACGGCTGGCTGGGGAATTCTGGAAGTTGAAGTCCACTCTTGTTCTGCAGCCATCAAGTTTAGATGCATCCTTCTGAAAACCCCCAAATATTCATGATGAGAAAACAACCACTAGTGTCTTTATCCTGGTAGACTGCCACTAAATATGGAAGCTCAATTTCCTCAATTCTATTGTTGTAAAACTTTGCGTCTCCAAGCAGGAAGCGAGCTGTAATATCTATGCAGAATATAATCAGGCAGAGTGTATCAAAAGTTTTACCAAAAAACCCAGGAAGCCGACTGGTTTACTTAAGCCAAGATGGAGTTGGCACTTTTAACCAGGATTATTTGAACAAGCCATTGTTATAAGCCCACCTCCCATCATGATCAAATCCGCCAGATGGGAAGAAACGTCCTCAAAACTCATCTTGTGAGTGAAAGAGAAAAGAACAGCTTAATTGTTTATTTGAGAAACAAGACAAGATTCTAGTCCTCATGACAGGATGAGGGTGAGCCTAACTTGCACAATAACCCACTATGAAAGGGTCTCCCACAAAGGAACCCCACAAAGCAAGAACACACCAGGAAAGATGGACGATACCTCTTGAGAACAGGTGGGGGAGAAAATGGGTAAAACATTTTTAAATTAATTTTTTTAAATTAATTTTTAAGAACTTTAATGGCAGCTCCCTTCCCCGCCGATGGCTTCCATACCCGCCATCTCAAATCTCACCTCCCTGCAAAAAAAAAAAAAAAGCAAAACAATAAAATAAAGAATATCGTGCCTTTTTAAAAGGGTTTTAAAAATTAACCACGCTGGCCATTTTGGGATTCCCAGAGGTCATCCAACCAGCCAGAGGTTTTGGACTTCTTTTACACAGAAGGAGGGTGGGATATTGGGGAAGGGGGTCTGTTGAACCTTTTGTTGTACTGTATCTTTTTATCTCTTTCTGGGGTCATAAGGCAATACTTTATTTTATTTTTCCAGTTGAGAAATGGGGTTCGTGGCATTTCCAGACTTTTGGAAGCATTTTAATTTGTTTTGCGACTTCCAACTTTTAGGGCGATACTTTGTACCCCCGTTTTTTCCTCTCTGGTATCTTAAGTGGGTGTTTGCTCCGTCTTCGATATAACCGTGCTCCTCCCTAACCAGCGGACTTTGGTCTTCAACCGGAACACGTTTTCTTCACAGCGGTTTTTTGTTCCCAAACTCTTTGTAGCCTGCTCTCTTTCTCTCTTTTTTAAGTTTTTGGACCTCTTGAGGATTTCTTCCTGTAAAAAGTTGAATTAAAAATTAAAAAGAAGTCGCCTCCTCTTCATTCATTTTCTTCCTGAGGGTCGGGGGTACTTTTCATTCAAAATTTTTGTGTAGGGAGGATTTCTTAACCTTGGCGACTTTTAAGATTGGTTGATTTCAACTGCCATAATCCCCTGGTGATAGCGCATGCCTTTTTATGGCTGTCCCTATTGTATGCCTGCTTACGCTCTTTTAACCTTTTCCTCTGCAATCTTTCTGCTGTAAGGAGTGGGAGAAAAAAACTAACAGGTATGCCTGGCTGGGGAATTCTGGGAGTTGAAGTCCACACATCTTAAAGGTGTCAAGGTTGAAAGACACTGTTCTAAATGTTGACTCTAATATGTGAAAAAGGCAAGTAAGTAGCCCGAGAGAACCATCTGACAATTTTTGGGGTCATAGTGCCACTTACTGGTCACAGCAATGCAGTGTTCCAATGTGAGGCTGGTCTGCATTTGAGCACACCCATCACCAATCTATAAAACAAAACTACTCCCGTTTAGTGACTCTTCAAAGTTACAACAGCACTAAAAAAAAAGTGACTTAGGATCAATTTTCTCACTTATGACCGTTGCAGCATCCCTACGCTCACGTGATCAAAATTCAGACACCTGGCCAGTGACTCATATTTATGACAGTTGCAGTGTCCCAGGGTCATGCGATCCCCTTTTGCGACCACCTGACAAGCAGGGAGAACCAAATTCACTTAACAGCCGCGTGACTAACTTAACAACTGCAGTGATTCGCTGAACAACGGCGGCAAGAAAGTTCGTAAAATGAGGCAAAACTCACTTAACTATCTTGCTTAGCCACAGAAATTTTGAGCTCAGTCGTAAATCAAGGACTACCTGTATTGTATTAAAAAAAAAAAAAGTCCCTAACCATGTATTACCAAGAGCGTATCAGCAGTCCTTCTAAGGCCAACCCAACCAATTTTAGGATTTAAAGCCATTTTCAGGCTTCATGCAAACCTTTGGATCCTAAAGTACCAGGACTGGCTTCAGGCCGGGCCCCAAGACGCTAACTCACGTTTGAACTAACCACCTTTGGCGTGTCGTACCAACTAACCAGGTTCATGTGTCCTGCAAACCTGGAAACGGATTTTCGGGTGCTGGGAGTTGATGAATGTGGAAGGGAAGACAAAGGGGTACAGATGGGGCCCCTGCAAGAATGGGTGGGGGGGGTCCACGCAGGCCCGAACCGCTGCAGATTTGCCCAGAAGGACACACGCTGGTGCAAACCCTGCTTACCGGCACGTAAATGGGCCCAGGTGTGCGATCCAGTTGTGCTTCCTACCAGGATCTCCACAGTTGGAGGCTCTGCTGAACAGCTGCCTGGTTGGCACCAGTCTCCTCGCAAGGGATGGGCGCCTCTGGGCTGAAGCAGAGGGCTTGGGAGACCACTGGGTCCCAGCCCAGGAGGCCCCTGAAAGTCATCTAGCCGAGCCTCGGTGGTGCTCACAAGCGGAGAGTCGCTGTCCGTGGTGCTGAAAGGATTCCCAACACCAAATTTCTCCCCCCCCCCTCCCCATTGCCCTAGCGAGCAATAAAATCACTGGCTGAGATTGCTTACCGCTTTTGAGTGTCATAGCAAGAACATTTAAGACTTCTGCATCGAATAGGGGAGGAGGGATCCTGTCTGGGGTGGGGAGGAAATGGAATTTGGGGCCTTTTATTTCACCTTGGGCACTTAAATACAACGGACGGGACCTCATTGCTGGACTGGAGGCTGCTATAGTGCTGGATTCCTGCTCTAGGCTGGGGTTGGTCTAGATGACCTCTGAGGTCCCCCGGATCAATTTCTCTGTTTTAATGATTCCAGGCCGGCAGTGGCTCCTGCAGCTCCCCAGGCAAGGGGGACTGCAAGCAGGTAAGGAGGTCCCACTCCCACCACTGGGGGGGGGCTGAATGGGGAGCATCAGACATGGGGGTGGAGGTCCCATTAGGGACCCCAGCTTCTAAATGCCAATAGTGATAGTGCAGCCAGTCTCCAGTTGCAGGAAAGCATCTCCAGATTGCAAAAGGACTCCAACTCCCATGTGCTCCCGGCGTAGCCCCATGGGACTCAAAGCGCCACGAGGGGCTCGGAAGGTGACTCAGAAATAGCCCTTGGGCTGCTCTAGACTTTTCGTATCTCTACATTTTTCTTTATCTCCAAAAGCTCTCCAAAAACCTGGATGAAAGGAACAGCCCCGCGGGGGGCAGCTCTACCCTTTTCATATCTCTACGGTTCTGCTATCGCGATCCTACGGAGGAGTCTCGCGAGGCTTGCGGGCGGGGCGGGACGGGAGGGCGCGGCAAGTCTCGCGAGAGCGGAGCGGGGCGGGCC
>QLTV01002836.1:56786-71358 GCA_003457575.1 Thermophis baileyi
ACGTAGATAGATAGATAGATAGAGAGATAGATAGATAGATAGATAGATAGATAGATAGATAGATAGATAGATAGATGATAGATAGATAGACAGACAGATAGATGGATGATAGGTAGGTAGATAGGTGGATGGACGGATGATGGATGGATAGATAGTGACAGACAGATGGTAGGTAGATAAACAGACAGACAGGATAGATAGACAGATGAGAGAGAGAGAGAGAGAGAGAGAGATACACACACCAACAAGATAACAAAACGCTTTCCCTTTGTTTTCCAAATCTGCAAAGTCCCTTCTCTGCCGTTTGTAACTCCGAGCGGTCACTGAATGAACCGTTGTAAGTCGAGGCCCGTTTTGAAACGTCCATCTCTGTTTTACAGAAATGAAGCAGGTGGTCTGGCTCAGCTCCGCCGGGCTGCTGATGGTCGTGTTGGGCGACTTCTTACGCAAAGCGGCCATGCTGACCGCCGGCTCGAATTTCAACCACATCGTCCAGAACGAGAAATCGGAGTCGCACCGGCTGGTGACGCGGGGCGTGTACGGCTGGTGTCGGCACCCTTCGTACGTCGGGTGGTTTTCCTGGAGCATCGGAACTCAGGTAAGGTCAGGTCGCCGTAAAAAATTGGGATTCATTTAACAAATTAATTGCAGGCGGTCCTCGACTTAACAACCGTTCGTTTAGTGACTGTCACAGCACTGAAAAAAGTGACTTACGACCAATTTTCACGTGATCAAAATTCAGACCCTTGGCAACGGACTCGTATTTACGACAGTTGCAGTATCGGGGAGTCACGTGATCCCCTTTTGCGACCACCTGAGAAGGAAAGTCAGCGGGGAAGCCGGATTCACTTAACAACCCCGTGACTAACCTAAGAACTGCAGTGATTCGCTTAACAACGACGGCAAGGAAGGTCACACAACTGGGCAAAGCTCCTTTAACAACAAGCAGCCCACTCCCGCTTCTCAAGGCTCCTATCTAAATTCTACTTTCGTCTTTTGAATAAAATTAAAATAAATAAATAAATTCCATAACACAAAAGGAAAGACAGAGGGGGAGGGAAGAGGAAAACACAAGCCGGCTGAATCTTTTTGCCCCGCACGGTTCAAAAGAAGCCAGTTAAAAGTTGAAGACATCCAGACTAAGTTGTTAGATAATAATAATTGATTCTCTTAATGCTGCTGTGATTTTTATTTTCTTTTATCTCCTTGGACTCGATGGGTCTTTCCTCCATCATGTTGGCTTTCTCGAGGGATGCCAATCAGGAAGGGAATCCCTAAAACCCCCCTTTTTTTCTCTCTCTCTCATTTTTCTCACTCCCAGGTACTTCTCTGCAACCCCGTCTGCCTGATCGGCTACACCCTGGTTTCCTGGCGTTTTTTCCGCGACCGGGTGGAAGAGGAAGAACGTGCCCTGATCCACTTTTTCGGAGAAGAATATTTAGCCTATAAGAAGAAGGTGCCCTCCGGACTCCCCTTTATCCGCGGCTTCAAAACCGAACTTTGAGACCTGAGACATCACTTCACTTAACGCTGGCATCGGGGGGGGGGAGGGGTGGGCTACGTCCTGCCTCGGTTTTCGCTAAGCCTGGGAAAAATCCTCTGAGCACGTGCAGAGGGCTCAAAAAAGTCTAGAGGTTCCTTTTTAAAAAATACCTTTGTTGGAGGATTTACGGGGCTGCCTAGAACAGGGGTCTCCAACCTTGGCAACTTTAAGTCTTGTGGACTTCAACTCCCAGAATTCCTCAGGCAGCATAGTTTACTCTCTTGTAATCCCTTCCTCTGCAATCTCTCCACTTTAGGTGGTAAGAGAAAAGGAAACAGACACAGCTGGCTGAGGAATTCTGGGAGTTGAAGTCCACAAGTTGTAAAGTTGCCAAGGTTGGAGACCCCTGGCCTAGAGTTCTCCGACCGAGCCATAAGTCTAATTTTCTTTTTGTTTTTTTAAAAAAGAGAAAATTTGCTATTTGTCGCTTACGTCTCGCCCCGAGTTCGAATCCCAGCCTGGATCAAAAGATTACTGAGAAAAAAATTCCCGCAGACTATATTTCTCCCCCCCCCCCCCAAAAAAATATCATGAAAATCTGAATCTTTTCCCGTTTGCCCTTCTTACGGCCGCTTAATGCTGTTTGAAGCCTGATCTTAAAACCTTTTGTAAAAAAATTATAAATTAATTTTATAAGTTGTGAAATTCGCATCTAGCCGTTTGAAGCCTGATCTTAAAAATCTTTCAGGAAAATTACCGATTAATTTTATAAGTTATAGAATTCGCATCCAGCTGACTTGCAGCATAAAATCTCTTTTTTTCTCTCTCTCTCTCCCTCTAACAGCCTGCAATAATTTTGGTCTCCCCCCCCCCCAGAAAGAATTTTTGGGGAGAAAAAAAGTTTTGGGGTTCTTTTCCCCCATCATTTATGCAAAACCTTGATGGCATACGTGTCGATTTCTACACCAGTTTCCTTCTTTGTTTTTTAACAATTATTTTATCGTTATTTTGGCTTTTTTTTTTCCCTCTCTCGGCAAAGCGTTTTGACATTCCTTGCTATTCTTGGAACCTCTGTTTCTCTTTTTCTGTTTTAATTTCATTAACTTGTTCATTTCAACATTTCGTTTCCGTAAAAGGCCGCAGCGAAATTGTTTTCTAACTTTGCACAGACACAAGTTGGTAAAAACCGAACGCCACCGTCCTTTTCTTCTTCTGACTTTTCCTATGGCGCGGTTCTGTTCCGATTACAAACCAAAGATAAATTTATTACCTTTTTTTTTTTTTTGTTATTCTGTTCGTGGCGGTTATAATACAGAGAGGAATGGCGGGGGGGGGGCTTTAAAAGCTAGCAAAATTATCGCTTGGATAGATTTTAGCACAGTCCCGTTGCAATAGAGTTTTTAATAGACACCCACCGTCTGTCTCCCTTAATGACGCCCGAGGCACGTTTGAAACGAAGGGAAGGGGGGGGGGTTCCTGTGGAGGGTGGACCTTTTTTTTTTTTTGTGATGGGGAAACTTGCAGGAGGAAGCAATTTTAAGTTTTTTTTTTTTTACTAAGTCTAATATTAGCTTTTCGCTTTTACACTTTCCTTTCTTCTCTTTTTTTCTTTTTTTCTTTTTTCCAGTCAGGTTGCAAGGATGACAAAAATGAAAGAAATAAAAACATATTTTTGTGTGTGTCCTGGGTGGGAATTGGAAGCAAACACCTCCTCTCCTCTTTTAACCAAGGAGATCAGGTCAGCCTTGCCTTGGGAAATCTTAATACTTTAATCCAAAAACACCAGGCTAATTTAATTTTAGCAGCAGAACCGAGAGGTCAGGCAGATGGGAGAGGTTTTAAGACCGGATCTTCCCTGCCGCGTCCCTGCCGGCTGTCGATTTTCTAAATTGCAATAATGCTGTTTCGAAATCTTCAGTTGCAAATTGTCTAGCAAGGCCAAGAAAAATTTGCAAACCCCCCCCCCCCCAAAATGTGCTGCAGCACCCGTAGCCATCGGCAAACAATTGAGTTAATTAAAAATGAATTAGAAATTAATTTTTAATGCCCGCAGTTGGGTGAGGGTTGGCAAAGCAGCTAAAAGTGGAGGCAGCATTCTGTAAAATTTGGGGTTCAAAGACCCCGCCCGACTCTCTAATGCACGTCCATCCACCACACAAAAAGAATTGCACGCAATTTCGACGTAAAGCCTCCAGAATTCACGGAATATGCACAGATAGATAAGATAGATTTTAAAAAAATTTCCCCAAAAGGAAAATTTTGCACCCTCAACGCAAAAGAAGCTGCGTCTCTGGATCTCCTTCCTTGGTTAGACTCGATGGGGCTCCTGTGGGGTCCGAGAGGGTCTCGGCCCTGATTTTCGACTTGTTTTTGAAGACCTCGTTGCTTTTCGGCTGTGGGTCCGTGGCGGCCGGGCCTAGCATCTGCGCTTCTGGTTTAGGTGGCCACTCTTTGCCGGTGCTACCAAAATTGTTTGGCAGAAAGAAAAAAATAAAAAGACGAGGAAAGAATCAAGCCAAATATAGGTAGTCCTTGACTTACAACCGTTCGTTTAGTGACCGAAATTCAGGCGCTTGGCAACTGATTCGTATTTACGACTGTCGCAGTGTCCCGGGGTCACGTGATTTCCCCCTTTGGCGACCTGACCAGCAAAGAACAGGGGAAGCCCGATTCGTTTAACGACCGTGTTGCTAACTGAACGACTGCAGTGATTCGCTTAACAACGGTGGCAAGGGTGGTAAGATGGGGCCAAACTCACTCAACAACTGTCTCGCTTAGCAATGGAAATTTCGGGCTCGATGGTGGTCGTAAGTCGAGGACTACCTGTGTGTTTCAATAAAGCATGGACAAGATTCATGGATTCCCTCGAATCGATCGATTACCTGCACTGAGGCTCGGCTGGGAGGGGTCCGTCTTCGTAGATTTTGAGCAGGCTCTCCGGCTGATCCATTTTCTCTTTCCACTCCTGGAACCTGTGAAGCGGGGGGGGGATTTTCCCGAGTGAACCCCAGGGGAGCTTCCCACTGGGCCGGAAAAGCCCCCCAAGGAGTCACGAAGACCACCCGACTCAGTTGCCCACGAAATGAGTGTGTGAGATTGGTGCCACAACTGATGCGAAGGGGGCCATTCGCAGTGGGGGCTCAGTGAGCGTTGAATTAATGGAGAATGAGGAGGAGAGGTGGGAAAGAAAGAGAGAAAGACAAAAAAGACGGAAAGAAGAAAAAAGACAAAATGAGAGAAAAGGCAAAAAAACAGGAAAGAAAAAGACAAGGAAGAGAAAGACAGAAAGGAAAGTGGATGCAGGAGGGAGGGAAGGAGAGAAGGGAGGAAAGAAAGGAAGAATGGATGCAGGAGGGAGGAAAGGAAAGGAGAGAAAGAAGGAGAAGAGAGGGGGAAGGAGGAAAGGAAGCAGAAGGGAGGGCTGGAGTCGGGGCAAATAGCAATAGCACTTAGACTTATATACCGCTTCATAGTGCTTTACAGCCCTCTCTAAGCGGTTCACAGAGTCAGCCTCTTGCCCCCAACAATCTGGGTCCTCATTTTACCCACCTCAGAAGGATGGAAGGCTGAGTCAACCTTGAGCCGGTGAGATTTGAACCGCTGAACTGCAGCTAGCAGTCAGCTGAAGTAGCCTGCAGTGCTGCACTCTAACCACTGCGCCACCTCACCTCGGGGCAAACCACCAGCCATGCGGAGTTTATTGATTAATCGATCGATAAACCCGGTGTGTGTGTGGGGGGGGTCTCCTCACCTGGGCTCCAGCCGCTCCTTGACCCTGGCGATGGAGCGGACGTAGGGAGCGATCTGCTTGGTGATGGCCATCAGGTAGTTGTTCTCCTGTCTCAGCTGCAGCAGGTCATGTAGCTGGGCTGGACGAGAGAAGCCGAGTTTCCTTCCTGAAATCCACCCGTCCTTTCCTCCCCAAGGCTTTGCCCCCCAACTCTGCACGCGCTCAGAGGAACCTCCGTCCAAGAGGAAGGGACCCTCTTCCCTCAGGAGGTCCAAGAGACCCTAACCTTCGTAAATCTCCTGCTCGTTGGCCACCCGCTGGTAGGTTTCCTCCCAGGTCTGTGACGCGAGAAGAAGAGGAAAGAGCAAGGAAAGGGAGAGAATTCAGCCAAGGCGGCGAGTTCGAGAGTTGCCAATGAAGGGAATTAAGAGACGGGATCGATTTTTACCTCTTCGAACTCTGTCCGTCTCATTTCCACCGACGAGAATTCGGACGCAATTTGGACGTCCATCTGGAGGGATCTCTGCAGGATCTCACTCATGTCCTCCGTCTTGATGAGGGAGTGATGCTTGGTGAGGTCGCGATGGAGTTCCTGCACTTGGTCTTTCAAGCTCTGAATCTCGGTCTGTAGCGCCTGTGAGAGACACGGCGTGAGGAAGGGGCGGGAGAGGGTGTGAAACCAACCCGGGTTCACTGAATTTTAATAATTTATTTTAATTTAAAACTCCCAAGTTCAGTGCTCCCATCACTGGAGATTTCAAGAAGAGACCGGACAGCCATTTGAGTTGGGATGGTATAAAGCCTCCTGTCTTAAGCGGCGGGTTGGACTAGATGACCTCCGAGGTCCCTTCCAGCCCTACAATCCTATGTGCTAAACTCAAGTCTGTTCTTGCTGGGAAGAACATTTCAAAGATCAAATTTAACTAAAAAGCAGCCCCCAAATTCCACGAGAGGCCTCTCTCTGGGATGTCGCCATATATAGAATCATACGTATTAAATGTTATCCTGATATATTACAGGCAGTCCTCGACTTACGACCAACAATTTCCATGGCTAAGCAAGCCGGTTGCTAAGTGAGTCAAGCCCAATTTTACAACCTTTTTTTTTTTGCCACCATTGTGTAGCGAACCACTCCTGTTGTTAAGTGAATCACATGGTCGTTAAGCGAATCTGCTTCCTGCATTGTCTTCGCTTGTCGGGGGACAGCTGGGAAGGTCGCAAATTGGCGATCACGTGGAACCCCCCCTCCCTCCAACCGTCATAAATACATGTCGATTGCCAAACGCCTGAAATTTGGAACAGGTCGTCATGGGGGATGAAACGGTCGTAAGTGTGAGGACCGGCTCTAAGTCATTTTTCAGTGCTGTAACTTCACTAAACGAATGGCTGTCAATTGAGGACTACTTTTCTTCACTTTTTGTACAGGTAGTAGTCCTCGATTTAACGACCGTAATCGAACCTGGTAAGCCGTGATGATCGTTAAGTTATCGTGACTGGTTTTACAACTTTTCTTGCGGCGGTCGTTAAGCGAAGGAGGCAAACGCAAATCGAACGGAAGCGGGGTTTCCCCCCGTCCCGCCATCCTTACCCGATACATGTTCTCGAAGTCCCGACAGTGGTCGGTAAACGGCGTCTCTCTCCCTTCGGCTAAGAGGACTTTGGTGCTGATGTATCGGTGCATCGTGGCCTTCCTTACCGGCGATCCAGCCAGGGGCATTTTTTCATACGACGATGAACAGCCGGCCACTAAGAGGGTCTTGGAGCCGGGACCCCCGGACATCCTAGAAGCCAGGAAAAATGGAGTTTATTAGCCCTTTCTTGGAAAATCAGGAAGCAAATAGAAAGACAGTGTGGCAAGCCGTGGCCCTGGGACACTGCAACCGTCATAAGTACATGCCAGTTGCCAAGCCTCTGGATTTGGATCCCGTGATGCTGCTACAGTTGTAAGTGTGAAAAACGGCTCTTAAGTGACTTTCTTCAGTGCCGTTGTAACTTTGCGCGGTCACTAAATGAACTGTTGTAAGTCGAGGACTGCCTGTATTATGGTCCTGTTGCAGAATCAGACACTTTAGATTGGGTTTGGCAGTTTTCTCCACCTCTTGAGCCCTTCTCAAGTACCTGGGACAGGTAGATGATGAGGGAATTCTGGGAGTTGAAGTCCAGCCATCGTTAAGAAGTCCTGGATTATCCCAACTCCACTAACTGCTGACTTAGTCCTCCAAGCAAAAGAGATGATTGGAGAGAGCGGCTACCTAAGACTTCCTAGTTGGGGGGTGAAATCCTCCTTGCCACATAGACCGTCTCCTCTACGACTTGAGTGGCTGCCACTGCTGGCCAGCCCCGCCTTCAGCCAGCTGCCAAGCCAATAAGGAGGAAGCTGAGACGATGCAGTCAGGTCCAGCTGTTGCAATGGGCTAAGTGACCTCTAGGGTGCCCACTAAACAAGAGACGTACATGTTGCTGTTGCTCAGGCCGGGCCCGATGGCTCCTGTGGTACCCACCACTGACCGGCGCGGGGACAAGGGCAGCAGGGGCTCCAGGCAGTGGGCGAACTCAGCCCGGTATTCGCTGTTGATCTAGAAGGAAGGAAGGAAGGAAGGAAGGAAGGAAGGAAGGAAGGAAGGAAGGAAGGAAGGGGAAGGAGGAAGGAAGGCAGGAAGGAGAGAGGAAGGAAGGGAGGAAGGAGAGGAAGGAAGGAAGGGGAAGGAAGGCAGGAAGGAGAGAAGGAAGAAGGCAGGAAGGAGAGAGGAAGGAAGGAAGGAGAGAGGAAGGAAGGAGAGAGGAAGGAAGGAAGGAAGGAGATGAAGGAAGGAAGGGGAAGGAAGGCAGGAAGGAGAGAAGAAGGAAGGCAGGAAGGAGAGAGGAAGGAAGGAAGGAGAGAGGAAGGAAGGCAGGAAGGAGAGAAGAAGGAAGGGAGGAAGGAAGGGGAAGGAAGGCAGGAAGGAGAGAAGAAGGAAGGGAGGGAAGGAAGGAAGGAAGGAGAGAGGAAGGAAGGAAGGGGAAGGAAGGCAGGAAGGAGAGAAGAAGGAAGGAAGGAAGGAAGGAGAGGAAGGAAGGAAGGGGAAGGAGGAAGGAAGGCAGGAAGGAGAGAGGAAGGAAGGAAGGAGAGAGGAAGGAAGGAAGGAGAGAAGAAGGAAGGAAGGAAGGAGAGAGGAATGAAGGAAGGGGAAGGAGGAAGGAAGGAAGGGGAAGGAAGGAAGGAAAAGGGAGGGAGGGAGGGAGGACCAGAATTTTGCTCAGACAGGCCTGTTAGCTTACCTCCTCTCTCAATAAAGCAATTATCAGGGTTTATCTGCAGTATCCAGGTTTATCTCACCTTGCTAGTTTGCGAAGGCCTCAACCGATGGGGTTGTTTGACAATCCTTTGCAAGCGCTCCATCAGTTGCTGGAATCAAAACCAGGATAGCCTCTATCAACCAGACGGCATTACAAAATGCTAGGGCTGGAAGGGACCTTGGAGGTCATCTAGTCCAACCCACTGCCCAAGCAGGAGACCCTAGCCTAGACCATTCCTGGACAAATGGCACCACCATTTTCTCAGCACTAAGTTTTAAAAGCAACCCAGTCCCCGTCATACCTCTGGTCTGCTTGTGGCCCTTTTTAAACTATTGTTTGTTTAAAAGTGGTTTGTTAACCATAGGGGGTCCTCGACTTACGACCACGATTGAGCCCAAAAATGTATGTGGCTGAGTGAGAAATTTGTTGAGTGAGTTTGACCCCCTTTTACGCCCTTTCTGGCCATCGTTGCTAAGTGAAATCACTGCCGTTGTTGAGTGAGTCACAGGGTCGTTAAGTGAATCCGGCTTCCCCCGGTCGCAAAAGGGGATCACGTGACACCGGGGCCTCTGCCCCTCAAGCGTCTCGAAGCCCTGGGTTCAAGTCTCCCCATTTCTCCTGCCCCTCCGGGAGGCTCCAGGGAAGGGAAATTCGACTTACGTAGCCCAAATCCAGGAATTCAGCTTTGTTGGCCGAACTGAGAAACGCAGAACAGGTTACCAGGTGCACCTAAAGTCGGAAAACAGGCACCATTTTGCACACACAAAAATGGAAATTAAAGGGGTTGCAAAAGGGGAAAACGCAAGGGGGTGGGGGCTTCGTGCCCGGGATATCTTGGTGCAAAGTGGCATGGGGGCGGGGGGGGGGAAATTGGTCTATCCTTACCTGGAGGGTTGGCAGCAAAGAAGCCAGGTGCCCCAGCTGTTCCTTAAAAGCTTTTTCCTTTTCTTCGTACTGGCTAGAAATGATTTTAAAAAGCCATTTTCAGGCTGTTTTCTCTCAAAAAAAGAGAGACCTCTGCATCAGAGAGGGAGAAGAAGAGAAGCAGGGAAGGATAGACACCGGGAGGTCATCCAGTCCAACCCCCCCCCACACACACCCCGGAGCTTTGCAGAGAGCTGGTCGTCGCAGTTACAACGGTCGCAGCAAACCCGGGTTGTTTGAGGACCGTTCAAAGCTGCTGAAAAAAAAGGGGGGACCCACGTGACCCCGGGGGCACTGCGACCGTCGTAAGTATGAGTCCGTTGCTGAGCGTTTTGATCACGTAACCACAAGGATGCAGCCACGGCAACGGTGGTAAGTGTGAAAAACTTCAGTCTCTCTTTTTTTTTTCCAGTGCCGCTGCCACTTCGAACGATCACTTGACGGACGGACGTTAAGTCAAGGACTACCTCCGTAGAGGTCGCTGTCCGGTTCTCCCCGGGTGCAAAACTTTACCTCTGCACAGCTTTTAGGAGGATCTTCTTCCTTTCGGCCAGTTTCTCCTAGGAGAAGGAAACGGAAACGAGGAATTGGGCAGGACTGCCAGCCCTGCAGTGTTGGCCACAGGTGGGCCCTGCAGTGTTGGCCACAGGTGGGGTCCGGTCCGTCTCACCTGCATGCTGCTGAAGAGGGCGTTGATGGCCGACGACTCCTCGTCCGCGCTGTTCCGGACCTCCTCAATCATGGCCTTGAGCAAGACGATGGCCTCGCGGGTGGACGTCTGCAGCTCCTTCACCTCCTGCCACGGACGGACACGCGTGGGACACGGCTGCCTTCAAGAGCTCGCTGCTCTTGAAGGACTTTCCGTGGGGAAGGTTTCCTGGGAGCCAGGCTTTGCCAGCCATTGTTGGCTGCCTCTCGAACCCGAGTCTTCTGGGGCTTAGCACCCGGAGCCGGCCCTTCGGAGGGGGCCAGGGTGAAGTTTGCAAAAAGGGCCCCGTTTGGAAACTTTTTCTCGTAAGGGAGGGAAGCCCTGGCGATCACGGAGGGGGTGGGAGGAAGGAAGGAAGGAAGGAAGGAGAAAGAGGGAGGGAGGGAGGGAGAGGGAAGGAGCAAGGGAAAGGGGGAGGGGGGGGGGGGGGGGAGGACAGGTCACGGAGGGGGTGGGAGGAAGGAAGGAAGGAAGGAAGGAAGGAAGGAAGGAAGGAAGGAAGGAAGGAAGGAAGGAAGGAAGGAAAATGAAGGAAGGAAGGAAGGAAGGAAAATGAAGGAAGGAAGGAAGGAAGGAAGGACACAGGGAGGGGGGGGCGGGGGGAGGGAAGGAAGGAAGGAAAAGAGGGAAGAAGGAAGGAGAAAGAGGGAGGGAGGAATGGAGAGAGACGGTGGGAGAGAGACGGAGGGAGGGAGGAAGGAATGGCGAGACAGGAAGGGAGGGAGGGAGGAAGGGAAGGGAAGGAAGGAAGGAAAAGGGAGGGAAGAAGGAAGGAGGAGGGAGGAATGGAGAGAGAGAGGGTGGGAGAGAGAAGGAGGGAGGGAGGAGAAAGGGAGGAAGGAATGGGGAGAGACAGGGAGGGAGGGAGGAAAAGGGAAGGAAGAAGGAAAAGGGACAGGAGTGGGAGGGAGGAGAGAACAATTGGAAAAGGAAGGAAAGGGGGAGAGAGGAAAGAAAGGAAAAGAAAATGAAGGAAGAAGAGGAAGGAAGCAAGCAAGCAAGAGAGGAAAAATGAGGGAAGAAGGAAAAGGGAAGGAAGGAAGAAAAGGGAGAAGGAGATGGAGGGAAGGGAAGGCATTAAGGAAGGAAGGAAGGAAGGAAAGATAGGGAGAAAGGAAGGAAGAACTAAGACATTCAATTGCTTTTCCAAGCCTGGTCCCAGCGTGGGCTATAATCCCGGTTGTGGCACATCCTTCCTTCCCTAGCCAGAGGCTGGACTAGATGCTCTCCAAAGTCACCTCTAACCTCCAACTCTAAAGCTTCAGAAACACAGGCAGGAAGTCGGCGAATAAAAGCCATTTTCAGCCCCAGAGATATTTCTTAAATCCTTCCCACTTACCATCACAGCCTGGTCTAGTTTCTCACAACCTCGCATGTAGGCCGTCTCAATATCGATGCAATGAGCTCGGCTCTCCCTGGAGGAGGGGGGGGGAATGGAATTATGTGCTTTTTAGGTGTTTTTTGGGTGGGCAGCATGTTGCTCGCTGGTCGCTCTTTCTCTTAAAAGTCTCTTTCACAGATTATTATTTTTTTTAAATCTGAATATCAAGTGTCGGGAAGTTCCCCTGGCTAACTATACACCGTCAGGACTTAACAACTAAAATGCACAACTCAATTACGGTCATAAGTCAAGGACTTCCTGTATGTGTTTCTAAATCTAAATGATCCCAAGTGATGTGGTGTTTTTTTTTTCCTACTGGAACTGAAACTGAATTTTTTTAAATAACCGAATAACAGAAGTTGGACAGGATCTTGGCGGTCTCCATAATCCAATTACCTGCTCAAGCAGGAGACCCTATAGCTTTTCAGGCTGTCCGTTAAAGTTTAAATTTAATTTAATTTAATTTTTATTAATTAAATTAAATTCAAATTAAATTCAAATTCAAAGCCCTTAAAATGCCTTTGACAGAGGTTGATTCTGAAAAATTGCAAACTTACACAGGCATATCCCGGAAACAGTTAATGCAAAGCATGGATTTTTTCTCCGTGGAGAACATGATGTACAATTCCTCGTGGAGGGCTGGAAAAAAAAGAGAAAATACAACAGCATGATTTATAATTCTGGGTTGCAGCAGCCCCCCCAAAAAAATCGTACTGTAAAATTGGAGCCTCGGAAAAGAAGAATTTCATGCTTTCCAACTGAGCGTCAAATGAATTTTTGTTTTGGTTGCAAATTCAAGGGAGAATTTCAGATTCCGTTTGGAGATCTTAGATGGAGGATGTGGGAAGCAAAATGTGGGGGGAAAAAAATGAACAAAAATAAGAATGAATTATAAGTTATAACAACAACTGCCTTGGGCAAAGGGTTGGACTAGACGACCTTCAAAGATCCTTCCAGCCCTATTTATCTATGACTCCATGATTCTCATTCTATGATTCTACGATTCTTCAATTCTATGATTATGTTTTTATGATTCTACAACTCTATAATTCTACGATTCTGATTCTACAATTCTAGGATTCTGGTTCTATAATTCTTATGATTTTATCATCCTACGATTTTACGATTCCGTGATTCTGATTCTGTGAATCTACGATTTTACGATTCTAGGATTCTGATTTTACGATTCCGTGATTCTGATTCTGTGAATCTACGATTTTACGATTCTAGGATTCTGATTTTACGATTCCGTGATTCTGATTCTGTGAATCTACGATTTTACGATTCTAGGATTCTGATTTTACGATTCCGTGATTCTGATTCTGTGAATCTACGATTTTACGATTCTAGGATTCTGATTTTACGATTCCATGATTCTGTGATTGTGACTCTACAATTCTAGGATTCCGATTCGATGAGTCTACAGTTCTACGATTTTATAATTCTTTTTGGTTCTTTTCTGCTGTATTTTTTTTTTTGCTGCTGCAAAGAAGCCGGGCTTGGCCGGTTTGGTGGCGAGGGTGAAGGGTCATGCATGAGAACATAGCCTCTGAGCGCGTACAGCATTTCTTATGGACCTCTTTCGCCCGTTTGCTCAGCAAGACGATCTCGTGGCGGGAGAACATCCTGGCCTTGTGAGTCTCTTCCCGGCACTTGGCACACAGCGGCTGGCTACAAGTGTTGCAGAAGTACATGGCGTCCAGCTCCTTCGGAAACGGAAACGGGAGGGGATGATGGGTGTTGGAGGAGAGGAGGAGGAGAAGAAGAAGGAGAGACAGGTGTGGTCAGAGAAGGAGGCTGGGGAGGGGCTCTTGGAAGTAATTAGAGCAGCCACTGCTGCTAAGATAGACTGCTCCGGCACAGGGGTGCTCTATTGCTGTGTCTATGGGTGGACTTCACTTCCCAGAATTTCCTCAGCCAGCTGGTTTGGAGATGGGTGGACTTCAACTCCCAGAATTCCCCAGCCTGCATGCCTAGGGGGTTGGCCTAGATGACCCTCAGGGACCCCTCCTCACCCGCCGCTCTACGATCCTGTAAGCCGGTGGGCGAAACCCCTTATCCCTGCAAATGCTTCTGGATGGGACTTGTCCAACCTGGACGGAGGCCGGATCGCATCTCGTCTTACCTGCTTCGTGCTTTGCAGGTCACAATTCGCACACAGGACGTCTTCTTCATAGTCTCCAGAGCTGTCCATGAGGAATTTGAGCAGCTGGTCTTCGGGAGGGAGCCCGTTCCCCTTCACGACGGACTGGTAGCTGCAAGGAAGACAGAAATTGGCTTGTCGTTACTCAAAAGTAAGGTCTTTTGGGCTCAAGAGGAGGCTTATTTGCTGCTAACTGTGACAAACCATGATTAAAACCCGTGACGAACCATGATTAAATCCAGAGGTTGTCCAAGAAGAGCCTGGACGATCATTTATAGTCCTCCACTTATCAGAGCTCTCTAATATTAGTTTCGAGAAACTCTCCCTGCCTTTGGTCCCTTGGCAGAAACCATGAGGGCTAGAAACTTAGTTTGGTCAAATGTAGAAGGCGGGATCCTAGAGCGGGAAGGGGCCCTGGAGGTCATCTACTCCAACCCTACTGCCTGGTAAGGCGGTCACAAAGCCAGGGAGGCCGTCCTTACCCGCACAGGGGACACGCCAGGCGGCTGTCGATGGCTCGTCCCCGCAGGCAGCTGGCGCAGAAGTTGTGGTAACAATCCAGGAGGCAGGGGTGTTCGTACTGCTCGTGGCACAGGAAGCACACCAGCGGGTGGCAGTTGGCGTTGTCGAGTTCGCACAGGTTCTCCAAGGGGGTGAAGATCCCACCCGACATCTGGAGAATGCGAGAAAAACACCGGAGGAGCTGAATTGCTTTTTCTGTCTAGCCGCGGAGATCTGTGTCACCCTGAAGTCTGCAGATTTATTTTATATTTTTATTTTATTTTATTGTTTTATCTTATTTTATTTATTTTTGGTTCATTACACAGTCATCAGGATGTTCACACTTTTTATTATTATTATTATTATTATTATTATTATTATTATTATTATTATTATTATTATTATTATTATTATTATTATTATTA
>QLTV01002836.1:132185-148636 GCA_003457575.1 Thermophis baileyi
CATGTAGTTTTATGTTATAACTGTCAATATTGCTTAAAAAAAAAAAAAGATGGAAAGAAAAAAAGAAAAAAGAAAAAAAAAAAGAAGAAAGAAAAAAGGGAGGAAGGAAGATAAGACAGAAAGAAAAAGAAAGAAGGAAGGAAGGATGGAAAGAAAGAGAGAGAGAGAAAGAAAGAAAGAAAGACAATAAGAAAGAAAAAAGACAATAAGACAGAAAGAAAAAAGAAAGAAGGAAGAAGGGAGGGAAGGAGGGAAAGAAAGAAAGAGAAAGGAAGAGAAAGGAAGAGAAAGAAAGACAATAAGACAGAAAGAAAAAAGGAAGGAAGGAAGGAAGGAAGGAAGGAAGGAAGGAAGGAAGGAAGGAAGGAAGGAAGGAAGGAAGGAAGGAAGGAAGGAAGGAGAAAGTCAACCACCCGAATTGTAGTCACATGACTTCAGAGAGGAATTGGGGCAGCCATCAGAACTTCAAATCCATGTCAAAAGTTCCTCCTAGGTAGGTCCATCCTAACTTCAGTCACTAAGTGAGCAGTTGCAAGTTGGGAACTACTTTTAAAGATAAAAGCTAGAATAATTTCCAAGCTCTGTCTTTTGCTGACGCCTCCCACCCTCCTCTTCCCCCCCCCCAATAGGCTGAGTTCCCTACAGCTTCCTCGTCCCCTGCGGGGACGCCAACACCCCCCTCTACTCCCGAGGAAGCCTCCGGATTCAGAGCTTCCAGCTCGCCCAAGCTGGAGATCAACGGTTCTGTGATACCCTTCGGGACCCCAACTGGCCACACGGACCTGGAGGGTTTGATCCCCACGCACGATGAGCAGGGGAGGCCCATCCCAGAGTGGAAACGACAAGTGATGTTGCGTAAGCTACAGATGAAGGTTCAGGAAGAGGAAGAGCAGAGACGCAAGGTAAATGGCCCGGACACGGGGCGGGCGGTCAGCGTGGTGTGGTGGTGTGCTGTGATCCCATTTCCGTGGTGTGTGGAACCTCAGTCTACACCCCAAGAAAAACATAAACCTAGATCTTGTCTTAAAAGGCAAGCAGCTGGTCCGGGGTTCAAGTTCAGTTGGTTCCGTGGCCAGACTGTTGTCTCCTCTAGCATACAGTTGGAAGGGGTCCTTGGTGGTCTCTGAGCTCGGGGGTTTTCTTGCAGGCGTTTCATCACCCAACTAGATAACGTCATCAGTGCTTAGAAGGGAATGGGGTTTCCAGAATGGGGAGGAAGAGGGGAAGGGGGAAAAGGAGGGGGGAGGAAGAGGAGGACTGTAGGGTCCTTGGTGCTCTCTGAGCTTGGTTGTTTTCTTGCAGACGATTCATTACCCAGCTAGGTGATGTCATCAGTGCTAGAAGGGAGTGAGGTTTACAGAGTGGAGGAGGAGGAGGAGAGAAAAAGGAGGAGGACTGTGGGGTCCTAGCAGCTCTCTGAGCTTCGTGGTTTTCTTGCAGACGTTTCATGACCCAACTAGGTAACATCGTCAGTGTTAGAACTGAGTGGGGTTTGCAGGGAGGAGGAGGAGGAGGAGGAGGAGGAGGAGGAGGAGGAGGACGACGACTGGGGGTCCTTGGTGCTCTTTGAGGTTGGCAAGGTCTGTGGGACCGTAAATGGAGATTCACAATCAAAAGGTCTTTTGCAGACCTTCAGGACAATATTTAGAGAAAGTGGGGTCCTTCCTTCTAACTTGTCTCTAGTTGGCTTGTGGTGCTACGGCGTGTTCTCTGCATGGCTGTGCGCGCTGACCTGCTGTGACCAACTCTGAAGCTCATTTAACCTGCACTATGGGCCAAGCGAGGACTGGTTCGCGGCACAGCGGTTGTTGCGGTGAAAATGTCCACCGCAAGATATTCGGCGACCTCAAAATCTTTCCCGCCAGATTACCGATTCGATCTTTGCATTCAAAAGCTCTCTTCGACACCTCGTTGCCAGATACTGCAGGAATTAAATGCCTTACATGATCGCTTCATGGTGTAACGTGTGAATGCTTCTCGCGGCACCTGCCATTAATGCCGTGGTGTCCTTGCGCGATTCTCTTGCATGCCTGTCCACCCGAGCAGAAAAATATCGGTCTTTCTCTCCCGATACGGCCGTCCAGTTTTCTACCCACCTTCTCCTGGCAGGCTTGTCTCACCACACGGAGTTTTTAGACAACCACTCCGTTCTCATTACACCACGAAGTAACATGTAAGGCGAAGAGGGTGTGCAGAACGGGGATGATGTAGTGGCCCATCCTGAGGGACCCTCCTTGCCCTTTGGGTTGTGCTTTCTTTTTGTCTTGCGTAGCTACGATCTGGGAATTGCTACCCCCAGGAAGGTTGGCGGTATTCCCATGCTCACAACGCCATTTTGGGACCTTTCGGGGAACTGATGACCGAAGACGACATCCTTCATATTGAGAAGCAGATCCAGAACCTTCAAGTCGTGCACAAGGTGCAGAAAGTCGAGACTGAACTAGAACAGCTGGAACAGGAACTGCAGCAGCTGCTGCCTGTCTCGGCCGCCTTGTCAAAGGAACACTTCACCGTCAACCCCAAGTGCATGCACGGCCGGGCGGAGGACCTCCCTGGTTGGTGCAACAAGATCTCCATTCTCTTGAAAAGCATGTCCATCCTGCTGGCCACACTGGGCGGCAAAGCCACCAGCCTGGCTGAAATGGTGACCTCCGAAGCATTGGCGCAGAAGAGGGAAGATGCCCAGGCGCTCCCCTCCGCAGCACCAACGTTCAAAGACGGCCCGAGCCACATAGCCCGTTCTCAGTCCTTCAGCTGCACCAGGGAGGAAGTGGAGAAGGAGATCATGCAGTGGGGGGTGTCGGTGAAGAATCTGAAGGCCAACTACGAAATTCATGTGCAGGCGCAGCTGATCAGCGAAGCAACCAACTGGATGTACAGAAGGAAGCATTCCCTGCCAGTGGGAACGGCCCAGTTCACTCTCGGACGTGAGCCCATTTTGGAAGAAGACTACGTCATGGGCCTGGAGCCATTCCCTGTCCTGGAAGATGAGGAGGCCTCCATCGGTGGTCTGGAACCCCCCATTCAGCTGTCCCATGTGCCTCTTGTGTACGAGGTGGGACCCAGCCCATTCTCCAGAGGAGACTCCTTCGCAGAAACCAAGTTCAGCCCTGACCACATGACCAGGAGCCTCCCGGTGCAGACGGACCTGAGTTGCATCCAAGACTACATCGACCTGCGAAAGGAACGGATTGTTTACCTTTTCCTGGAACACTGGAAGAGGTGGACCTTCACCGATTCGGGCAGGCAAGTCCAGCCAAAGAGGATGGCGGAGATGCCGGGTCTCGATTTGGAGGTAGACGACCAAGCGTACAACCGGTCTGCGTTGACAGTCACAGAGCCGAAACCCAGCGAGGACCACCAACTCTTGTACTTCATGAAGCAGCGTCAAGTGGTGGGCAGGCTGCTCACCCACTGGAGAAGTATCATCAATCAGGTTCCTACCAGACAGATCCGCCGTCTGAGCCACGTCGACATTTTCTACTGGCCCGAACATTTTTTGCCGCACGTCGACGGCTCACCGGTGGAGTACGATAGCCTCACCTTGGACCTCTTCATGCTGGGTTACTTCCAGCTGCTGGAGATGGACATGAGCCGGGAGGAACGCAAGTTTCGCCACCTGCTCTGCTACGAGATGTTTGACCATCTGGGCAGCCACAGCTGGGACCTCATCCGCCACTTTCACAAAGTGGTGATGGAGGAAGTGGAAGCCGGGAAGCGGGATTGGCTGGATGGCTTTGAGGACCTCAAGCAGAGGTTCTTCAGAGACAACCTGGTGGTGGACCATGGGACCACACCCAGTGTGGATGTCCCAGCCGAAACCCTACATTCTCCCCCTATTCTCTCCCACCAGGAATCTTCTCAGTCCTTGATCAGTAGCACCCAAGAGCCCATGTCCGTTGGAGACGAGCTAGCTGTTGTCCCAGCTCTAAAGAGTAGGAAGAATTCCATCCAGCTCGTTTCAGAGCTTGGAGAATTCAGCAACGATGACATTTGCCGCTATATAGACCGTAGCTTCTCGTTTTGGAAAGAGAAGGAGGCCGAGATGTTTGACATCTGAGGGCCCAGCTTCCTGGGCGGTTGTAGAAGATATTTGCAGAAGATAGCTTCTTAAAAACGGATCTGTTCAATCTAGAACCGATCCTTCACCAATCCAGAAAGTGACTTTGATTACACTCCCAAATAACATTGGTAAGACGGTGAGGTTCTCCTAGCTAGGACTTTGGCTGATCTTGGTGGACCAAGCGAATGGACCACAGTTGAGTTCCTTCAAGATCTGCTGCACCCGATTCTGAGATGAACGAAGAACACCACTACAGTTCCAAGGCATATGTAGAGTTGCAGCCCTGTCTGAACTCACTCTTCATCTTTGCGATGTGCTCCTTGCACACACCGACAGCCACACCCAGGCAGAACTCGTGTGGGATCTCTGTGCAAGTGGGGGGGGGGGGAAAGCTAATCCAATTTGCTACCCAACTCTGAGTAGAAGGAAAAACAAATAGAAGTTGTACTGTACAAGGACGCTTAGTTATTGGTGGGGCCCACGATTTGGGGATCAAGAAAGTTTGAAGCAGATAAAGGCACAATCAGACAGGGAGGGTGTTTAGGACCAAACCAGGCCCCGTATCTAGTTTTTTTTCCAAAAATCCATTTATGCCAGATATGCAACACACTCAGTTCCCAACCAAGCAGGATCCATTGTACCTTAGCCATGTTGTGCAGATTTAACACATGGGATTAATGTATAGTGCATAGAGTGTGTACAGACAAGCTTCCACAGGGTGGGAAACTGAAGCTTTGTGCACCGTGACGCCAAATGACATCAGTGCCTCGTCCACATGTATTTGCGTGACGATGTGTTCCACGCAACGTCATTCAGACGTCATGGTAGAGTTCTGCCAAGTGATTTTGCAGCGAATGGGGGTGATTTTAGAGTTGACGGTGCGTAAATGTAATTTATTTCAGAAACACTGGTTATGTTTCCTATAATAGTTCCATCAATTCTCTTCCCAACACCCCCCCCCAAGAAGGATGGTAGGATCCTAAAACAATTTACTTTGCGACAATTTTAATGCAAAGAGAGAAATTAACATCTCTTTGCCCCCTGAGTGTGCGATTTGTTGGCGTGTTCTCCTATCCTGGATGGCTCCCTTTTTGTGTGTTATTATGCAAGTTTTCTAATTATTTTCTTATTATTATCGTCACTTACTACTAAAAATAGGGGAACAACCTCAATTAAATTGGGGAGCCGGCTTCATTTTGATGGAAATTTGCTTCCCCCCCTCTGAAGTTTATCTGAAGAAATAAAATCTGTTGTGTGCAAAGAACTGGGCATCTTTTGTCATTGCAGAGAGAGAGAGAGAGAGGGAGGGAGAGAGGGAGAGAGAGAGAGAGGGAGAGAGAGGGGGGGAGGGAGAGGGAGGGAGAGAGAGAGAGAGAGAGAGAGAGAGAGAGAGAGAGGGAGGGAGGAACTAAAATGCATCAGGATATTCTCATTTCTATTCCCCATGTTTGTTTAGACTTGAAAGATCTTTATCCTAGCCTCCATTCAACAACTGAAGAGCCAAACACTGCATTAAAAAAATAATCTGAATAATTAATTTTTGACTGTGACTTCCAAAAACAATGGAAGTAAATTTTAGTGGCATGGATTCTCAACATTTTCAAGATCTTTTTATTCAGGGATAAAAAGTCAACGAATTAAAAAAGCATCCCTTTTTGTCTAACCTTGAACCTCAGCGAAATTGATAGCTTTACGTGAGAGGTGAAATCCAATTTTTTTTACTACCGGTTCTGTGGGCGTGGCTTGGTGGGCGTGGTGTGGTGTGGCTTGGTGGGCGTGGCTTGGTGGGCATGGGAGGGAAAGGATACTGCAAAATCCCCATTCCCTCCCCACTCCTGGGGCCAGCCAGAGGTGGTATTTGCCGGTTCTCCGAACTACTCAAAATTTCCGCTACCGGTTCTCCAGAACCTGTCAGAACCTGCTGGATTTCACCCCTGCTTTACGTCCAGTGGGAATTTTAATTTCATTTACCATTGTACCAAATCATTGCACAGCAAAGTTTCAAAAGTACCCAACATTTGAAGTATTTTTAAGTGAAAGGGGAGTCCAACTTGCTTTCAAATAGCATTTTACAATCTTGGCCATTTTAAGAGGTGTGGACTTCAACTCCCAGAATTCCCCAGCTCACAGATCAATCCGGTTTTATGACCTTTTTATATGGCGGCTGTTAAACAAACACCGCAATTGTTAAGCGAACCTATGATTTGTTAGGACGCGTCTGAATTTTGATCACATGACCATGGAGAGGCTGTAATGGTCGTAAGTGTGCAAAATGGTCATAAGTCACTTTTGCGGTGCGGTTGTAACTTTTGCTTTTGCAGAATACCACAGTTGGAAGGGACCAGTGGTGGGTTGCTGCCGGTTCGGACCGGTTCTCCCGTACCGGTGGCGGAAATTTTCACCCACTCACCGAACCGGCAGCGATGGCCGGCTGTCCACGCCCCCGAACCGGTTCTCTGGTCGCCGCGGCCCTGCAAAGAACACTCTGCGCATGCGCAGAGGGTTCTGTGCATGCGCAGAGGGTCATTTCCACGAAGTGATGTAGGCGCACGCGCAAAACGCACACTTCCGTCGCGATGCGAACTGGTAGGGAAGGTAAGTGGAACCCACCCCTGGAAGGGACCTTGGAGGTCTTCTAGTCCAACCCCTTGCTTGAGGCAAAGGGGATGTGGATTAGCTAGAAAATCCACGTAATTTGAAAACGGGTCACACCCTGAAAAAGCTACAGAAATATGAGCTACAGATAAATAAGAATTAAAACAGATTTGGGTTACCCCACGCTCTCGGCCACCCCAAGAAATTTATTTCCACCCCATCTCCCTCTAAAAAGAAATCCTTCACCAGTAGAAGAGACCCCCTCCACTGAAAGATACCGCTACACAGGTAGTCCTCGCCTTACGACAACAATGGGGACCAGAATTTCCCTTGCTAAGTGAGTCACATCCGATTTTTCGAGTTTTGTGTGTGTGTGTGTGTGTGTGTGTGTGTGCTATGGCTGTTATGGGAATGGCTGCCGTGGTTAAGTGAATCACATGGTCGTTATGCGAATCCGGCTTCCCCATTGACTTATCGGAAGCCGGCTGGGAAATCGCAAACTGTTTTCACGTGACTCAGGGTTGCAACGGTCGTAAATACATGCCCAAATTTGACCATGGGGATGCGGCAAAAGTCACGAGGAGCGCTGGTAAGTCCCCTTTTTCCAGGGCTATTGTAAAGGTCGGTAAATGAATGATTATAAGTCAAGGATTACCTGTAGTCCCTTGGGAGTTGGGCGGCATACAAATTTAATAAATAAATAAATAAATATTTTATTGAGATTGGTTATAATAAGAGAACAAGCCTAATTGTGCTGAATTTCACCCCCTTATACTTCTGCAGAGTAGGGAGGTGTTTGTCTGAATTAGAGGTGGTATTCACTTACCTTCCCTACCAGTTCGCAAATGTGAGCGCACGCGCACGCTTCGCTCACACGCGCCACTTCCACGCATGCACACCACCTTCCACGCATGCGCACCAATTCAAAACATGCAGAAATAGGACGGCATAGCACCGGGGCAGGTGGGCGGGCCCACCCCCCACCCCCACCCGCAGGTCGCCACTACCAATTCGTCCGAACCGGCTGAATCCCACCTCTGGTCTGAATCGCCTCCAAATGTTATCATTTTCTCTGGACTTAAAAAACGTTTCATCCCTTTTCATTTACTGAAGGGTTCTTGCATATTTCCGGCAAGGTCACCGCTCTCTTCCTTTCCAGATCTTCCCTTCTTCTTTTCTCAGCACCTTCCTAGTTGGTGGGTGTTGACTCTTCTTCCTTTCTTTGTCTTGCCTTCCAGGATAAAGAAGAAGAGGTGCGTCTGGCTGGCATGCCAGCTTGGAGAAGGGATATTTTCCGGAAAAAGATGGAAGAGGAGAGGTAAGAATCGATAAGAGAAGAATTTGTAGCTTGGGGTTGAACTCAGGGGTCCTTGGTCTTCTCTGAGCTTGGTGGTTTCTTTGCAGACATTTCCCGACCCAACTAGGTTACATCATCAGGGATAGAAGGTAGTGGTGTTGGAGGAGGAGGGGGAGGAGAACCTGTGGGGTCCTTGGTGCTCTCTGAGCTTGGTGGTTTTCTTGCAGACGTTTCATTACCCAGCTAGGTAACATCCTCAGTATTAGAAGGGAGTGGGGTTTGCAGAAAGGAGGACGACGAAGAGGGAGGAGGAAGAGGAGGAGAGGAGAGGGAGACAGAGGAGGTGGACTGTGGGCTCCTTGGCCCCTTCTGAGCTTGATAGTTTCCTTGCAGACGTCTTATGACCCAACTAGGTAACATCATCAGTGTTTTGGTGCTTCTTCCGAAACTGATCCGGGAGAAATGAGAGATCTGCGATTGTTGTTCCCGCATTTTGTTCTGTTCCGCGTGGTGTGAAACCACACAATGCACCTCTACTTCTCAAAACTAACCTGTCCGTTGTGGTTTGTTTCTTTCTTTTGCAGGTTACAAAAACGGTGAGTCTTGACGACGCGGCTAAATGTTTTGGTTTGCGTGCCCGTTTTCTCTGCATAAGGCGTCTGGACCCATCAGGCACAGCCATGGGCTGGATAGGACATGGAGCCATACGAAAGAGTGATCCAGGGTTGGATCGACCGCTGGATGGGAAGAAGATGAAACCTGGCCAGTCACCTTGTAGGGGTGATGGGTGCCATAAAAATTTAATTATATATTTATATATACATATACATATACACACACACAAATATATATTTAATTATACATTATATTTATATATATGCATATATATATATGCGCACGCACACACACACAAAATTGAGCCCAAAATTTCTGTTCCTAAGCAAGATAGTTGTTGAGTTTTCCCCCATGTTATGACTTTTCTTGCCACTGTTGTTAAGTGAATCACTGTAACTGTTAAGTTAGTAACACGGTTGTTAAGTGAACCCTGTTGAATTTGCCTGTCGGAAGGTCGTAAAAAAAGGATCACGTGACCCTGGGACACCGTGACCGTCGTAAATATGAGCCAGTTAGTTGCCAAGTGTCCCGATTTGGATCACGTGACCCTGGGGATAACTACAACAGTCGTAAGTGTGAAAAACGGTCCTGAGTCCCTTTTTTCAGTGCCGTTGTCACTTTGAACGGTCACTAAATGAACTGTCATAAGTCGAGGACTATCTGCCTATAAATATATAATGATAAGATTAAAAATAAATAAACCAGGGGGTTCGGGGTGCGCTGGGCGTGTCGCTAACTCTACCGGCCTCTCATTTCTTTTTTCTTTTTTTTAAAAATAAAGTTTTATTAATTTTCTACTATTAATTAGTGCGTAATAAACATCCTGTTGTCTGGGTTGTTTTGTTTGCTTAACAATACAAATTATATTCCTAATCTTTACCCATTTTTTCCAGCCATTGATAAAATAAATTCCATGTTTGGTAGTGTTCTGCATCTTCTTTTTGTTTAATCTTCTGTTTGCTCCTCTCGTTTCTTTTCTGACAGACGAGAGGAAGAAAAACTGCGACGGATTGAGGAAGAGAAGGAGAAGGAACAAGCAGAAAAACTAAAGACTCTCGGCTTTGACGAGAACAAACTGACCCCGTGGCAAAGGCAGATTATCCTCAAAAAAGGAGACATGGCGAAGTATTAAACCCTTCTCCACGCTTTGGGGGACACCCGTTTCGATCCCAGAGCCTGACTGCTGCAGGAAAAACCAGGAGATTCGTGTCTCCTGGTTCATAGTCTCCAGATCTTATGTGCTCATTACCGAATCTACCCAGGGCCTCTCCCTCTCGATCACTCGTTCTGTTAAATTTCCATTCGTTCGACTCCAAATCCTTTTTTTGGGATCTGTCGCTCTTGGTTGCTCGTTTTGCAAAATGTCCGCTCGTTCAACCCAAAACCAGATCCTTCCGGGATCTGTCCCTCTCGATCACCTGTTTTGTTAAATTTCTATTTGTTCAACCCCAAATCCCTTTGGGATCTGTGTCTCTCGATCGCTCGTTTTGCAAAATGTCCGCTCGTTCAACCCAAAGTCAGATCCTTTCAGGATCTCTCCCTCTCGATCCCACATTTATCTAAATTTCTTTGTTCAAATGTCGGTCTTTGTCCATTCAATACAGGCGACTTTAATTGTCCAACTGCAAAGGGTGGGATTTAATTTTAAACCAACATCTGGTCTGTTCTAAAGATCATCCCAGTCTTAAAGCAAATTCTGGGGGGGGAAAATGCAAATGGCCCAAATTTTCCATAGCTGGCACTGCTGAGCCAATGCTGGTGAGGTCACTACAAGTAGTCCTGGACTTACAACCATTTATTTAGTGACTGTTTGAAGTTACACTGTAAAAAGTGACTTAGGACCATTTTTAACACTTATGACCCTTGGTCATGTGATCAAAATTCAGAGGCTTGGCAACTGGCATGTACTTATGACAGTTGCATTGTCCTGGAAGGTCACGTGATCCCCTTTTGCGACCTGACCAGCAAAGTCAATGGGGAAGCCAGATTCAGTTAACAACTGGGTTACTAACTTAACAATGGCAGTGATTCAATGTGGCAAGCAAGGTCGTAAAATGGGGCAAAACTCACTTAACAACCATCTCGCTTAGCAACAGAAATTTTGGGCTCAATTGTGGTCATAAGTCGAGGACTACCTGTATGTAAAGCTGACTTCCTGGAAACATCAGCCTTTAAACCAAGATTTATTTGCATGCAAAGCACCAGCTTAACTAACAATTCAACAGCCTGCCTTAATTTATCACAATTCTTAATTGTGAAAATCCAGGCATCTTGCAGATCAAAGAATTCACAGGTGGGACCAGCAAATGTTTTAAAGTTTTTATTATTATTATTAAATGCATGAGGAAGCACTCCAAAAAGCCTGGAGTTAATATACATACATACATACATACATACATACATACATACATACATGAGGTGGGTTCCTCCCGGTTCGGACCGGTTCGCCTGAACCGGTAGCGACCCGCTGTGACATCATGGAACTGGTTCTGTTGGTGCCGGTCCGTGGGCGCCGCCATCTTTTTTTTTTATTTTTTGGGGGGGTTCTCTCTTTCTAAGGGCCCTTAAAAAAAAAGACAGAATTGCGTCGCCATCTTGTTTTTGGCTTTTTTTTAAAAAAAAAAATTCAGATTTTTCGGCACTGCGCATGCGCCCGCGTGCGAAGTGCATGCGTGCCCACGAGGCGCAGCCACGCGGCGCAGGAGGAAGCGAACCAGCAGCGAGGTAAGTTAGAACCCACCCCTCATACATACATACATACATACATACATCATATATTATAATATATAAATAAACCCGTGATCCTTTAAAGAATGAATTGGCCCCCAATTTGTAGAATCGTTGCAAACATCGCAATTCCTGATGAGAAATACTTTGCAAACTGACTGAGCATGGCAAAATTTCATAAAAAATAAAATAAAATAACATAACATAAAAACAGGGCAATCCTAAAGGAAAGAACTTGATAGCGAGGAAAACAAAGATTTTTTACCCACCCCACACCCCCAAATTAGGCCAGGAAAGTGGGGTGCTCTTACGAGAAGCACTTTAGTGTCTCTTCAACAACCCGTAGCCGGTTGGGTCATTCTGTTCAGAGAAATTTCCTGACCAGATTCTTCAATGTCCAGAACAAGGACAGATGTCCTGCTAATGTCCTGGAATAGTTCTTAAAAATTCAGAAAGATACAGGCAGTCCTCGACTTATGACTGTTCACTTAGTGACCGTTTGAAGTTAACAACGGCACTGAAAAATGGGACTTACAACTGTTTTTCACACGACCGTGGCACCATCCCCATGGTCACGCGGCCAAAATTCAGACACTTGGCAGCCAGCTCGTATTTATGACGGTCGCAGTGTCCTGAAGGGGGTTGGTGGTGGTGTCACGTGATCCCATTTTGTGACCATCTGACCAGCAAAGTCAACGAAGAAGCCAGATTCACTTAACCATCCTGTTGCTAACTGAATGGGGATCCACTTAGCCACGGTGGCAAGCGAGGCCGTAACATGGGGAAGAACTCACTTCACCACTGGTCTCGCTTAGCAGCAGAAATGTTGGGCTCCATTGTGAACGTACGTCGAGGACTACCTGTATTCAAAGCTACGTTTGACTTGAAAGCAGTTCCTGGACCCCAGAAAACATTTTATGAGATTTTATTGCCAAATTTCAATTCCACGGGAATCAGGGGGTCACGGATTTGGGGCTCATTCTGAAAGTTAGTTTGTTCGGTTGTTTTTCCACCGAAGTCCCTCGGTGGAAAAAATTTTGTCCTGCGATGCAGCGTTTCACCCAGTGAAAGGTTACAAACATTTGAGTCATAGAGAGATGAAGAGGTCCATCATTTTCCCTGCAACTCTTAGAAAAATTAGCATTGTGCCCCTTCTGCAGATGGGTAGACTGAGGCCGGCCTGAAGACGAATCCTCTTCCGTGTCTAAAATATTCCGTAAGAAAAAACTGCTCTCCAGAATATCGTTGCCTTGTCTTCCTGAAGGACAGATTAAACGTTTATTTAAAAAGTGACATACAATGTCTACTACACCTGTTGCAGTGCCTGAACCCTCCAGAGCGAGCAAGTCTCGAAACCTCATCACAACAGCCCTGTGAGGTAGGCTTGTTAAGCTTTTCAAATGTGAGCCAGCGGGGTTGTCACAGGGCAGATCAAGGACTACAGATTCACATTTAGAATGGTTCTACGTTGAGAATTACTTGCATTCTGGCATTCAAAACAGAAATACCGTAATAAAATTCAAGTTGAGTTGGCTAGCCGTTAGGCAAAATGTTTTTGATGGCTCGGTCGATATCGGTAGCGCGTAGCCTGCTGTCCGCTCATATTGTGCCTTCACAACGAGATCTATGGGATATCTTTTGCCCAGAAGACGAACAAGCAAGTTGTGAATGAGGCCGAGGTTTCAAGCAACTGGGTACCGTCCATTGGAGTTCGGTCCTGAGCATTTCCAGCTTGGAGCCGTACATCAGCAACACTACGCTCGTGGGTCTAGGACAACTCGCCACGATCAACTCGCCGCGGGAAAATTCTACACAGGATAACTCAACGCAATAAATGTTATTCGCCACTGTTTCTTCCACATAATTTATATTTTGCCCATTACCACAAAAATGGAAATAATGTCGAAGAAACAGTGGTGGATAACATTTACCGCGTTGAGTTATCCTGTGTAGAATTTTCCCGCGGCAACTTGTTCTGCTGAGAGTTGGCTGCACTGAGTTGTCCCGCGGCGAGTTGGCTGCGGCAAGATGACCGCGGCGAGTTGGTTGTGGCGAGTGGACTGCGGCAAGATGGTCATGGCCACACGAGTTGTCCCATTCCGCCGCTCGTACACCGACTCAACCGCGACGTATCTCCCCGTACGAGGACAGCTCCCGTCGCTGTCAGCCTTATGGGTTGCACCACAGATGCTCCACCTGCAGCTTCTCCCTCAGTTCCTGAGCGCAGCCGCCCAACTGCATGGCCTCCAGGGTGTCCAAAATGGCCTCCAATGAAGCGCCCCGCTGCTGACACCAGCGTTTCAACATCTCGTACTGCTGCTCGCGGAACTGAGAGTGTTCCAGTTCCACCAGCTCGATTTCGCCGTCCTGCAGCCCCAGGCCCCTCACGAACTCTTTCCACCGTCGTACGGGCACGGCGTTGATGACGGTGTAGAGATTCCGCCCTTGTTGCAGAGAGCGGGATGGCAGGGGCGCTTTGTCCATCAGCAAGATTGTCTCGGGAACGGAGGAGATGGGACTGCCTGGAAAACAGCAGGGAATCAGTGCCACTGGCTTATGGAACTGGGGACCCCAGTCTAACACCCCCAATATGAGTCCCTCCAGAAGGGTTGGATTACAGATCCCATCGGGCTGGCAGAAGGATGACGGAGGCAGGGTGGGCTTTGGAGTGGAAACAAGCCATGAACACTATTTGATCTCTGCTAGCAAAGTCTGGAGTGTTGCATTCTCAAGAGCAACAGGCAGTGCAAAATAGGTAATCCTCAACTTACAAGCATTTGTTTAATTATTTTTTTGTCTAATGACTCTGTAATCCCTTGCTGGGTGGAGTCGGGGCAAGTGAATGGAGCTGAGTGTTTACTGGCCGGATGCCCTTCCTGTCGCCAATGTGGAGTTCACAGCAGATATATTCTCATTGTGCCCAGAGAAAGAAATATCTGCCTCTACCTAAGATCGAACTCACAGCCTCCTGATTGTGAGGCAAGAGCGCCACCTCTAGACCACCGCACCACTCGTACAAGCAAATGACAACAGCACTGAAAAAAAAGCGAGTTAGCGCCGTTTTTCACACTTATGACCGTTTTGATCCCCAGGTGATCAAAATTCAGATGCATGGCCACCGACTCGTATTTATGACGGTCGTAATTTTCCCGGGGGTCACGCGATTCCCTTTTTGCGACCTTCTGACTGGCAAAGTCAAGGGGGTGGGGGGGAAAGACAGATACGCTTCACACTTAACTTGCAGCGATTCGCTTAGCAACCGTGGCAAGAAAGGTCGTAAAACGAGGCAACGTTCCCTTAGCAACTTGTCTTGCTTAGAATAAAATCTAAAATAGAGTAAAATCTAAAATAAAATAAAGGCAATGTTGGGCTCAGTTTGCGGTCGTAAGTCGAGGACTACCTGTAGCGAATAAACAGCAGAATGACAATCGAAAAAATTTACCGAAATGGGGGTTGCTAATGTAGATATTCGGAGCAGGGATCGGCTTCGGAACAGAAGTAATTTTCCTCTTCTTAAAATAGAGAACCAGGGCTCCGGCCAGGATGAAAATACACCCACAGGCACCTACGGCTGAGACCAGAAAAAGAGCAAAATCAAGCAAAAATCAAGATTTTTCAGATTTTCCAGGAGCGATGGGTCAGCCGATCCATGCCGTATTCTGAATTGTCTTCTCTGCGTAAACGCAGAAAAATTAAATATCAGATCAATTATGCAAACGTGTATGGGTTTTTTTCCCTAAGCTTGCTTGCAAGCCCCCAGTGTTAAAATGTGTCTCGTTTCCTCTATGAAATTAAAATAAAATAAAACCGATAGGCAAGGCAAGGCAATGAAAATATATAATAAAATCTAAAATAAAATTTAAAAATCCAAAGTAAAATAAAATAAAAAGATAAAATAAAAATCTAAAGTAAAATAAAATAAAAACAAATATAAAACGTAACATAAAATCTAAAATAAAAAATAAACATCTGAAAGAAAACAAAAGTCTAAAATAAAATAAAAAGCTAAAGTAAAAATCTAAAATAAAATAAATATCTGAAATAAAACAAAGTCTAAAATGAAACGAAATAAGAATCAAAAGTAAAACAGAAATCTAAAGTAAAATAAGTATCTAAAATAAAACAGAAATCTGAAATAAAGTAAAAATCTAAGCTAAATTCAAATAAAACTCTAAACTGAAAGGAAGTAAAAATCTGAACTAAAACAATATGAAAATCTAAACTAAAAGAAAAATATAAAATAAAATACAATAAAAAAAATCTAACATTTGGAGGTGTTTTTTCAACTTGACTGTCTTACTGTCTTCTCTGGGATTTCCTGGTGATGTCCCATCCCAACCAGACAAATTTGCCTGGGCCTCACCCCCAAGCCCTGAATCTCAGCTCTCTTCCTCTCTCGGTCAACCGCGGCTTCGGCGTGCCACAAATGGGAGGGGGGGGAATAATCACCGAGACCACATACCGATTTTACACACCATGTTGCACTGCTCGTTTTTGGCGATCCCACTAGGAGAGGAAATGGAGTTTAGAAAAAGTAGCGTTGCTTTTCAACGGGATGAAGTGGACGGGGTGCGAATCCTACCACGCCTGTTAGGTGAAGACGGGATTTGTATCCCAGAAAGAATCAGGAGGTTCACAGGCAGTCCTCGACTTATGACCACAATCGGGAACCAAAACTCCCATCGCTAAGCGATGTGGCGCTTCAATGAGCCGGAGTCAATTTTTACATCGTTTTTTCCTGCTCCGGTTGCTAAGTGAATCGTTGAGTTTGTTAAGTGAACCATGCGGTGTTTAAATGAATCACCCGCTCGGCAACTGACTCGTATTCATGACGGTCGCAGTGTCCTGAGATCACGTGATCCCCGTTTGGCAACCTTCCGACGAGCCAAGTCAAGGGGGAAATTCACTTAACAACCGGGCTCTTCACTTAACAACTGCAGTGATTCACTGAACAACGGGGGCAAGAGAGCTCATAAGATGGGACAAAACTCACTTGATCACTGTCTCGCTGAGAAACGGAGATTTTTGCCTCAATTGTGGTTGTAGTAAAATTTAGTGAATTAGTAAAATTGCAGCTTTTGAGCAATGATTCCTCAGAGCTGGGGGGACCTTGGGGGGCCGAGGGAGCATTGGGGGCTGTGGAGGAGATTGGGG
>QLTV01002836.1:152760-165662 GCA_003457575.1 Thermophis baileyi
ATCTATCTATCTATCTATCTATCTATCTATCTTTTTATCCCACCTTCATTTTTACAAATAACTCAAGGTAGCAAACCTATCCAACACACGTTCCTCCTCCTATTTTCTCCATAACAACAACCTTGTAAGGTTGGGTTGAGCTGAGAGAGAGAGAGAGAGAGAGAGAGAGAGTCGCACCCAGCCAGCTTTCATAGCTAAGGAAGGACTAGAACTCAGTCTCCCACACTTACCCGACATTCATTTTCATGGACTCTTGTTCAAACAGAACTCAGAGATCATCTAGCCCAACCGTGTTTTGTTTAATGAGGGGGGGGGGAAGAGAAATCGTATGACTTACCAGGGTTGCTCTGATTTTCTGATCCTACGGATCTCAAGCTTTTTTTCCTCCTAAAAGCTGATCCTTCCACTTCTCGGAATATCTTCCTGGCATCCTTCACGCCATCCAGGACTTGCGATCCAGCAGAGAAGAGCAACAAACTTACCAGAAAGATCTAAAAGGAAAGGAGAGGAGATGAGAAGCCCTGCCTCGGGTTCGGGGTTGGACTAGATGACCTTTAGGGTTCCTTCGAAACCCTCACAATTCCACGAGACGGGAAAGAAGCAGACAGTATTTTTTTTTTTTTTGCCAAAAAAGAGGTGATTGGAGATTGTCTAGAACAGAGGTAGGTTCCTCCCGGTTCGCACCGGTTCTATAGAACCGGTAGCAAACCGCTGGTGACATCATGGAGCCGGTTCTGTCGGTGCCGGTCCGTGGACGCCGCCATCTATTTTTTGGATTTTTTTTTGAATGTTTTTTTGAATTTTTTTGCTATTTTTTTTTCTTTTGTGCATGCGCAGAAGCCGAGCCCCTGGCACTGCGCATGCGCCGCCATCTTGTTTTTGGCTTTTTTTGGAATTGTTTGCAAATTTTTGGCATTGCGCATGCGCGTGCAGCCATGCGGTACGGGAGGAAGCAAACCGGCGGCGAGGTAGAGTCTAGACCAGCTTTCTCAATCGTAGCAACTCTAAAGATGAGCAGACTTCAACTCCCAGAATTCCCCACTCAGCTGACTGGGGAATTCTGGGAATTGAAGTCCACCCATCTTTAGAGTTGCCAAAGTTGATAAATACGAGATAATCCTCGACTTATGACCACAACGGAGCCCCAAATTTCCATTGCAAAGCGACACCTTTGTGAAGTGAGCTTTGCGCCCCATTTTACGACTTTCCTGGCCACAATCGTTAAGCGAATCGTTGCAGTTGCTAAGTTAGTCATACCGGGGTTAAGCGAATCTTGACTTTGCTTGTCGCAAAAGGGGATCGTGTGACCCCAGGATGCTGTGACCGTCGTAAATACGAGTCAGTTGCCAAGTGTCCGAAATGTTAATCACGTCATCCCGGGGACGTTGCGATGGTTGCAGCATTTGCTTACGCTTCATGATGGACGCAATAAAAGGTCATTAAATTTGGCACAATCACGTGAGGATCCACTTAAAAGACCGGCATGGCTTACGGTCGTAAGTCAAGGACTCCCTATCTTTCCCATGAACTCCGCTTCAAAAAAACGTGGTCTGTACCTCGCTGAGGATACTTGCCTCCTTATCCATATGTCTCCCCAAAATTGCGCACCTTCAAACGTCTTCTTCCTTTCTAGATTTCTTGTATCGAGACTTTTCTGGAGAAGAAAAATCAAGACGAAACAAATAAGGACCCCGTCCCAAATACAGGTACTCCCAGAGGTGGTATTCTGCCGGTTCGGATCGGTTCGAGTGAACCGGTAGCGGTGACTGCGGGTGGGCCCACCCACCCGCCCGGACGTAATGCCGTCCTATTTAGCCACATTTTCAAAGCTGGGCGCATGCACGCGCTCACATTTGCGAACTGGTAGGGAAGGTAAGTGAATACCGTACCACCCCTGGGTACTCCTCATCTTACAACATCTTGGTTTATTTTTAGACCCTCGTTTCTTTTATTCCTCGATGGAGTCTGCTGTATGCTGCCCATCTCGCCACGAGACGATGTTTCCTTCTGGTTTTACATTGGTTTAACTTTTGCCCTTTGGTCACATCCGGTGTTCTTCTCACCACATTTAACACCTGTCGGCATGAGCTTCGACTGCATTTTTAAAGAACCCGGTAGGATATAAAACGAGACACAAAAAAGACTTTAAAAAGGACAAGTTCTCTGCAGGAAAAATTTGAAGCCGTTTCAGTAAAGTTGAACCTTTTAGTTGGAGCCACTCAGAAAAAAGCTATTAACGGCTGGTATCCAGATTTAATCTTTTCTTTCCTCTTCCCTCCCCGTCGTTTTTCCTTTAGTGCTAGGCCTTTGGAAGCATAAACCCGCTTTTCTAAAATAGTACCAAGAATTCAGATGTAGTTTTTAGAAGACATTTCTCTCTCCCCCCCTCCATTTCTGCCCCACCCATCGCTCTGAGCAACAATTTCTAGAGCCATTCGCCCTGCTTTGAGCATCAAAGCTGACATCCTATTTCCAAAATAGATTACCCTGTAGTAGCGTGGGCCCTGCCCTAGGAGATGCTTATCGGGGTACAGTCAGCTCCAGATTAAATCTACTTCCTTTCCCGAAATACGATCTCCTCCCCCATTTAACCCTTTCCCGCTCAGAAAGGAGGAGGGAGCACTTTGCACATGGTTTTTACCTCTCGTGCATGAAACTACCCAGAGTCTTGTTTTTGCACTTAAATGACCTTCACGTGTTTGCTGGGTAGGACAGTCCACACCTATCTCACTCTGCAAACATTTGAAAGGCATGAAGTGCAAAAAAACAAAACAAAAAAAAAACAGCAAAAACATGAGGACTAGCGTCTTGGCCAGGATTAATGTAGCAGGTTGGTGAAGTCTCCCCGTTACAAACTCCCCATCTCCAATTTCAGGCTGGGATCTGAAATGCTTCCGATAGTTCTTTGTAAAGAGAATAGGATGGTTTCAAATCTCGGCTGCATTAATCCAGATGACCACCAGGGGGCCAACGGATGCCACTTCAATGGCCCTCTAGTGGCCCGCGGCAGAATTGCAACTCCAATCTTGCAACCCTAGGGGAGAAAGCTAGTATCAGGGCACCCTGGTGGCCATTTGAGGCCTATGCATTAACGACACACACAACAGACAACATGCACATAATAATTGTGCGTACAAGCACAACCCACTGCAGGAATAAAATACGCAAGCCTTTTGCAGGCTCCTGAATCCAGGAACTACGTTTAGCTGAGGTGGGACACACCCGAGAACCTCATAAACAAGGTTAAGAGTATGTGTCGCTTAACAACCTGGTTGTTGAAATGAAGCTGCATCTCAGGTTGTCAAAAGACCTTGACGTGTATGTGATCAAATATCTCCACCTTCCTGACGTTCAATTATCCAACCATGGTAGTTCTACATCTTTGGTGGCTTCACAGAAATAGGAGAGTCCCTTCTCATGGGGGGGGGGGGGTTTACTGGCTGTCTTGCATGCTACAGAGGGCTGGACTAGATGATCCTTGCGTGTCCCTTCCAGTTGCACTGCCCTGATTCCCATTTCTCCGTCCTGCTCCCATTCACAAGATCTATTCGCTTCCTTTGCCCCAAAACCCCAAATTTTTCAGAAAAGGTGGTGCCCTTTAAACATCACTCTCTGTGCATTTAATAAAAACACCAGAATTTTCCCAAGGTGAAAAAACATCAATCCTGTTTTGTTTTGTTTTTAAATCCCCAAACCAACCCTCCAGAAATTGATTTTTTAAGAGATATTTGACAGACTTCAAAAATATTGTTAAAGATTTTACAAGCAATTTTTAAAAAGTTTTTAAAGAGGTTTTTTTAAAAAAAAGTTTCAAAAAAAAGTTTTTAAAGAGTTTTAAAGAAGTTTTTAAAGATTCTTAAAAACTTTTAAAGGTTTTTTTAAAAAAAGGTTTTAAAATGTCTTTAAAGAGTTTTAAATAGTTTTTAAAGATTCTTTAAAACTTTCAAAGGTTTTTTTTAAAAAAAAAGCAAGCAATTTTTAAAAACCTTTTCCAAGGTATTTAAGAGTTTTAAGAGGTTTTTTAAAAAAAAAAAGTTTAAAAAAGTTTTTAAAGGCTCTTAAAAAGTTTTAAACTTTCAAGTTTAGTTTTGAAGTATTTTTAAAACAGTTTTGAACAAGGGTTTTAAAGTTTTGAAAAAGTTTTTTTAAAATTTAAAAAGTTTTTTAAAAGATTTTTTAAAAAGTTCTTACCGAGTTTTTTAAGAGAGGTTGGTTTTCAGATTCTTTTTCAAAGGTGAAAAGACCCCCAATTAAATCGGGACAGATGGGGAACAGGGAAGAAACCCAAACCAATGGTGGAGCCATCACTGAGACCCCATTCTCAAGGCTCCTGTTAGAACGAGGCAGAAAACCAGAAGCCCCTTGCAAGAATCAAAGCAAGAAGTGACAGAAAAATCTCACTTACCTTTTTGAATGAAAACAGCTGAGACTTGGCTTAATCAACCATGTGCCTAGTTGAGAATTAACCTGGTAGTTTTTCCGTCTGCATAAATGAAGTTTTGCAAAATCGGATGCCCACTGATACTTATGGCAGCTGATGCATGAAGACACCCACCACCCATCGCTCACGTTAAAAAGAGACCACAACCCGTTCAGACACACACACACACCCGCCACCACCAAAAGGCTCAGGAAACCAGCCCCCCCCTACACGCCCCCCCCCCAAGCCGTGTCCCCCAGATGTCTTCGAAGTAAAGTGAATACCAACCCGCAGAGTCAACCTTTCAGGTCTATATGGCAGGAAGGAAATGCAATTAAAAAAAAAAAAAGAACCAAAAAAATAATTAAAAGTGCAAGCTCTTTTTTTCAAGCCGAGGGATCCAGCGGGAAACTTTTGAAAAAGTTGGGGAAAGAGAGAGAGAAAATTTAAAAAAAATTAAGGGGTGGGTGAGGTTGATAAAAATTTCATTCCTTCCTCTCTTTTCATTTTCTGAAGATCGAATTCGGGGCGAAAAAATTTAGCTGCTTTTAGGGTTCAGAGGAAGATTATTAAAAAGTTAAGAGGAAGCTAAACGTGCCCGAGTTTTTTGTTTTGAGAATGTGATTTGGTGAACTTTGCTGAAGAGCGAGCTTTTTTCTCAAAAAAAGGGGAAAGAGAAGGGGAAGAAAAAAAACACACCGCCTTTTATGCAAATGGATCAAAGGCTCAGTTTGCAACGGGGGTGAAAGACAGATTGGAAATTATGAGCGAAGGAGGCAGTGTGACTGACGCACAGGACTTGGGGGGGGTTTCCCCCTCCCTCGTAGAAAAAGAGGGGAGCGGTACGGCGATCACCCCAGATAACTGTGGTTAAAAAGGGGCATCGGATTGGCATCTATGGTTATAGGCGGTCCTCGGCTTACGACCAAAACTGGGAGACGAATTTCCGTCCTTCTAAGCAAGGCGTTTGTTAAACGAGCCGCATTCGATTTTACAACTTTTTTTTTGCCGTCGTTAAGTGAATTGGCTCAGTTGTTAAGTGAACGGGCAGTCGTTAAGTGAAGTCCGGCTTCCCCATTGGCTTTGCTCGTCAGAAGGTCGCCAAAGGGGATCACGTGACCCTGGGACACTGCGACCGTCGTAAATATGAGTCAGTTGCCAAGCGTCTGAATTTGGATCACGTGATCACGGGGATGGCTGCGACGGTCGTAAGTGTGAAAAACGGTCCTGTCGGCTTTTTTCAGTGCCGTTGTAACTTCGGTCACTAAATGAATGGTCGTAAGTCGAGGACTGCCAGTCCCAAAGCATTGCTGGCAATTAATTCCACCAAAGGAAACAGGCATTGCCCCATCAGCGAAAACTCAGTCGATTGTGTTTCGTATCCATATCCTGGTTTGTGGAGCAAGCCGCCATGGGCTGGATTTCCCACCCTAGCCCAGCAAGCAATGATGGTTTGCTGTCACGCCCAAACCTAGCAACAACCCCCCCCATCCCTCCTCCACAATTGCACCCCAGGACAGAAAAAAAAGTTCATAAGATTTAATCGGCCTTTAATGGGGGGACCAATTACGCCAAGCAACCACATTTGCAAAAAAAAAAGGGAGGGGGGTGCAAAAAAAAAGACCTCTCCCCACAGCACCTTGGGGGAGGGCAGCCACAAAAGCCACGGCACGCCATGGTAGGAAAGAAACTGAACTAGTTACACCCCCCCTTCTCCTGCCCCATTGAAAAACGGGGCCTGGTGGGAGGCCGTGAGAATACAAGCGTAATAAATAAGCAACGTTATAAGCCAACGCAAAATGCAACACACCCTGATTTTTAAAAAAAGGGGGGGGTGTTGCTAGGGAAAAAATGCATTGTTTCGGAATTATGTCGAGTGGCCGATATATTTGGGGGTGGGCTTTGCTCCACCGTCCGAGCGGGGCCCCAATTTAGTTTTTCGTCTATGGAAGAATTCAGCCCTGGAATCAAACAAGGACAATTGTCACCCCAAAACTGGAAGGGCCACGGCGTCCCCAACAAAAGGGGGGGGGCAGAGGGGCACTGACATCCCCAAAGATAGCCTCAGTGTCACAATTTTTTCGTAACTCAACAGGCTGCTGTTCCATTTTTCCTTCTTCCGATACGCCCGGCTTGCAAAACCCGGCAGAAACTTCATCCTTTCCCCAACCGTCTGCTTTCCCGTTCCTCGGATCACTTTTGTTATCCTTCTTCACTCCTTTCCCTTCTCCGACCTTCCGGTTCTTTCTCCTTTCTTTCTGAAAAACAGCCAACCTCGGCTTGAACCCGGTTCCTCCCTGTCTCAGGATGCTGGGGTTGGACTAGATGACTTCTACGTTGTTCTGTACAACGCTTTTCTTCTTGCCCTGCGCACCTCCTCGGCAGAGAAAAACACTCCCAAGGGCAGAGGGGGGGGAGTCTTTATTTTTCTCCTGCTGGAGGGAAGACCCTGTACCGCAACGGGAGCAAGATGAGGGGGGGGGTCGTACCCATTGCCCAGGCAGGATAATCGAGGCCGGAAAGTACCCCATCCTTCTTGGTGCTCCGAGGATTGAGTGCTGTGCATGGCATGGAGCGAGCTCCAACGAGCAAATTTTAGGTGGTCTGGAAAGTGGATTTGGGGAGGGGTGACAATGGCCAGTGGGGCGCACGTCCAAGAGGGAGTAACAAGACTCAATTCCTGATATGGGGAGATTTGGGGTAACGAGGGAGCCGTATTTAGAGGGAGAAAGAGCCGAGTGAGAAAAACAACGGAGAAAACATTGCACGGAGATCCACTTGAATTATCCTTCTCCATCCTTTGTATCCAGAGAGGAGGAATGAACAAGGAGGAATGAACAGTGCAAAAGGTAAAACTTGGGGTTCAAATTTGAAGTTTCTGGAAAGCTGTTGCTGGGGGGGGCCCACCCGGGGGCCCACCCTCCTGCCCCCCACTTTGTCTCTCATGTCCTCGGGCCAAGGGTGCACAGCGGCTGCAAACACATCGATTGGGAGCACGCACATACAGAGAGAAGTGGTACCCGTTTGGGTTGCTGTGCCCTGTCCTTGTGCCCACCCCCTTGGGGCGGCTGGGTGGTCTTGATGCCCACGGGGGTGGGGGGGGTGGGACCGCAGAACCGGACCTCTGTCTTGCACTTGGTTCTCTTCTTCCGACGCTTCTCATACCTCCCTGCAAGAGATGAGAAATTAAGATGTTACAACCATTTGTTTTGGGACCATCTGAAGTTACAACGGCACGGAAGGAAGTGACTTATGACCGTTTTTCACACTTACGACCTTTGCAGTATCTCGGCGGTCACGTGACCACAAATTCTGTGGTTCTTAAGTGAGTTTGGGCCCATTTTACAGCCTTTCTTGCCACCGTTAACAGAATCCCTGCATTTGTTAAGTGAGTCACATGGTTGTTAAGTGAATCTGGCTTCCCCATTGACTTTGCTGGCCGGAAGGTCGCAAAAGGCGATCACGTGACCCCGGAACACTGCGACCATCATAAATACGAGTCAGTTGGCAAGTGTCTGAATTTTAATCACCACAATTCAGCATCCTGTCTCCCTCACCCTTCGAGAACAGCTCAGGGGTCCTCTCAGCCTGGCTCAAAGTCCCACCCGCCACCCACACTCACGAGGCCGTAAGCGTGGAGTTGAGCAGCAACGTGGTATGGAGGCGGTACAGCTGGCCCAAAGTCAACTTCCGGTGCTGAATCGCCGGGGGGTCCGAAAACACCTGTTGCTCCCCCGACAGCTCCTCGCTCGTATGCTCCTCATCCGGCCAGCACAGCGACGGCGGTCCGCTCGCCACGGTGACCACCAACCCTGGAGAGATGCAGATCCCCGGCGAGGACATCTCCTCCGCTTCGGAGAGTTCGGAAGCGCTGCTGTTATTGCTGCTGTTGCTAAAGACCCTGCAGAGGGGCTGGCCTTGGGGCTCCTGCACGGGGGGACCCCCGGACAGCATGACCGGAGGAGAAAGTTCAGACAAACTTTGACTCTGGATGAGGAACAGCGAGGGCGATAGCACCTGCGCGAGGTTGGCTTCCGATTTGGACTTCAGCACCTTAGTCTTGGTGGGGAGGAGCTGGACGGGGGTCTGCCGACGCAGCTTTGGGGAACCAGTCTTGGCGACATCCTCCTCTTCTTCCTCCACCTCCTCCTCGGCAGCCGCCGTACCCCGCTGCGGCAGCGAGGGCTCCGCCAGTTCGTGTAGTGAGCCGAGCGAGAGGGTCCCGTAGGCGCTGTCGAACGACGAGCAGCTGCAGGGGCTGGGTTCTGGTTTAGACAAGGGTCCGGGGAGCGGGTCTCCCACCTCCAAGGAGGGCGTGGCGGAATTGGGGAGGGGGCCGATGCTCAATTCCTCCGCTGGGGGGAGGAACTGGCTCCCGTCGAAGGAAGGCGAAAGGAATTCCTCGCCGGTCTCAGCCGCCGTCACGGAGATGGTGTCGGTGGAGCCGTCGGAGAGGCTGCAAACCAAGAGAGGAAGTTGGGTGAGGGTCACCTCCAGTGACGTTTTTAAACCCCCACCTCCACCCCCCAGGGACTTACCACTGCTGGGAGTCCAAGCTGCTGGTGCTTTTCCGGAGGGTGGGAGGGGAACTGGCTTCCGAGGAGTCCCTGTTGCCTTCCTCCTCCTCCCCTCCCTCCTCCTCCTCTTCCTCTTCCCCCTTGGCTTCCACCACCTGAGGAAGCCGCTGGTTGCGTTGGAGCTCCTGCAGACGCAGCTGCTGCAGCTTATTCTGTGGGAGGGAGGGCAGAGCAGTGTCACAAAGATAGACTTTTCGGGACAAGGGAGTTCCTCTGGTCCCAGAGCCAACGGGTGGATTGGCTCGAGAAGGGAGCAGAGGACAGGAAATAAGATTGCTGAATGGGGGATCTTGGAAGGAATAAAAAAAAAACCCAAGAAGAACACAAGAAAAAAAAAGATATATATATATAGCCTAACATATATAAAGGAAGGAAGGAAGGGAGGATAAAATAAAACAAGATCATTAGAAACTTCCAGCCCAATGAAAAAAAAAGGAAAGAAGGAAGGAAGGAAGGAAGGGAGGAAGGAAGGAAGGAAGGAAGGAAGGAGGGGAGGGAGGAAGGGGGAGGGAAGGAAGGAAGGAAGGAAGGAAGGAAGGAAGGAAGGAAGGAAGGAAGGAAGGAAGGAAGGAGAAAAAAGGAAAGAAGAGGGAAGGAAGGAAGGAGAAAAAAGGAAAGAAGGGAGGGAAGGAAGGAAGGAGAAAAAATGAAAGAAGGGAGGGAGGGAAGGAAGGAAGGATCAGAAAGGGAAGGAAGAAAGGAAGGAAGGAAGGAAGGAAGAAAAAAAGAAAGAAAGAGAAAGAAAGAAAGAAAGAAAGAAAGAAAAAGAAAGAAAGAAAGAAAGAAAGGAAAGAAAGAAAGAAAGAAAGAAAGAAAGAAAGAAAGAAAGAAAGAAAGAAAGAAAGAAAGGCTGTATTATGCTAATCAGCATTCAGCTAGAGAGGATGTTCTGTGCATCCATGTTAAGACTTTTTTTGTTTTGGGGAAGAGCCTCCAGAGCCCAGCAGTGCCTACCTGAGCGTTACAGACAGCCTCGACCCAGCTCCGGCACAGCGACTGCCCGCTGGTCTGGAAGGTGTAGGCACACACGGCGCTGCCAAACTCGTTCAGGTAGATCAGCAGGAAGGATCCTTGGGGGTGGGGGTGGGGGGGTAACAGACAAAAAAAAACACACCTTAAAAAACCAAACTATAATCCCCAATTTACAACCATTCATTTAGTGACCAACATTGCAACGGCATTGAAAACTCACACTGTCTTGCTAAAGAACTTCAGCGATTCGCTTAACAACTGTGGCAGGAAAGGTCATAACATGGGGCAAAAGTCGCTTAATAGCTGCCTCGCTTAACAACGTAAATTTTGGGGCACATTTGTGGTCGTAAGTCGAGGACGACCGGGGATCAGGATCTCTAATACGACGAATAAAGAAAAGTTTTTAAAGTTGGGAATTTAGATGGGGAGCCCGGGAGAGCCTTATTGTGCCGTGTGTGTGTGTGTGTGTGTGTGTGTGTGTGTGCAGGGTGTGTGTGTGTCTTACCTGGATCCCTGAGCGCCCGACACACCAGCTTGTCGATGAGGAGGGGCTGACGGACGACCCGGGTGCGTTCGGCCTTCTTGGCCGGCTTGGTGATGAGAAAGAGGTCGGTGAAGAGGAAGCAATAGACGTCCATCTGGCCAGAGAGAGAGCCAAGAGAGGGGTGAGAAGCAGGCAGGGAGGGGAAAGGCGGAGGGATCTCCTGCCATGGAGACCAGAGCTGGGCTTCAGCAGGTTCTGACCGGTTCTGGAGAACCGGTAGCGGAAATTTTGAGTAGTTCGGAGAACCAGTAAATACCACCTCTGGCTGACCCCGCCCCCGTCTATTCTCTGCCTCCCGAGTCCCAGCTGATCGGGAGGGAATGGGGATTTTGCAGTATCCTTCCCCTGCCACGCCCACCAAGCCACGCCCACAGAACCGGTAGTAAAAAAACTGAATCCCACCACTGATGGGAGACCCCGGAGGAGGGACTGGATCCCGGTGGGTTTGGGGATGTCTGTGGATGGGTGGATTGAAGGGAGGAAGGAGGAAAGAAAAGAAAGGGAAGGGAAGGGGAGGGAGGGAGGAAATAGGAATGAATGACAGAAAGAAATATAGCAAGGAGGGAGGGAGAGAGGAAAGAAGGAAAGGAAGAAAGAGGGAGGGAGGAATAAGAAAGAAAGAAAGAAAGAAAGAAAGAAAGAAAGAAAAAAAAGAAAGAAAGAAAGAAAGGAAGGAAGGAAGGAAGGAAGGAAGGAAGGAGAGGGAGGAAGAGAGGAAGGAAAGAAAAAATATAGAAAGGAGGGAGGGAGGGAGAGAGGAAAGAAGGAAAGGAAGAAAGAGGGAGGGAGGAATAAGAAAGAAAAAGAGAAAGAAAGAAAGAAAGAAAGAAAGAAAGAAAGAAAGAAAGAAAGAAAGAAAGAAAGAAAGAAAGAAGAAAAGGGGCAGGCAGGGAGGGAAGGAAGGAAAGAAAGAAAGAAAGGGGGGGAGGAAGAGAGGAAGGAAGGAAAAAGGAAAAAAAGAAAAATATAGAAAGGAGGGAGGAAAGAAGGAAAGGAGAAAGAGGGAGGGAAGGAGGAAGGGAGGAAAAATGAAGGAAGGAAGGAAAGGAAGGAAGGAAGGAAGACAAAGGCAGGAGGGAGGGCAGAAAGAGAGAGAGAGAAGGAAAGAAAGAATGAAAGAAAAAAAGAAAGGAAGGAAGGAAGGAGAGGGAGGAAGAGAGGAAGGAAAGAAGGAAAGAAATAGGAAGGAATGGAAGGAAGGAAGGAGGGAGGAAGGAAGGAAGGAAAGAAGGAAAGAAAAAAATATAGAAAGGAGGGAGGGAGAGAGGAAAGAAGGAAAGGAAGAAAGAGGGAGGGAGGAATAAGAAAGAAAAAAGAAAGAAAGAAAGAAAGAGAGAGAGGGAGGGAGGGAGGGAGGAAGAGAGGAAGGAAAGAAATAGGAAGGAATGAAAAAATATAGAAAGGAGGGAGGGAGGGAGGAAAGAAGGAAAGGAGAAAGAGGGAGGGAAGGAGGGAGGGAGGAAAAAGGAAGGAAGGAAGGAAGGAAGGAAGGAAGGAAGGAAGGAAGGAAGGGACCGACAAGAAAATGCCAACCACAGCTAAATTATGCATTTGTGACTTTCTCTGGAAGGGAGGGAAGTTTGGGGTGCTTCACACGGCACTTGGAGACCACACATCCCTTCCCACAACCCCTCCCTTCTCCCGTCGGCCCCAGTCAGCGCCGCCCCCCCCGGGCCTTGGCTAGCCCCCCAACCCTTTTCGGAGACCCACCTTGCTGTCTCTGCCTTCCCTCATCCTGAGGGCCCCCTCCAGCAGCAGCTGTCGCGTCTCCTCTCGGGATGTCCCAGGGATCGGGCCCGTCAGATCCAGGCGCTGAAACTCCTTCAAGATCTGGGGAGGGGGCGTGGGGGGGGAGGGGTGGAGAAGAGGANNAAAAAAGGGGGGGGGTCACATTTGGCCCTGAACCCCAAAAGCACCATTTGGAAACAAGAAGCTAAGACAAACACAAACTGAGTTGGGTTGAGGTTAACCATGGTTAGTTTCAAGCCAGATCTTGGCTTCTCCTCCCACTCAGATGGTTCCATACACAGCTAGTCCTTGACTTACAATTCTAGTCTTGCCTTAGGCATGAAAGCCAAGCGGGTTACTTTGGGCCAATCACCAGGCAATTGAGAGTTATAGTTCCTCTTTAATCATGAAAGCTGGGTGACTTTGGGCCAATCACACCAGGAGACAGTGAGTTCTAGTCCCTCTTTAGGCATGAAATTTGACTGAGTGACTAGAACTCCCAGTCACTAGGAGACTGGGAGTTATAGTCTCAAATTAGGCACGAAAGCCAGCTGGGTGACTTTGGGCCAGTCACCACTAGACTGGGAGTTCTAGTCCCGACTTAAGCATAAAAGCCAGCTGGGTGGCTTTGGGCCACTCACTAGGAGGCTGGGAATTCTAG
>QLTV01002836.1:174066-187982 GCA_003457575.1 Thermophis baileyi
ATCTATCTATCATCTATCTATCTATCTATCTATCTATCTATCTATCATCTATCTATCTATCATCTATCAATCTATCAATCTATCAATCTATCAATCTATCTATCTATCATCTATCATCTACCTATCCATCCATCTTCTCTAACCTACTTACCTACCTACCTACCTACCATCTACCTATCATCTACCATCTATCTATCTATCTATCTATCTATCTATCTAATCTATCTATCTATCTATCTATCTATCTACTATCTCTATATCTATCATCTATCTATCATCTATCTATCTACCTACCTACCTACCTAATCTATGTATCTATCTATCTATCATCTATATGTATCTATTTATCTCTCTATCTCTCTGTCTCTCTATCTATCAATCTATCTATAACATCATAACATTTATATGTATCTATTTATATATCTTCATATATTTATATTTATAAATATATCAACTAGTTAGATATTTAACGAGTTGTATAAACGATACTGTTTTTCAATCTCAAAATTGAAGATGTGAGGGCTTCAACCCCCAGAATTCCCCAACTAGATTATAAAGACTTCCGTTCCCAGAATTCCCCAGCCAGAATGCAAGAACTTCAACTCCCATCATTCCCCAGCCAGCGGGTGTGGACTTCAACTCCCAGAATTCCCCCCTCTTAAATAGGATCAGCCGTAATTTCAACAACGCTTGCCAGCAGAAGATCAAGTCGTTGGAGAAAGAGGATGCAATGCAAGACTCTCCTTTCTCAACCATCCTGCAGGGAAGTTTCCTGCTGCCCGTTTTCCAGCCTCTGAATTATATATATAGTGTCCCTTCGGTTTTGTTCCTTCAACAAATTTACACAGCTAAGTTTATTTCAAGCCTGGATCAATACAATCGCGGAACCGAACGCAGGAGCAGAGTGAAAAAGAGGAAATATAAAATTATAGTTATACAGTTGAAGTCCTCTCCAGAGAAAATTTCCCTTTATTTCCAAGGCAAAAACGTTTACGGGGCATCCTTGCGTTATGACCACAATTGAGCCCGAAATTTCTGCTGCTAAGCGAGACCGTTGTTAAGTGAGTTTTGGGAACTTTCTTGCCACGGTTGTTAAGCGAATCACTGCAGTTGGTAAGTGAGCAACACGGTCGTTAAGTGACTCCGGCTTTCCCGTTGACTTCGCTCGTCAGAATGTGGCCAAAGGGGATCACATGACCCCGGGACGCTGCGACTGTCATAAATGTGAGTCAGTTGCCAAGTGTCCGAATTTTGATCACGTGACCGTTGTGATGCTGGAAAGGTCGTAAGTGTGAAAAAACGGTACTAAGTTACTTTTCTCAGTATCGTTGGGGTTGGACTAGAAGACCTGCAAGGCCCCTTCCAACTCTGTTATCCTGTATTCTGAACTCAGAGTTTCAAAGAACCATAAAATGATAAAACTGACAGGTTGAAAGTTGTAAAACCATCCGTGTTTATCTAAAGAACCAACGAACTATGCCCTCTGACACAAATGAAGAAAATAAAAATTAAATCATGGGGGGGGGAGGGATGGAGGGAGGGAGGGAGAGAGAGAGAGAGAGAGAGAGAGAGAGAGAGAGAGAAAGAAAGAAAGAAAGAAAGAAAGAAAGAAAGAAAGAAAGAAAAAAGAGACAAAAAGAAAGAAAGAAAGAAAGAAAGAAAGGCAGGAAGAGAGAGAGAGAGATAAGAACGAAGAAAGGGGAAAAAAAAGACCCAGGACAGATGGCGGTTGCTTTGCCTGAAAAGAGAGACGTCTCTCAAAGAACCCTAAAAAAATCACCAGGGTTTGGAGTGGACCACAAAATAAAATTTAAAAAAAAATGTTTTAATCAGCTTGAGTTTTATAATTTTAAAACGATTTGATGTGTCTTTTAAGTTTTGATTGACAGGCCCCCAAACTTGGTTGAAAAATGGGTGGATGAATGAATGAATGAATGACAAGGAAGGAAGGAAGGAAGGAAGGAAGGAAGAAAGAAAGAAAATGAAAGAGGAGAGGAAAAGAGAGGAGGAAAGGAAGGAAGGAAGGAAGGAAGGAAGGAAGGAAGGAAGGAAGGAAGGAAGGAAGGAAGGAAGGAGAGGGAGGGAGGGAGGGAGGGAGGAAGGAAAAGAAAGAAAGAAAGAAAGAAAGAAAGGAAAGAAAGTGGGAAGGACGGAGGGAGGGAGGGAAGAAGGAAGGAAATGAAAGAGGAGAGGAGAAGAAAAGAAAAGAGAAGAGAAGAAAGGAAGGAAGAAAAAGAAAAAGAAAAAGAAAGAAGAAAGGAAGGAAAGGAAAGGAAAGGAAAGGAAAGGAAAGGAAGGAAGGAAGGAAGGAAGGAAGGAAGGAAGGAAGAAAGAAAGAAAGAAAGAAAGAAAGAAAGAAAGAAAGAAAGAAAGAAAGAAAGAAAGAAAGAAAGAAAGAAAGAAAGAAAGAAAGAAGGGAGGGAGGGAGGGAGGGAGGAAGGCGAGGAATAAATAAATAAATACTGAAATCATCCCAATGATGAATTATCCAGCATTTCAGGAGGTCCTCATTAGCGATATGCACATTTTTCCTTTTTATTTGCAATCTTGGAGGTCTCAGTGCAGCACAGGTCTAATCCCCCCCACAACAGCCCTGTGAGGTAGACCAGGCTGACATTACACCACTAACGGTGCCGAAGGAGACAGGACCCATCAGCTGTTTCGCATCCGCAACCCACCAGACAACCACAATTCAACTGCCCAAACTTCAGCCCGTCCTGCAAATTGAAAACTTGGCCGTTATCAATAAAAGACACTTGTTTTTTTTTTTTAAACGAGGCCTTAATTCTTGACACTTCCTCCTGCCAACAAAAAGTAGGAAATTGCAATTTGTACCGGGTTCAAAAGGTGCTTTGGAAGACAAAGCAAGCCAAATTTGGCTCATTCTTGATTTTTAAAAAAACTGAGCTGGGTCAGCACACATAAGTTGGATTTACACAACGCCCGTGACCAGCTCATTGAAAAACCTAGAAGCCGCATTCCTTGTTTCATGCAAAGCTGGTTTAATGTCGGTTAACTTTGTAGCAGCTTCACAACACTCGGGTTCTGCTGCACTAAGCAAAATCAGGTTTCCGATCCCTTTTAGGCCTAAACGGTCCAGGAAATACAGACTTACATACTGTTTGGGTGTCCAACATCTAGGCTGACCATGCGGATTGTCCCGGGCCGGACATCCTTGTCTCTCGGGTTCGCTCTGACCGGCTTCTTCTGCACTGTGGCAAAAATCCTTGCTTGGTTTTACTAGCCGGGAAGGCACTCCAGAAATCTCGGATTGAGAATTATAGAGCTGTATTCGAGAGGCGACAAACCCCGGTGTGATGGTCAGCTCTCGGCCAAAGGGCTCGTCCAGTAGGTGTTGGAAACGGGCATAATGCAGCACTGGCCACTCGCTGTGGGTCGGAAGGTTCCACCTTCTCCACTTGGTACCGAACATGGCTGGGTCCTCTAATCCCGCATGATTTTCGACTAAGGAATTTGTTTTTCCAGTGTCCAAACAGCGGAGAGCAAATTGTCTTTTTTGAGAGTTGTACCCTTCGGGCTGAGATGTCACAGCTCTGAATCCGAACTCAGCCGAGGGGGAGAATTCAAAAGATCTTAAGTGGGGAGGATGATGGGTTTTAGCAGCCTTGTTTTACTCAAAAAGGCATCCGATAGAGTAGAGTGGCTCGGCTGCAAAACTACGAGAAGCTCACTTCGCAAAGGCTCGGTCGATGCAGGCTGGAGTACAGATTTTCAAACGGGCACCAGGCTGGCAAGGTGTTGGCACTTCCTGGTTCTTGGGGGAACCGGGCAGGGAGGAGAGCTTGTAATCAACTCCAAAGGTCAGGCTCTGGAGCAGCGACAGGGATCTGATATACGCCCATCAATCACTCAAAGAATTTATTTACTGTCCAAATAATAGGAACCAAACGGCTCACCTAAGAGGCAACGACAAGTAACTTCTGAATTGTTTTTTTCTCTTGCACTAGATGGTAATTTTTGTCCTTTTGGCTTGAATCACAAATAATCAGAAGCCTTTTAAGAAAATGGACAATAGGCTGAATTGTAACATTAAGCCAAGCCCCAAAATGTTGGAGGTCACCAGGAGCTATAGCACAGGGCAAGCAAAAAGCTCTGTTTTTAAAAGAAAAGAAAAGAAAAGACTAAATGTCAATCAAAAATAAAGGTTAAAAGTAAAAGCAAGCATAAATGAAAAATAAAAGTAAAAAATAAATGAAAAATAAAATTAGATACAATATATATTAAAATAAAATATTAGTTAAGTATAAATTAAATATAAATAAAAAGTGAATAAAAATAAAATTAAATATTAGTTAAATATAAATAAAAGATAAAATTAAAGATAAGTTAAAGATAAAGATAAATCTAAATATATTAAAAATAAAATGAAAAAAATATAAATTGAAAATAAAATGAATATAAATTAAAAATCAAATCAAATATAAATTGAAAATAAAATATAAACTCAGAATAAAATCAAACAAATTAAAAAATCAAAATCAAATATACAATAAAAATAAAATAAAATTTAAATTCAAAATAAAATAATAACACCTCTCTTGAGTTGAACGCTGGGACCCGGCCATTTTAGTAATCCTAAGGAAGTGAGTTGTCATGGCTTTCTTTTAACCTCCTGGCCCAGGTCTTCAATTCAGGGATCTCCTGTTGGTCTTCCATCCCAGCATTAAACAACTTCCTGCCAGTTTTCCAGGATCAGTCAAAGTTGGTTGTGTGCTGCCACCTGCTGGCTGGCGGTAATGAATAACAGGCATAAAGAGCGACCTTCTTTCTCGTAGGGGAGGAGTGGTTCCATCCTGGCTTGTTCAGTACAAAGGTGGTTTTTCTCTCAGGCAGAAGCAAAGTTCAACCAGCACGTCCATTTCTGCCACGGTCGCTGAAGGAACAGTCGCAAATCGAGGACTACCTGTACGGCTCACCCTCATTGCTCCCTTCCCAATGAAGCTAAACAGATTACTGCAACTCATGGTTTCTCTCCCACCACCTTGAGATTGTCCAATGTGGGACCAATTGTAATCATCTGAAACATGATCTAGTCAGTTTCACCACGCTGGTAGAAATTTCAAGCTTGTTTTTCCTCGCTGGTAGAGCAATTTCTTAACCTTGGCAACTTGAACTGGACTTCTAACTCCTAAAATGTTTGATAGATCACCCCAGCAGAAGCATTCTCCACCTCGGCCTGATAAGGGAACAATATCCAGACAAGGTAGTCCATTCCCCAGACAGCAGCCCTGAATTCAGCTCCTTCTCCCTGACGGGTCAGTCCCTGATCCATCTGCTTCTGGATATGGGGAGGTCACCCCACACCAGGGGTGGGTTCCTCCCGGTTCGGACCGGTTCTCCCGAACCGGTAGAGGCCCGCTGGTGATGTCACGATGACATCACCGAACCGGATCGGTCTGTGCCGGTCTGTGGGGGCCGCCATCTTTTTAAAAAAAAATTTTTTTTTTGAATTCTCCCCCCCCCACACCTTCTGAGCATGCGCAGAAGCCGACTTCCGGCACTGTGCATGCGGTCGCCATCTTTTTTACGGCTTTGGGGTTTTTTTGGGGGGGGGGGATTTTTTGTTAGTGCGCACGCCCACGCGGCGCGCCCACATGGTGCGGGAGGGAGCGAACCAGCAGTGAGTTGGAACCCACCCCTGCCCCACCCCTGGCCCCCCAACTTACCCCGGCGTCTGTACTCTCCCGGCGAAGCGAGATTTGCTCCAGTCGATCCAAAGATGGGGTGGCAAGGAAGGAGGGGTTGATGCCCGCTGGGCGCAGGATGGGCAAACTCAGGGATTTGCTGTCCTTTACCCCCTCTTCCATCTTGAGATCGTTTCCTGGTTTGGCTGAAAGAGAGAAAAAGAAAATGTGGTTTATGTGGACCACTTTCTGTGAAAGCTGCTTCCTAGCGGCCTACTTGGGGGGGTAGCTGAATATATGGGTCCACATCCTACTTGGTTCTCCAAGCAGGTGCCCTCCGGATCTGTCCCAGGTGGAATCATTCAATATTATGGTGACTCTGTTTCTTCCAGCAGGGTGAAAGTGAATAGATCACGTTTGTGTTTGGGCGAAAATTGGAAAATATCGAGGCGGCGGGAGAGAAATGATGATTGACAGTCCTTGATAACAACCCTGTGGCCAGAAATGGGCTGTCAATCCATAGTTTCTCTCCCACCGTCTGGATATTTTCCATTTTGGGGGGGGGAGGGGGGGGCAAACAGTAACATGATCTAGTCAGTTTCACCACGCCCAGAAAAGAAACGTCCAGCTTGATTTTTCCTCCCTTTTGTAGAGCAACGTTTCTCAAACTTGGCAACTTGAAGATGGGTGGAATTCAACTCCCAGAATTCTGGCTGGTGAATTCTGGGAGCCGTCGTAAGTCAAGGACTACCCATCGTGAGGCTAAGCTCGTGGCTCGAACCCCGGTATTACCTTTCACGCGCAGGTAATGTCCTCCGAAGCGATAGGCTTCAAAGTTGAGCGACAGCGGGGTGTTGGACTGGTCCAAATAAATGTTTACTTTCGACAGATCGATGCCTTTTCGTTCGAAGACCGGAAGCAAAACCTCCCTGGATTGTCCAAATAGAAAAAAAACAGGCAGAAATTCAACAGGTGACAGCGCTCGACAGACAGATATCTGCCCCCAAAGAATATCAGACTCAAACTCCCGTGTGAAAACATGCACTTTTCATTTATTATTATTTTAAATGTATTCATTTTATTTATTGCTAATTTATTAAGTAATCGATGCATATTTTTTAATCCATGATTAATTAATTGATTAGAGTCATTTCGATATGAGATGGGCAGCAAAGACGTTTAATAAGTATTTATTTTATTTAGGAAATGTTCAGGCAGTCCTCGACTTACGACCGTAACAGGGGTCAGAATTTCCGTTGCTAAGCAAAGCCAAATTTGTTGACCAAATTGCACCTGATTTTACGACCTTTCTTGGCCCCACCGTGGCTGAGTGTAATCACTGCCGTCATTACGTTAGTGACAAGGTCGTAAAGTGAATCCGGCTTTCCTGTTGAACTTTGCCTGTCGGGAGGTCACAAAAGGGGATCTCTGCGACCGTCGTAAATGCGAATCGGTTGCCAAGCATCCGAATTTGGATCCCGTGACCATGGGGATGTTGCAACGGTCCTAAATGTGCAAAACGGTGCTAACTCCCTTTTTTTCAGTGCAGTTGTAAGTTCGAACGGTCACTAAACAAACGGTCGTAAGTCGAGGGTTACCTGTAGAATCATTCGGAAACATTTGATGGGGCAGCAGGTCAGAGAATTACAACACGGAAACCGTTCTCACCCTAAGGATTTCTTCTTCATGGCTGGGGCGATCTCCGTTTCGACGTCCACGTGCAAATCAAATTTCAGAGTGAAATATTCCCGGCTGGGATCCTGGAGAAGAAATATAACTTTTTTTTAAAAAAAAGTTGGTATGTTAGGTTTTTAACGTGTTTTTAAAGTGGTTTTTTAAGTCGTTTCTTTTAAAAAGATGTCTTACACAGAGTCCTTTAGCACAGTGTTTTCCAAACGTGGCCCCTTTAAGACGGGTGGACTTCCAACTCCCAGAATTCCCCAGCTGCCTGGGGAATTCTGGGAGTTGGAAGTCCACCCGTCTTAAAGGGTCCCACTTTGAGAAACAAGGATTTAGCGCGGATTTAAACTTCAAACGATCTGCTTTTTTATAGGCGACTCAAAAGCTGAAAGATTCCCCTGGCCCATCTGTTTGATAGGTGACAGACATTACAGGAGGAATAGGCCTGAGCAGGGGGGGGGGGTTGGACTGGATGACCTCTGAGGGGACCTATCGACAATATTGTGAGAGCTGCAGTTTGGCCTCTGGATCCCATTCAAAAGTTGCTAAACGGTTGGCCATAAGTTGAGGACTATCTATTTTTAGATTCTGGATAGAAGCAAGGTACGATCGACAGCCTTACGTCCGTATGCCTCCTTGTTCCTTTCTTGGGCTTTCGAGCTAAATTCCGTTTTTCTCTGCAAGAAACAAGGAAGAAAACGGAATTGGGGTTACAACACAGCGTCTCTGCCCAACTGACTGTTCCTCCCAAAACAGAGGTGAAAAAAAAATATATATATTTTTTTTTCACGATCTTTCCATTCCTTCTGAAAGCTAGCTCTCCAGGAAATGAGATCAGCTGTCCCTGAGGAACTAGCTTTCTAAAGTGCAGGGATGTTTGCTGAATGGCTCTTCCCTACACTCACCCTCTCCCGTCAATAAGCGGTTCGTCATCCTCTTCCACATCGGAGGCCGGGCTAGTGCGTGGCGGGCAGGACCGGGTGGAGACGTTACGCGCCAGGATAGACCCTGAAGATAAGAGTTATGGGGCGGTTAATCCCTGCATTCACACGTTACTCCTCCCTCCGAGAGATTCCCTATCGGGCCACATTTCTTTTGACTCTCTTATTTTATTCCTAAAAGGCTTCAGATGCCACGAACGACGGCTCGCTTCTTCTGAGGCATGGGCAGAATTCTGCATCAGGTGCAAATCCTGCATCGTACAAATTGGCATCTCTACATCGGTGCTTCTCAACCTTGACTACCTTAAGATGGGTGGACTTCAACTCCCAGAATTCCCTGGTGATAATGCATTCCTTTCCTTATTCTCTTGTAATCCCTTCCTCTGCAATCTCTCTGCTCTAGGGAGTAGGAGACAGAAAACGGGCATGGCTGGCTGGGGAATTCTGGGAGTTGAAGTCCATCCATCTTAAAGCAGCCAAGGTTTATTTATTTGTTGAATTTATTTGCTGCCTGTCTCGTAAATTAACGATTGTGGGCGGATTGGTTGAGAAACACCGCTCTCTGTTGTCACTTAAAATCACTTAAAATTTGACACATCAAGAAATAAAGAGTGCAGTGCGTGAGAACCAGGCCCAGCTCTGGCCCAGCAAGGCCTCGGTGGTCACCTGGAGGCGGAAGGTCGAAGCGGATATGTCGGTCAAAGTGCATCGCCCCGTGGATTTGCCCGTCGCACTCCTCGCACAAGTGCAGGGGGCTGTGGTGATTGAGCTGCTCACATTTGGCGTGGTAGCAGACCTGGAGAGGGGAGCAGAGGAGAGGAGAGGAGAGAAGGGAAGATGGCGGTTTACGAATTATAATCCTCCCGGAGTTGGGGGGGGGGAAGACTTATTTTTAGACCTCTTTCCAAGTGAAGGAAAAGTTAGTTGTAGAAATTTGGTCAATGGATCTGTTTGGTCTATAGGGATAAACAGAGCAAGGTTTCTGAAGGGTATTCAAATGAAGGAAGAGGCATTCTCTTGCATATATAAGAAGAAAGAAGAATGATCTTGCAGAGAAGTGAAAGGAGAGGCATTCTCTCGCAGACATTAGAAGCAGGAGAAATTATCTTGCAGGCACGAGAAGGAAGAGGCATTCTCTCGCAGACATTAGAAGCAGGAGAAATTATCTTGCAGGCACGAGAAGGAAGAGGCATTCTCTCGCAGACATCCGAAGGAGGAGAAATTATCTTGCAGTCACGGAGGCATTCTCTCGCAGACATCCGAAGGAGGAGAAATTATCTTGCAGGCACGAGAAGGAAGAGGCATTCTCTCGCAGACATCCGAAGGAGGAGAAATTATCTTGCAGGCACGAGAAGGAAGAGGCATTCTCTCGCAGACATCCGAAGGAGGAGAAATTATCTTGCAGGCACGAGAAGGAAGAGGCATTCTCTCGCAGACATCCGAAGGAGGAGAAATTATCTTGCAGGCACGAGAAGGAAGAGGCATTCTCTCGCAGACATCCGAAGGAGGAGAAATTATCTTGCAGGCACGAGAAGGAAGAGGCATTCTCTCGCAGACATCCGAAGGAGGAGAAATTATCTTGCAGGCACGAGAAGGAAGAGGCATTCTCTCGCAGACATCCGAAGGAGGAGAAATTATCTTGCAGGCACGAGAAGGAAGAGGCATTCTCTCGCAGACATCCGAAGGAGGAGAAATTATCTTGCAGGCACGAGAAGGAAGAGGCATTCTCTCGCAGACATCCGAAGGAGGAGAAATTATCTTGCAGGCACGAGAAGGAAGAGGCATTCTCTCGCAGACATCCGAAGGAGGAGAAATTATCTTGCAGGCACGAGAAGGAAGAGGCATTCTCTCGCAGACATCCGAAGGAGGAGAAATTATCTTGCAGGCACGAGAAGGAAGAGGCATTCTCTCGCAGACATCCGAAGGAGGAGAAATTATCTTGCAGGCACGAGAAGGAAGAGGCATTCTCTCGCAGACATCCGAAGGAGGAGAAATTATCTTGCAGGCACGAGAAGGAAGAGGCATTCTCTCGCAGACATCCGAAGGAGGAGAAATTATCTTGCAGGCACGAGAAGGAAGAGGCATTCTCTCGCAGACATCCGAAGGAGGAGAAATTATCTTGCAGGCACGAGAAGGAAGAGGCATTCTCTCGCAGACATCCGAAGGAGGAGAAATTATCTTGCAGGCACGAGAAGGAAGAGGCATTCTCTCGCAGACATTAGAAGCAGGAGAAATTATCTTGCAGGCACGAGAAGGAAGAGGCATTCTCTCGCAGACATCCGAAGGAGGAGAAATTATCTTGCAGCTAGGCGAAGGAGGCAAAATAAAACTGCCGGCTAGTGAAGCAAGAGGCATTCTCTTGCAAGCAAACGATGGACACCTGTGAAGGAAGCAGCTTTCCCCGCTGTTCAAATAAAGGAAGCCCTCTCTTGCATCCAAGTCAAGGAAGAGGCATCTTCTGGCAGAGTTCCATCCAGAGGTGGTATTCTGCTGGTTCGGACCGGTTCGCCCAAACCGGTAGCGGAAATCTCGCCCAGGCTCAATTTTGTCCTTTTTAGGTATGCTTTTAAGCTCGGGCACATCCGTACGCTCACATTTGCGAACCGGTAGGGAAGGTAAGTGAATAACCACCCCTGGTTCCATCCATTGATCGCGCAGCCCTCAAGAACTCAGCTCCAACCCCTCGTGTTTTCTACTATTTAGAAAGCACCCCATAAGCTGGGAGGAACCTCAGAGGCCATCTAGTCCATCCCCATGCTCAGTGCAGAACCTGCTCCAGGATTTGAAGCGGCTGTCCCCAATTTGCGTGGATTGTGAGTTTGAATCCCCCCATCACCTCGCTCTCTCTGATCCGCACACAACACTCAGACCTTTGTAACTGCACCCCTGAGGCCTTTCATTGCAGGTCGTCCTCGATTTATGACCGTGATTGAGCCCAAAATTTCGGACGTTAAGCGAGACCATTGTTAAGTGAGTTTTGCCCCATTTTACGACCTTTCTTGCCACAGTTGTTACATGAATCACTGCAGTTAAGTTAGTAATGTGGTCGTTAAGTGAATCCGGCTTCCCCCCTTGACTTTGCCTGTCAGGAGGTCGCAAAAGAGGATCATGTGACCCCGGGACACTGCAACCGTCATAAATACGAGTCAGTTGCCAAGCGTCTGAATTTTGATCACGCGACTGTGAAGATTCTACAACAGTTGTTCCGTGTGAAAAATGGCTGTAGGTCACTGTTTTCAAGATCCATTTAAACAACAGTTTTGACAAATTTAACAATTGTAGGGATTCACTTAACAACTGCGACAAGAAAGGTGGTAAAATGGGGGCAAAACCCGCTTAAGAAATGTTTCACTTAGCAACAGAAATTTTGGGCTCAATTGTGGTCGTAAGTCGAGGACTGACTGTAAATAAAGTAATATAAAATATGCCAGGATCAAGATATACTTTTGGCCACATTTTAATACAAAATAAAATACAGCATAGCATAGCACAGCATAGCAGAACAACATAACGTAACATAACGTAACGTAACGTAACGTAACGTAACGTAACGTAACAACATAACATAACATAACATAACATAACATAACATAACATAACATAACATAACATAACATAACATAACACATAACATAACACATAACATAACACAACACGCAGGCCCAAAATACTTTGCCCAAATTTCTATGGAGATTCTCAGTCATGCAGGTCATAGTAAGCACCTTTGCCAAAATTCCTCCATATTTCCCCCCCCCATTTCAAAATTCAGTTTTTCCCAGCCAATCCAGATCAGACACCCCCACCCCCACCCCCGATTTTGAAACTTAAAAAGACACTCTTCCCCCAAACGGAGCACATTCATCCTCCATCCCCTGGTACCACGTAAAATTTGAAACAAAATCTTGTTAATTCTTGGTTGATCGTTCCAATTTTGATTCCCCCCCCCCAAAAAAACCGGCTGTTTCCTTCGGAAAGAGATTTTTCAAACCAGCCTGGGCAGAATTCCCAAATCCCATTCTAACAGAAAGAGGGAGGGGGTGTCTGCTCTCTTTAGTTGCCAATAAAATCTGATTTCCCCCCCCCCACCGGGCTTTAACCCTGTTGAGCAAAGGGTGGAGGGTACCCCTGGCTCTCCAATCTGCCCAGACAGCCTCCGGTGGGTGACGCTGCCTTCCTTCCTGCCAGCCAGCCTTGAAAGACCCATCTACCCCCTCCTCATTTCAAACCCAATCCATGCACAGGAAAAAAAAACAGATGGGGGGGGGTGTTGAGAGACAGATTGAGGTGTCCAGAAGGAGACCCCTCCCTTCCCAGCACCCCAAAAACTCCCCGATCTGCTTTCTCGTGAGCCTTGGGTCGCCCCGGGCCCAGCTAAGCCGCGTTCCCCCGACGCGCCTGGCCCGCGATCGTGCCCTCTCCATGACCCCCTACCCCTGCCCGGCTTCCTCCGCCCTTTCCCTGCTGGGGTGGAGGAGACCCCTGGCTCCCCAACCTGTCCAGACAACCTCCGGTGACGCTGCCTTCTTTCCTGCCAGCCTTGAACGACCCATTTACCTCCTCCCCATTTCAAAACCCCATCCATGCATAGGAAAATCCAGGTTTATTTGGGAGGGGGGGGAGAGAGAGAGACAGGGGGGTTCAGAACAGAGACACCCCCCCTCTCAGGACCCCCCAAAACTCCCCGATCCGCTTTCTTGCGAGCTCTGAATCGCTTCTCTCCAGCTAACCCGCGTTCCCCCGACGCGCCTGATCTTGGAAGACCCCCCCCTCCTCTCCACGACCCCCTAGGCCCTCCGCCACCCTTCCCCCCCCCCTCGGCTTTCAGCGCCGGCTCAGCCTCGGCGAGACTGGCAGGCCGCGGGCAGGCGAACAAAGGCCGGAGGGGAGGCGGAAAGCAGAGCAGCCCCCAGACTCACCTGGCCGGCAAGAAGCGGCGGAGCTTGGCAAGGCGCGAGCGGGCGCAGCGCTCTGGATGCGGCGGCTCCAGCAGCCTCGGGGCGCCCGTGCCTTGATTCAGCGGCGGCAATTGGGGGTGGGGGGTGGGGAGGAGGCAGCCAGGAAGGGCAGCCGACAGCTGAGCCAGACGGATCTCCGCCTGCTTGCTTGCCTGCCCGAGCTTGCAGCCGTCCTGGCCGGGTGCCTTAATCGCACCCGGCCCTGCTGCGTTTTTACGCGCCGGCTTGCTGGCTGCTGTCTCTGCTGCTCCCCCAGCGGCCGGCTTGGGAAGCCCCCCCTCCCCCTGGCTGGCAAGGCAAAGAAGGGGGGGGGAAGGCTGGAAGCTTGGCTCCAGGGCTTAGCAGGGATTTTAGCGGGGGGGGGAGGGGAAGAGAAGGGGGAGAAGTTTCCGGGGGCAGCTGGAGAGGCTAGGCGGCCGTGGGGAGGCGCTGCGCAATCGTGCCAGCTACAGCTGGTGGTGGTGGTGGGGAAACCGTCTGGACTGTGCCCTTGCAAGCCAAGGCTGGGTTGAGGGGGGGGGCTCAGAGCTGGAGAAAGCCAACCCCCAGGGGTATTTTATTTCTCGCCCCCCCCCCTCCCCAGCAAGCGAGTGTCGCTTTGCATCCACACAAACAAACGCTGCCCAACACGCTGAAGGAGACAGGCTTGGGCAGCGAGTGGAAAACTGGGGAGGGGGGGGGACCACCACAAGGTG
>QLTV01002836.1:188474-211319 GCA_003457575.1 Thermophis baileyi
CCAGGTTTGGGGGAGGCGGGGGGGGGGCGGGATGGAGAAATGAGACAGAGAGAGAAAAATAAATTTCTCTCCCTCTCTTTTCTAAAGATGGTTTTAAAAATATATTTTTAGTGGGGGGCGGTTTGTGTGTGGAAAAGATACGTTTTTAGGGTTTTTAAAAAAATATTGCTTAGATTTTTTTTTAAATGTATTTTTTAGATTTTTTTAAAAGGTTTTTTTTAAAGGTTTCTTTAAAAGGCAGGTTTTAGATTTATTTTGAGAAGGTTGTTTTTCAGGTTTCTTTAAAAGATACAGCTGGTCCTTGACTTCATTTAGTGACCGTTCAAAGTTACGACGGCACTGTAAAAAGTGGCTTAAGGCGTGTTTTTCACACTTACAACTGTTGCAGCATCCCCGTGGTCACGGGATCAACATTCGGAGGCTTGGCAACTGGTTTCGTAGTTACGACGGTCGCCGTGTCCCAAGGTCATGTGATCTCCTTGGGCGACCTTCTGACCAGCAAAGTCAACGGGGAAAGGAAGATTCACTCAACGACCGTGTTACTACCTCAACAACTGCAGCCAGAAAGGTCGCAAAATGAGGCAAAACTCACTCAACAAGTGTCTCGCTTAACAACAGAAATGTTGGGCTCAATTGTGGTCGTAAGTCGAGGACTAGCTGGATTTAAGAAGCCCAGCCCTGTGGATCCGGGGAAGAGCCGGGATAAGTAAATCTGACCAGTTGAACCGATAAAAGCCCAGGACAGTGACTCATGCAGAGAGACAACAGACACTCCCTTCCTGAAAAGCCTGTTGGAGCATGTTCAGTCTACACATAGCTCCTCTGTTGTTCTTTGTTGCCACGGTAACATTCAAAAGGGGGGGGCCTGTAAAGCTCCATTTCGGAAACAGCTGTCAAGGGCTGAGATGCCAGCTTGAGATTTTCCCACAATCCTTTGCGCCTGCAGATGCCTGAGCTCTGAGCACACAGTGCCACCTGTGGGTGCCAGGAGGGAAACGCAGCTCTGCGTCATCAAGGGGGAGAGCTCGGATGCAGAATGATGCCGTGAACTTATCATGGTGTAATGATATGACGCGAAGACAGACGGACCCTGGGCGAGAGGAGAAGAGACGCTGCCAACGGGACAGTCTGATAAGAATCAGCGGAGCCCAGGGCTGGATAATAGACGGGGCGAGAAATTCAGAGGGGACCCTCCCTAGTTTCTCAGGCTGTAAAGGAGACAGCGGGAGATTAGTAATTTTAGACTTGCAAGTTTCTTGCAGTAAGCGGGAAAGGCTTGGGAGGCAGGGAAAAGAGATACAGGCGAGGGAATGGTCAGATAAGTGACAGCATAGTCCAGAGCTAGATAATGGACAGGGTGAGAAGCTCAGAAGGGAACCTCCCTAGTTTCACAGCCTGTAAAGGAGACCGTGGGAGAATTGTACTTTCAGATTTGCAAGGTTCTTGCAGAAAACGGGAAAGGTCTTGGGAGACCAGGAAAAGAGACCCAGCCAAGGGAATGGTCAGATAACAGTCAGCTGAGCCTGCAGCTGGATAATGGGTGGGAAAAGAGACTCAGAAGGGACCCTCCCTAGTTTCTCGGGCTGTAAAGGCGAGAGAGGAAATATTGTACTTTCAAACTTGCAAGGTTCTTGTAGGGATACATGGGAAGGATCTCTGGAGTCATGGGAAAAGAGATACAGGTGAGGGAATGGTCAGATAAGAGACCATAGCCCTCAGCTGCATAATGAGTGGAGAAAGAGAAGAGACCCTCCCTAGTTTCTCAGTCTGTAAAAAAGAGACGGGGGGTGGGGGGAGAATTGTATTTTCAAATTTGCAAAGTTCTTGTCGTGGTCCATGGGAAAGACCTTTGGAGACAGGGAAAAGAGACACAGCCACTTAACAACCACGTTATTAACTTAACAGCTGCAGCGATTCACTTAACAACCGTGGCCAGCAAGGTCGTAAAATGGAGCGAGGCTCACTTAACAACTGCTTTGTTTAGCCGCAGAAACGTTGGGCTCCATTGCGGTCACAAGTCGAGGAAGACCCGTCGCTAAACAAATGGTCGTAAGCCGAGGAGTACCTTCTCTTCAACCGAAGGCTCCTAAAGGGGAGAATCCTTGCGCAGACAACCCACAAAGCACCACCGGGTTAGGCAACCAACCACAGAGATCGGAAGGAAATATAAATCTAATTGATAAACCATTAGCAAATAATTCGTAATTCATAAATAAATGCCAATCAATAAAAGAGGAGGGAAGGGAAAATTGTGAGCCAAAGCGATGTTTTAAAGCAGGGGGGGGGAAACAGCAGTGAGGTCTGGAAAGGACTTAAAGCCTCACCCCCAAAATTTAAGAAAAGCCCCCCTCGAACTTCAACGCAGCTGATTCTTCATCCAGGGAGAATAACATGCAGTTTTATTACGGGAACAGGCAATCCAATTAAAGCAGGGGAAGAGACCGTCTCCCCGCGGCTAATTTGCCGGCAGACACACAAATTACGATCTGGCAGCAGAATCCGCCAGGAAAATTGTGGGTATCAGCGCTGCGCCCGGGTCTGGCCAAGGGAAGGGCTGGCGTGCAGCCAATTCACACATTACGAGAGGGCTGACCCGGGTCGGACCTCTGCATTTTGGCAGGAGTCTGCAGACCAGCCTGGGAATTGTCACTTTTGCGGAATGCTTAACACACCGCCACATCCCTTGGCTCCCCTGGCTGGGGAGGATGGGCAGGGTGGTCGAGAAAATCACCCGAAGGAATGGAGCAGGGACCGCTCAACCACTGGAATGATTCGCTTAAGAACGGCGGAGGGAAAGGTCGTACAACGGGGGAAAGCTCGCTTAACAGAGGCTTCACTTAGCAGCATAACTTTTGGGTTCGGTCGTAACCTGAGGACCATCTGTCATTCCTGTTGGCAAGCTGAGTTCTTCCATGCTGCAAATTGGAAATATTCCATGTTTAAATTTGGGGGGGGGTTTAGAAGTGACATGATAGCATCTTCCAGGATTTGAGGGGCTCCCCAGAAAGAAGAGGGGGTCCACTTATTTTCCAAAGCCCCTGAAGACAGGACAAGAAGCAACGGATGGAAACTTCTCAAGGAGAGAATCAGCCTGGAATTCAAGAGAAATTTCCTGACAGTGACGACAATTAACCCGTGGAACTGCTTGCCACCAGAAGCTGTGAATGCCCCATCACTGGAGGATTTTAAGGAGAGACTGGACAGCCATTTGTAGGGTTTCCTGCTCGAGCAGGGGGTTGGACTAGAAGACCTCCGAGGTCCCTTCCAACTCTGTGATTCTGTATTCTGCAGTCCTTGACTTTGTGGCAAGCACTCAGGTTTAGAATACTGATGAACCTATCTGGCCAGGATAGATCCCAAAGCCCATGGGGCACTGCTGGTGGGCAGGGGAATTACCTTGACAGCCTTCTGGTTCTCAGCACAGCTGAGATTTTGGCACTGGGAGACGGTCTCCTCCGCTACGGCTTCTTCCTCTGGAATTAAAAAGAGAAGACAAAGACACGGTTTAATTGGTCTGAGGCGGTTGGTCTCCGTAGACACAGGGAGTCCTCAACTTATGGCCACAACTGGGCCCCAAATTTCTGTTGCTAAGCGAGACCGTTAAATTGAGTTTTGCTCCGTTTTGCGAGAGAAGGAGAGAAAAGGTGAGAAAGAGAGATAGAGAGAGAGAGAGACAAAGAGGGAGAGAAAGAGAGGGAGGGAGGGAGAGAGGAGGAGAGAGAGAGAAGGAGAGAGATGGAGAAAGAAAGAGAAGGAGATGAGAGAGAGAGAGGAGAGAAAGAAGGGAGAGAAGGAGAGAAAGAAATAGAGAGATGGAGAGAGAGGTGAGAAGGAGAGAGAGATGGAGAGAGAGAAAGAGAAGGAGGGAGGGAGACAGAGAGACAGAGAAAGAGGAGAGAGAGAGAGAGAGATGGAGAAAGAGAGAGAGACAGGCTGCCCACGCTTCCAAATTTTTCTGGCCAGACCCCCCCACCCTTCAGACAAAGGCCCCTCTGTCTCCTTGTCTATCCTCAAGCACTTAGCGACAGCCTCGCTATTGGCCAAACAGCCGGGCAAAATTATTTCTGCCCGACAATCTATTATGAATAACAAGGAAAGTGGAAATGGGCAGTTTTTCAGCCAAGAAAAAGGCCACCGAATGAGAGGAAATCCAATTGCAAGACTGGGATAAACTGGGGGACAATAGGAGGGGGGAAAGAAAGACCCCTAAACTGTAGCCAACAGTGTGGTGTATTGTGTGTGTGTTGCTTCTCAGTATCGTGGATATTTTTTTTTAAAAAAATCACCATTGAGGTCATCTAGTCCAGCCCCGTCAGGATACGGGTCAAAGTGTGTGAATGCAGCCACAACCACTGGGTATAAAACACAAGCAGGGTAGGGTGACTTTGCAGCTGTATTGAGCGGAAAAAAGCTAAGTTAATTTGGTTTTTGCGATAGACAAAGATGGATGGATTTGTTCTTTCCCTTCGGCGCACCAAAGCCGGGGTTTTTTTTTTTTTTAGTGAAATTCACGGGTCAATTTCCTCAGATGTGGTCAATTTCGTCAAATCAGTTTTCCCAACTTTTTTAACAGAGGCCAGTCAATTTCACCATCTCTTCCTATCAGTTTCACAATTCCAGGTGTATACAGATAATCCTTGACTTACAACCATTGCTTTGACACTCACCTGGTTTTCTTGCCTAAGGCGGGACTAGAACTCCCTGTCCCCTGGTGATTGGCCCAAAGTCACTCAGCTGATTTCATGCCTAAGGCGGGACTAGAACTCACTGTCCCCTGGTGATTGGCCCAAAGTCACCCAGCTGATTTCATGCCTAAGGCGGGACTAGAACTCCCTGTCCCCTAGTGATTGGCCCAAAGTCACCCAGCTGATTTCATGCCTAAGGCGGGACTAGAACTCGCCGTCTCCTGGTGATTGGCCCAAAAGTCACTCAGGCAGACTTTATGCCTAAGGCGGGACTAGAACTCCCTGTCCCCTGGTGATTGGCCCAAAGTCACCCAGCGGGCTTTCATGCCTAAGGCGGGACTAGAACTCACCGTCCCCTGGTTTCTATAGCCTGGCGCCTTTAACCATCAGTTCAGACCAGCCGCATTAAATGCATTATTAAGTCAGTCAAGGACCACCTGTACGGTCAGTCATAAGTCGAGGACCCCCTGCATAAACCCCGCAGACGAAACACTTGCTTCATCTCACAACTTCTTCCTCTTCCTCGTCGAAAAACCAGAATCTCTAAAGATTTCGCATTTCAACCCTCCCACAACCCAGATTGCATAATTACGCCATTATGCCTTCCTCGGAGGAGGAAGAGGAGGAGGAAGAGGAGGAGGAGAATATAATTTTGTAAAACAGAAACGGCCTCCCAGCTGGGCCGTAATGCAGGAAGGGGGGTGGCCGTCCCATCCTTTTCATCTTTCTCCACCCCCACCCCCCTTCCGACGCAGACCCCAGCAACAAAAGAGGTTTTGTGACTGCCAGCATCTGGAGCGGAGCACCAAACGTACAGAATTCTACAGAATGGGGAGGGACCTCGGAGGTCATCTAGACTGACCCCCTGCTCGGGCAGGGGAGCCTATCACGAGAGAAGCCTTTTGCACTCTTCCCATTGCTCAGCCGAAGAGAGCGAGGGAGACCGGCCCATTGGTTTGGGACGGTCGCAACAAGGTAGGGTGAACGTCTGCAAGGTTGCCTTGGAAACGCTTGCAAGCGCCTTGCAGCCATCTTGACTTTTTTGACCTCTCTCCCAGCAAGGATATTCCTGCCTGGAGCCTGGAGATCCGATCACGCACAGCCTCTTTCCAAACCGTGCAAGAATCAAGTCAATTGTGCACAACACCCACCCACCCCCCGCACAATTCTCACGGTGAATAAGCTTGCCCTATATGGGATTCCTTCCCGCACTGCCGGTAGTCCTCGACTTACAACAGTTCGCTTGGTGATCATTGGAAGTTACAACGGCGCTGAGAAAAAGGGATTAAGGCTCGTTTTTCACACTTAACGACTGTTGCGGCATTCCCCATGGTCACACGATCAAAATTCGGACGCTGGACAATGGACTTAAGTGGCCCGTGTCACTTTTTTTTCAATGCCGTTGTAACTTTGAACGGTCACTAAACGGATGGTTGTAAATCAAGGACAATCTGTAGTCCCGGGTGGGGGGTGGGGGGCTCCAACCCTTCGCAAGAACAGCGGGAAGCCAGTCTCTAGGGCGCTGGAGGTTTTTAAGAAGAGACTGAAAAGCCATTTGTCTGGAATGGTCTAGGGCAAGGATGGATAAAAGATGGCTCTTTTATGACTTGTGGACTTCAACTCCCAGAATTCCTGAGCCAATCATGCTAGCTCAGGAATTCTGGGAGTTGAAGTCCACAAGTCATAAAAGAGCCATCTTTCCCCACCCCTGGTCTAGGGTCTCCTACTTGAGCAGGGGGTTGGACTAGAAGACCTCCAAGGTCCCTTCCAACTCTGTTATTCTGTAATCCCAGATCAATTAAACAGTGGAACGGCCTGCTTCCAGAAGTTGTGGGTGCTCCATCACTGGAGGCTTTTAAGGAGAGACTGGGCAGCCACCTGTCTGAAATGGTCTAGGGTCTCCTGCTTGAGCAGGGGGTTGGACTAGAAGACCTCCAAGGTCCCTTCCAACTCTATCATTCTGTAAGAGAGTCCAATTCTAGCCGTCTCCACCTGACTTACCCTCCAGATCCTGGGCAATGTTGAGCGTCGAACTCCAGGAGAACTTTTCCACCATGCTTGCCTCCAGATCCATCAAGTCGGGGGGCAGCGCCTCCAACTCATAAGCTCCCCTCTTCTTCCAGTAGAGAAACATCTCGGAGCAGCCGAAGGAAGGAGGCTCCGACGTTACCCCGAGTTTGTTTTCTCCTTCGCGATCGTCCGATCTGGCTTTCTTGCTAACCGCTTAGGTGGGTCGCCCCCCCAAAGCCGAGCCCCCCCCCAAATGGAGCTGTGCCACAGAGCCGTTTTGGGGGGGTACAAGGAGCCCCTTCAGCCCCTGCAAGCCGGCGTTTTCTGGGAACCGAGTCGGACTGGCGAAGAAAGTCCAGCAATGTTCGTCAACTTTTTCTGGACAAAGAGCCCTTTTCTTTCGCCTCCTACGGACATCGTCCGTCCTTCATGAAAGGGATCTCAAGCCCGAGACAAGACGGACAGATGGAGGGCGGGTGGGTGGGTGGGGGGCCTGTGGGGGGGCTGGGAGACAGACAGGATGGGGGAGGCCTGATTCCCCCCCCCCCGTCCGAGGAGAGGACAAGCCACGTTCCTTTGATGGGAGTTTGCACAAGCCACCATGGCCTGGCTTCCCGAGCTTGCAAAAAAAAAAGTAGACAGATTAAGCCAGCATACAAGCCAGCATACGAACTGAAGACTTCAGAACGATGGGCAAATGTGAGAACAGGCAGTCCTGTTCGACTTAACGACCGGGGTTGGCAGCAGAATTCCCACGCTGCTAAACCCCGACAGCTAAATGAGTTGTCGATGTTTTTACGACGGTTTTTGCTACGGTTGCTAAACAAATTGCTGCTTAAGTGAATCACGCGGCTGTTAAGTGAATCTGGCTTCCCTGTTGACCTTGCTCCTCAGAAGGTCGCAAAAGGGGGATCACCTGACCCCCAGGACACTGCGACCGTCATAAATATGAGTCAGCAGCCAAGCATCCGAATTTTGATCACGTGTCCGCGTGGATGCTGCAACGGTCGTTAAGTGGGAAAAACCAGTCCTAAGGTCACTTTTTTCAGTGCCGTTGTAACTTTGAACGGTCACTATATGAACTGTCGTAAGTTGAGGATTATCTCAACTTATGAGGTGGCGCAGTGGTTAGAGTGCAGCACTGCAGGCTACTTCAGCTGACTGCTAGCTGCAGTTCGGCGGTTCAAATCTCACCAGGCTCAAGGTTGACTCAGCCTCCCATCCTTCTGAGGTGGGTAAAATGAGGACCCAGATTCTTGGGGGGTTATAATTATTTTAATATTTGGAGAAACCGGCCTGGGTTTTCCTTGATTGTGTGATTCCCTTCGACCACTCGATCCACCGCTAGGAAGAGAATTTCCCCCTCTGCCTTCACCCCAGTTTACGCCCGACCTCGCACGACACGCGCCGTATGTTGGACGAAGCAGGCAGCCGCCCGTGAAATCGGAGATTTTGGAATCGGTCTGGTGGGCCGGAAAAAATCAGAGCGGGCTCCTGCTGAATTTTTGTCATTGTGGACTCTGCTCTCCTGCACCATCAAACCTGAGGAATTTCAGCTGGTGGACAGAGAGGAAGGCGGGATAAATATCTCCAGGTCGGGTAAAAGGCGCCGGGAAAGAAACCAGGAGACGGTGAGTTCTAGTTCTGCCTTAGGCGTTAAAGGCGGCTGGGTGACTTTGGGCCAATCACCAGGCGACAGTGAGTTCTAGTTCTGCCTTAGGCGTTAAAGGCAGGTGGGTGACTTTGGGCCAATCACCAGGAGACGGCGACTTCTCGTTCCGCGATAGGTATTAAAGCTGATGGGGTGACTTTGGGCCAATCACCAGGAGACAGTGAGTTCTNAGGCTGGAGACTGGGAGTTCTAGTTTCGCCTCAGGCATGAAAGCTGGCTGGGTGACTTTGGGCCAATCACCAGGAGACGGGGAGTTCTAGTTCCGCAATCGGTATTAAAGCTGACGGGGTGACTTTGGGCCAATCACCAGGAGGCGGTGAGTTCTAGTTCCACAATGGGTACTGAAGCTGACGGGGTGACTTTGGGCCAATCACCAGGAGACGGTGAGTTCTAGTTTCACAATGGGTATTGAAGCTGACTGGGTGACTTTGGGCCAATCACCAGGAGACGGTGAATTCTAGTTCCGCGATAGCTATTAAAGCTGACTGGGTGACTTTGGGCCAATCACCAGGAGACAGGGAGTTCTAGTCCCACCTTAGGCATTAAAAGCAAGTGGGTGACTTTGGGCCAATTACCAGGAGGCCGTGAGTTCCAGTCCCGCCTTAGGCATTAAAAGCAACTGGGTGACTTTGTGCCAATCACCAGGAGACACGATAGATGGGCTATCCATGAGGTTCCCCCCCACAAAGGAATGAAGCTGGGGGGGGGTCACGTGTCCCAGAGGGAAGAGCAGCCCCTCCAGCACCAGGAATGCCTTCTGGGATTAATTTCTCCAGATCTGGCTCATTTTCAACCTTAATTTTGCTGTTTCTGCTTAATTTTTGTTTTCTTTGCTTCGGGGCAGACGGCCGGCCGCTGGACATAATCCCTTTTTCCGATGATGGAGAGAATAAAAGGGATTATACATTTAAAAAAACACCCAGCGTGGCGCTATTGTTCTGGGCATCGCACAGCAAACCCACAACCTCGTGGCCTCCTTAACAAGCACAATTTAGCAGCAGCTCGCACAAGGGGGTGTGCTTGGAGAAAAAAAAAAAAGTGCAAATCCCACAAAAGTGACACACTTCTTGGCTGAAATTCACACTCGGCCGCCCTTGAAACCCAAGAGTGCCAAAAGAGGGGTTACCCCTCTCTTTCGGGGTACAAGGATCCCCGCGCATCTATTAGCACCCCGGTTGCGCCGTGGGGTTCAAAAACACAGGCGGTCCTCGATTTACGACAACTGGGACCTTTTGTCGCTAAGCGAGGCGGTGAAAGGCATCGCGCTCAGTTTTGCGGACTCTCTCTCGCTGTGGCGGCCAAGTAAATCGCAGGTTGTTAAGCGGATCGGCCGGTTGTTAAGCGAATCGGCTTTTCCCCTGCGATCACGCAACCTCGGGACGCTGCAACCGTCGTAAGTTCATGCCAGGCGTTAAGCGACCGAATTACGACCGTTTGGAGACGGTGACGGTCACAAATGCGAGGACTGATTGTTAAGTCCCTTTTTTTTCAGCAGCGTTGTAACTTCAATCGGTCACTAAACGAATGGTTGTTAAGTCGAGGTAGGCTGAAAACCGTCTCAATTACAATTGGAACAGACCCGGAAAGTCAGATTAGCAAATTAAAAACATTTAATGTTGATTTGGACAAACCACAGTTCCTCGGCCCAAAGACTGAAATATTTACATTTTCAGGAGGGGAGATAAAAAGGATGCCAGATGCAAGAATTACACAGTCACTAAAATAAAAAGAGAGAGAGAGAGAGAGAGAGAGAGAGAGAGAGAGAAAGATATTTTTTAAATCCTTCCCCGGACTATTTTTAAATATTTTAAATCCTTCCCCAGCTCAATAAAATGCAATAATAGATTATTAAAAGAGGGTTTGAAGTTTTAATCTTGTCTTTTTTTGCTGCTCGTTTAGTGACCGTTCAAAGTTACAGCGGCACTGAAAAAAGTGACTTATGACCGTTTTTCACACTTACGACCGTTGCAGCATCCCCGTGGCCATGTGATCAAAATTTGGATGCTTGGCAACTGACTTGTACTTATGACGGTCGCAGTGTCCCGGTGTCATGTGACCCCCCCTTTTGTGACCTTCTGACAAAGCAAAATCAATGGGGAAACCAGATTCATGTAACAACTGCGGTGATTCACTTAACAACGGTGACAAGAATGGTCGCAAAATGGGGGAAACTACAAATGTCTCGCTTAACAACAGAAATGTTGGGCTCCATTGTTGTCGTTAAGTCAAGGACTGCCTGTATATCAGTCTCCGACTAGGGGTATAATATGTGTATATGTATTTGTGTCTTTTTTTAATGCACATTTTTTAACCTCTTGTTTGTTTTCGCTTCTGTAAAAAACTTTTTTTGGGAGTTTCGTATTTTAACTTTTTCTAAAAAAAAATACTTTTTTTAAAAATAAAAAATACTTTTTTAAAAAAAATACTTTTTTAAAAAAATAAAAAAATACTTAAAAAAAAAAGTTACGTTTTTCAATCTGAATTTCACAGCCTTCCAAGGTTACTCAAAGCCGACACGGTTAGTCAGATACCCGCCAGGTTTCTACAAAATGTTTTTAATTTGAATATCGTGATAAAAAAAAACAAAAACCGCTAATCGGAGAAGGGAGGATGCAAATTTCGCCGAGGGGAGGCACCGCGCCGGCTGGCACGACAGAAAGTCCGCTGGGTCCCGGAGACGGATCCTTCCGAAGGAGGAATTCACGGGCAACGGTGCTCTCGCCTCTGCAGATGCTTCTTAATTTTTAATTTCCCAGCACCGGAAATGTTGTAGCTGTAATCCGAGGTGACGTACGGGATCTCCCCATCGGTCCTGGCCTGAAAACAGAGAAAGGTATGGAGAGAATGGACCGGACGCTGTTACGGGACGCTCGTCCTAAGGAGACGCTTCGAGACGATGAAAATCCAGGACACGGATTACCAAATACAGATAGATACAGATACAGATTAATAGAGTTGGAAGGGACCTTGTAGGTCATCTAGTCCAACCCCCCGCTCAAGCAGGAGTCCCTATACCATTTCAGCCAAATGGCAGTCCAATCTCCTCTTGAAAGTCTCAAGTGTTGGAGCTCTCACAACCTCCGAAGGCAACTTCTGTTCCACGGGTTGATCGCTCTCACTGTCAGAAAGTTTCTCCTTATTTCCAGGTTGAATCTCTCCTTGGTCAGTGTCCATCCATTGTTCCTTGTCTGGCCTTTGCTGCTTTGGACCTTTGGAAACCCCTTTATCTGGCAGGGAAGGGGTGCTGTGGGATGCTATGGGGCAGTTTGTCCCCAAGGCTACTCATCATCTCAATGGGATGAACTGTAAGAATGGAAACTAACCAAGGAGAGAAGCAACCTGGAATTAAGGAGGAATTTCCTGACAGGGAGAACAATTAATCAGTGGAACGGCTTGCCAGAAGTTATGGGTGCTCCATCCCTGGAGGTTTTCAAGAAGAAACTGGACGGCCGTTTGTCTGGGATGGGGTAGGGTCTCCTGCTTGAGCAAGGGGTTGGACTAGAAGGCCTCCAAGGTCCCTTCCAGCTCTGTGATTCTAGGTTCTGAGATAGATAAGATACATGACAGACAGACAGACGGAGGGATGGATGGATGGAACAGCTTCCCTCCAGAAGTTGTGGGTGCTCCATCACTGGAGGTTTTCAACAAGAGACTGGACAGCCATTTATCCGGAAAGGTAGAGGGTCTCCTGCTGGAGCAGGGGGTTGGGCTAGAAGACCTCCAAGGTCCCTTCCAGCACTAGGATTTCGATTCTTCGATAAATAAGATACATGACAGAAAGACGGAGGGATGGATGGATGGATGGATGGATGGATGGATAGAACAGTCTGCCTCCAGAAATTGTAAATGCTCCATCACTGGAGGTCTTCAAGAAGAGATGGACAACCATTTGACCCGGATGATATAAGGTCTCCTGCTCGAGCAGGGGGTTGGACTAGAGGACCTCCAATTTCCCTTCCAACTCTGTTGTTAACAACAGAACGTGATAGCATCTTCTAGTATTTGAGGGGCTGCCCCGAAGAAGAGGAGGGGGCCAACCTATTCTCCAAAGCACCTGAAGGCAGGAGAAGAAGCAACGGATGGAAACTAATCGAGGAGAGAAGCAACCTGGAATTAAGGAGGAATTCCCTGACCAAAAGGCTTAATGACTGTGTGATTCACTTAATGACCACAGTGATTTGCTTAACCACAAGAAAAATAGGGCGCAGCTCTCTTAACTTATTTACTCAGCAATAGAAATTATGACCGCGTTTGTGATTGTAAGTGGAGGGCTACTCTACTTTTCAGCTATTAACTGCAGTCATGAGGACTAGAAATTTGATTATTTTTTTTCCCCCTCATGAAGCAGAAACTGACGTCGCACGAGATGCATTCTCCTCCTCCTACGGGATCGTGTGCTAAGACCACACACTCCCATTCAGGGCCTCCTCATAATTCATCCCCTATATTGAAAGTTGTGCCCCTTTTACAAACAGGAATTACACCCTCGCTTTGATCTTCTGCGTGGCTGCGTGGCACGTTGGATGTTTGAGCTCCGGCCGGCCAAGGAGCGGCGTCCCATCGTGCATAACGAAAGCGCAGCGAGAGGGATTAAAAGAGATCAGCATCGGCGAGAGGGATTAAGAGAGATGAGTCCTTTGCTGCCCGTTGACATTTATCTAAGGCGGTCCGGCGTCCACTTACTTGGTTCAAAAAGATGCAATTGGGGATGGCGATGTTGCCGATCAGCAAACAGTTCACGCGGCGTAAGTTCTCCGGAGCCACCGGCGTCAGGATGTAGTAAAGTTTGTTGGTCATGTCCACCCCTCGGACAATTCCTGTTTTAAAAAGAAATTAAAATTCCAGCTTTCAACCTCTGGTGATTTAGGAAAAGATGCAGGTAGATCCAAAATGGGTCTAAAAAAAAAAAGAAAAAAAGCGTAAGTGTCCAACTATGGCGGTTTTAAAACTTGTGGACTTCGACTCCCAGAATCCCCCAGCCAGCCGGGGGAATTGTGGGAGTCGTAGTCCACAAAGTTCTTAAGGTTTGACCCCTCCGGTCTAAAGAAAAAAAAAATAATAATCAGGATTTAAGGCAGGAAGTTGGCAGACATCATTTTCAGCGGAGAGACGTTAGCTGGGAAGTGGACAAGGCCACAACATTGTGAGAGAATAGATTTTGCGTTTTTATCTTTTAGGTTTTATTTACGTGGATATCTCCCATTGCTGAAAACGGCCAGCAGTTCAGAGCATCGCTAAGAAGACGCCAAAAATTAAATAAATTTACACTGAAACAAACCAATCAGAGCATCGAAACATTGCAGAAAAGAAAATGTGACGAGCAGAAGAGAGATGTGGGGTACCCAGCAGCTCGCACCATTACTACAGGGCAGTCCTCAAGTTATGACCACTCGCTTAGGGACTGTTTGAAGTTGGGCCGACACTGAAAAAAGGGACCTGGCTGACACTTATACAAGCATGCCGGCATCGACAAGCGAGTCGCATCAGATTCTGCCACCATTTTCGGGACGGTCGCTAAGGGAATCCCTGAAGGCCGGATCGTGGGTCGTTAAGCAAATCTGGCTTCCTCTGTTGATTTCGCTTGTCGGGGAAGGCCGCAAATGGGAGATCACATGACCCCGGGCCTCTGCCACCGTCGTTTAAATACATGCCGGTTGGCCAGCACCTGAATTCTGATCACACGACTGCGAGGGTCGTAAGTGCGAGGACCCGGTCGTAAATCCCTTTCTTCAGTGCCGCTGTAAACTTTGAAAGGGCCCTAAAGAAGCGGTCATAAACTGAGGACGTTCTGCACAGACTATCCAGCATCTCCCGCACGCGAGGACTCACTTATGATATGAACTCTTTTGTGTAAAAGCAAAAAGTTGTGATTGTCATGTTGTTCCCTTCTACTCTGTTAAGAGTCGGAAGTCGGCGCCGTTTTCTTTTTTGTCCCATTGCACTAATATCCTTTTCTTTTCCCCTCCCTCTCCTCTTACTTTTTCAGCCTTTTTTTTCTCCCTTTGTATTTTATACTTCGATAAACTGATTTAAAGAAAACAAAAAACAAAAAGCGAAATTGCAACGAGTCGAGCTCTTTGGTTCGCCCCGAATCAACGTGCCAATTCGTGCCGATCGTTCATGCCCGCTTACCGAAGCCCAAGCAATCGCAGAGGGGCGTCTGCGACAACACCACCACCGGCCCCTCTGCTTTACACGGGACCCGATCCGGCAGGTGACACAGGCCGACCCAACTGGCGTTGAGGGAACACAAGATGTGGGTGGGGGCCACGTCCACGTGGATCACCTTGAGGGCAGTGGCGTTGAAGGGCACCTGGGAGGGGAAAAACAGGGCTTCAATTCGTTGTTCTTTTTTTTGTCAGGGTGACGGGTGAATACATCATCGAGCCGAGGTTCGGCGCCGCGGCCAAAATAATATCTGAATTTAGGGTAGGAAGAAGGAGTAAGAGGGAGGGAGGGAGGGAGATGTTCAGGTGTTCGGGAAGTCCCTTGGGTGGCAGAGATGGAGAAGAAGGGATTGAGTTTTAGGGAGATGTTAACCAGGTAAAGGAAATTCTACAAGGATATTGATAAAAAGGGACTATTTGTAGCTCAGGGTTGAATTGGGAGGTCCTTGGAGCTCTCTGAGCTTGGAGGTTTTCTTGCAGACGTTTGATGACCCAGCTAGGGAACATCATCAGGGCTAGAAGGGAGCGGGGTTTGTGGAGGAGGAGGAAGAGAAGGAAGGGGAAAGAAGAAGGAAGGAAGGGGAAGGAAGAGGAGGAGGAAGAGAAGAAGGGGAAAAGGAAAATGGAAGGAAGAGGAGGGAAGGGGAAGGAAAAAGGGAGGAGGAGGATTGTGGGGTCCTTGGGGCTCTCTGAGCTTGGGGGTTTTCTTGCAGACGTTTCATGACCCAGCTAGGGAACATCATCAGGGCTAGAAGGGAGGGGGGTTTGCAGAGAGGAGCAGGAGTGGTGGAGAAAGAGAGGGGTCAACTGTGGGGTCCTTGGTGCTGAGCTTGGTGGTTTTCTTGCAGACGTTTCATGACCCAAATAGGGAACATCATCAGGGCTAGAAGGGAGCGGGGGTTGTGGAGGAGGAGGAGGAAGAGAAGGAAGGGGAAAGAAGAAGGAATGAAGGGGAAGAAGGGGGGAAGGAAGAGGAGGAGGAAGAGAAGGAGAAGGGGAAAAGGAAAAAGGAAGGAAGAGGAGGGAAGGGGAAGGAAAAAGGGAGGAGGAGGATTGTGGGGTCCTTGGGGGCTCTCTGAGCTTGGGGGTTTTCTTGCAGACGTTTCATGACCCAACTAGGTTGGGGGGGGGCTAGAAGGGAGGTTTGCAGAGAGGAAGAGGAGGAGGAGGAGGAGGAAAAAGACTGTGGGGTCCTTGTTGCTCTGTCAACTTGGGGGTTTTCTTGCAGATGTTTCATGACCCAACTAGGTTACACTGTCAGTGCTAGACAGGAGTGGGGGTTTTTTTTGGGGGGGGGGAGGAGAAAGGAAGGAGGAAAAGGAAGAGAAAGAGAAAGGAGGAAGAGCTGTGGGTTCCTTGTGCTCTCTAAGCTTGATTGTTTCCTTGCAGACGTTTCATGACCCAACTAGGTTACATCGTCAGTGTTGGGCTATATTGAGCCGAGGTGGCGCAGTGGTTAGAGTGCAGTACTGCAGGCTACTTCAGCTGACTGTTCAGCAGTTCAGCGGTTCAAATCTCACCGGCTCAAGGTTGACTCAGCCTTCCATCCTTCCGAGGTGGGTAAAATGAGGACCCAGATTGTTGGGGGCAATATGCTGACTCTGTGAACCGCTTAGAGAGTGCTGTAAAGCACTGTAAAGCGGTATATAAGTCTAAGTGCTAAGTGCTATATATGCAGCGATAGCTAAAGAAGCACTTTTATCTTTCTTGGGATTAACATATTTCAGGAGCCACCTGGAGCTATTTACTCAGCCTGTCAATTCCCCCCAGGCAGGGCCTTACCTGATAGGGCACCAGGCTGGGCAGGGGGACCACCGGTTCCACCTTGGGGGGCTGCAGCTGGCCCAGGTAGCCCACGATGGTGACATTCCTCAGGGTACTGCTGTGCGCTCGCCTGCAAGGACCAAAGCGGGGGTACATCAACGACGGGAGTCCTCGACTTACAACAACGGAGCCCCCCAAATCTCTGTTGCTAAGTGAGACGTCCGTTAAGTGAGTTTGGCCCTATTTTATGGCAAAAGGGGATCACGTAACTCCGGGACACTCTGACCGTCGTAAATATGAGTCAGTTGCCAAGCCTCCGAATTTCGACGTGACCGCGGGGATGCTGCGACAGTCGTTAAGTGTGAAAAAATAGTCTTAAGTCGCTTTTTCCAGTACCGTCGTAACTTTGAACGGTCACTAAACGAACGGTCGTAAGTCAAGGAGCACCTGTATTAGTTTGTCCAAGGCATGCATGAGGTAGAAGGTAAAATGTTTCTTGATCTTAAGGGGCAGCGAGACAATTACCCAGAGTCCTCTTCTTACGACCACAACGGGGAGCAGCTTTTCCCTTGTCGTTAAGTGTGAAAAACGGTTCATAAGTCACTTTCCCCACCCCCAAAGGGCTTATGACCGTTTTTCTCACACTTACGACACTGGAAATTCTGGCCCCCGTTGCTTTTTTGGTCACTAAAGGAATGGCTGTAAGTCGAGGACTTTGTACCTTATAAATTTAATCCAGAAAATATCAGGCAATCTGCAAAAAAATGGTGAGATCAGGACACCTGGAAGAAAACCTATTTATAATCTGAATTCTTTTTGTTTTTTCTCCTGTCTCTGAGCTGGTACGTACCCTATGCCGGGGACTCCGGCGCCCGGAAATTTGGCCTGGACACACAGCAACTGATGCCCAGGCTGTGGAGCATGGGTGCCTCCGTGGTTCCGGCAGTCTTGCCAGCTTCTGCCGGGATGTTTCCTTTTGAGGCAGGGTTTCCCCCGGGTGTGCAGGCCGGCGGTGCCGCGGATGTAGTCGGTGGAGAGCTGAGGCAGCTCTTTAAAATCCTCGGCGCTGAGCTGAACGACGTGAGTGGGCGACAGCGAGCGGATGACGTCGATCAGGAGCAGCAAGCCGGCCCCTGGGAGACGGGGGGGGGGAGGGGAGGAGAGGTTACCTGAGCGGATCTGAGGTCGGTGGTTTTCTTGCAGACGTTTCATGACCCGACTAGGGTACATCATGAGTACTAGAAGGGAGTGGGGTTTGTAGAAAGGAGGAGGACGACGACTGTGGGGTCCTGGGTGCTGTCTGAGCTTGGTGGTTTTCTTGAAGACGTTTCATGACCCAAGTAGGGAACATCTTCAGTGCTAGAAGGGAGTGGGGTTTGTGGAAGGGAGGAGGAGGACGAGGAGGAGGAAGAGGAGGAGTTCTCCGAGTTTGGTGCTTTTCTTGCAGACATTTCATTACCCAACTAGGGAACATCATCAGTGCTAGAAGGGAGTGGGGTTTGTAGAAAGGAGGAGGAGGAGGAGGAGGAGGACTGAAGGCTCCTTGGTGGTCTCTGAGCTTGGTATGTTTCTTGAAGACATTTCATTACCCAACTAGGTAACATCATCAGGTCTAAAAGGGAGACAGATTTGTGGAAAGGAGGAGGAGGAGGAGGAGGAGGAGGAGGAGGAGGAGGAGGGGGAGGGGGAGGGGGCGGGGGGGGGGGGTGGGGGGCGCGGGTTGCGGGGGGGGGGGTCTGCAGACGTTTCATGACCCGACTAGGGTACATCATGAGTACTAGAAGGGAGTGGGGTTTGTAGAAAGGAGGAGGACGACGACTGTGGGGTCCTGGGTGCTGTCTGAGCTTGGTGGTTTTCTTGAAGACGTTTCATGACCCAAGTAGGGAACATCATCAGTGCTAGAAGGGAGTGGGGTTTGTAGAAAGGAGGAGGAGGAGGAGGAGGACGACTGTGGGGTTCTTGGTGCTCTCTGAGTTTGGTGGTTTTCTTGCAGACATCTCATGACCCAACTAGGGAACATCATCAGTGCTAGAAGGCGATGGGGGTTTGAGGAGAGGAGGAGGAGGAGGAGGAGGCGGAGGAGGAGGACTGTGGGGTTCTTGGTGCACTCTGAGTTTGGTGGTTTTCTTGCAGATATTTCATGACCCAACTAGGTAACATCATCAGTGCTAGAAGGGAGTGGAGTTTGTTGAAAGGAGGAGGAGTGATGGAGAGACAAGAAAGAGAAGGAAAAGGAGGAGGGGGAGGAAGAGGAGGAGGAGGACTGTGGGGTCCTTGGTGCCCTCTGACGGTGGTTTTCTTGCAGACGTTTTATGACCCATCTAGGTAACATCATCAGTGCTAGTGATGTTAACGATTACTGTACTGTTACTACAGCACTGATGATGTTACCTAGATGGGTCATGAAACGTCTGCAAGAAAACCACCCCGCTCAGAGAGAACCAAGGACCCCATAGTCCACCTCCTTCTCCTCCTCCCCTTCCCCTTCTCATCTACTCTTAAAAAACCCCTCCCTCCTAGCACTGATGATGTTACCGAGATGGGTCATGAAACGTCTGCAAGGAAACCACCCCGCTCAGAGAGCACCAAGGACCCGGCTGTTGAACCCTGAGCTACAAATAGTCTCCTCTGTGGGGAACGCCTTCAGCTTAGCTTCTCCCTCGGAAACGGGGGAAGGCAGGAACACCAACGGGCCCGAGCCAAGAACCGGAGGAAGGACCCTGCTGCTGTGGCCCAGAGGTGGAGGGAGCTCTCGCCTCACAATCAGGAGGTTGTGAGTTCGACCCTAGGTAGAGGCAGATGTAGGCTCTCCTGCTTGGGCAGGGGGTTGGACTAGATGACCTGCAAGGCCCCTTCCAACTCTGTTAATCTGAATCTAATCTGACCCGTCATCCCCTACCCTTCAACTGTAAACGACACAGAGACATTCTAGCTCCCACTGAGCTGGAAGCCAGTCACATGTTCTTATTATTTTGAACCCTAATTTCAAAATCTCTCGAGCCATTAAAAAACAAATAGACGTGGGAAGGGGAGCCCAGGAGGAAGACTGGCTTAGCAGACCAACCCCCCCCCCCTACCTTTCACCCATCCCATGGTGTTGATCAGCAGAGGGACGTCTCTCTCGTAGCCTCCGAAGACGTATTTTAGCGTGTCGAGGTATCGCTCCGTGTCGTGCTCGCAAGAGGCGTCCCCGTAGTAGGCCATTTTGCGAGGGGGGCGCTGGTGGGCCAACGGCGGACCTGAAGCGAAACGAGGGCACCCATGGCCGAAAATTGCAGCGGTCCAAGGATTAATTCTAAACATTTCGGGGCCGGTGGGAAGATAAAACTCAGATCAACCCGTTCCAATGGTTTCGATTAAACAAAAACAAAACAAAACAAAACAAATTCCCCGTCGAGGGTTTTCTACAGGTAGTCCTCGACTGAACGGCCGCAAGGGAGCCCGGTGCTTCTGTTGCTAAGCGAGGCCGTTGTTGAACCTTGTCCCGTTTTATGATTTTTCAGTGGAATGAAAGCAGTCGTTAAGTGAATCCGGCAGTCGTTAAGCGCATTTGGCTTCCTCCGTTGATTTGGCTTGTCGGAAGCCAGCTGGGAGACAGACGCTTAACAAGGGCAGTGATTGGCTTAACTGTGGTACAAAAGATTGTAAAATCAGGTGAACTCATCTATCTATCATCTATTTATCTATCATCTATCTATCTATCTATCTATCTATCTATCTATCTATCTATCTATCATCTATATCTATCTATCATCTATATCTATCTATCATCTATCTATCTATCCATCTATCTCCACCCATCTATTCATCTATCTCCTATCCATCTCCTATTCCTCAATCGATCGATCCATCCATCCATCCATCCATCTATCATCTATCTATCATCTATCTATCATCTATCTCTCTCCCTCCATTTCTTTCTTTCTCTCTCTCTCTCTTCTATCTATATCTATCTTATCAATTATCTCTCTCTCCCTATTTCTATATCTCTTTCTATCTATCTATCCATCCATCTCCTATCCATCCATCCATCCATCCATCCATCCACCCATCCACCCATCCATCCATCCATCTATCCATCCATCCATCCATCCATCCATCCATCCATCCATCCATCCATCCATCCATCCATCCACACAGACAGGACATTACCCTCCCTTAATAACCAACTTGTTTAGCAACAGAAATTCTGGATCCCACTGTAGTCTTAAGTCGAGAACTACCTGTAGATGGCCGTGGGGTGATTATTTTTCTCCTCATTTTTCTCTACTGCTCCTCATCTTAATGTCAAAAGTTCCTTAGGTTGTTTCTTTGCTTTTTCAAAACTGGTTTTTTAAAAAAAGTTTTTTTAAAAAAATTCTGCAAGGCACCTACCCAAAAGGGGTTCCCGCACGTTCACCAGGGAAATGCACCCCGGTGGGGTAAACTCCGGCTGCCCCAAATCGCATTCCAAGTATTCGAGGCAGGGAAGGCTAGAATTTAAAAAGAGAGAGAGAGAGAGACACAAACAGTCCGGGAATAACTCAAGAAAAATACAAAACAACAGACTGAGCTTCAGGGAGCCAGAGGAGAGAAAAAAACAAGAACCACTCACCGGTTTAGTAAAAGATTCATCAGGTATCTGTTAAACGTTGATTTTCCGATGCTTTTCGGCCCACAAACTAAGATAACCGGGCAGCCTTTATCTTCCACTAAAAATGCAAGCAAAGAACCTTTGAGATGAGATTTTGGGGTGAAGATTCAAGAATTCAGAGCACGGAGAGTCCTCGACTTACGACCGCAATCAGGGAAGGCACCAACGGAAGTTGGAAGTCAACGTTTTTCCCCTTTCCTCTGCACTTTTTCCTCTTTTGCTCCTGTTTTCCTCTTATTTTCTTTGCGTTTCTATGTTTTGTATTTTGATCAACTAATTAAAAATATTCGACGAGCAGACCCCTCCCCCCAAGGGAAAGGGCTATTTCTAAAGAGGGGGGGAAAAACCAAAAAAAACCCAACCCTCCAACCACCGTTCCAGAGCTACTCACCGTGGCAAGCGTGGATCAGCTCCCCGATGGCCGAACGCATGCTTTGGGATACCAGCAGGCCGCTGCTGGGGTCCAGCTGCCCAAAGCCGGCAGAAGCCAGCACCGGATCTTCTGGGATGACAGGGAAAGCATCTTGTTTCTAGAGGGGAAAAGAGAGGAGGGGGATTAGCCAAAAGGGACCTTGGGGGGGGGGGAGGCTGAAAGGATTCAGAGGCAAAAATCAGAGGAAGGCGTGCTGTGGTTTCGCTCTTCTGCACAGAGCAATGGTCACTCTGGACACAATATTTCTTTCTTTCTTTCTTTCTTTCTTTCTTTTTCCCTCTCTCTCTTCTTTTTTTCTTTTTCTTTCTCTTTTTCTTTCCCTCTCTCTCATTTTTTTCTTTTTCTTTTTCTTTCTTCTTTCCCTTTCTTCCCTTTCTTTTTCTTTCTTTCTTTCTTTCTTTCTCTCTCTCTCTTCCTTCCTTTTCTTTCTTTCTTTCCCTCTCTCTCTTTTTTCTTTTTTTTCTTTCCCTCTCTCATTTCTTTCTTTCCTTTCCTCTCTTTCTTCCCTTTCTTTTCTTTCCCTCTCTTTCTTTCTCTTTCTTCCCTTTCTTTTTCTTTCTTTCTTTTTCTCTTTCTTTTTCTTTTCCCCTCTCTCTCCTTTCTCTCTCTCTCTTCTTTCCTTCCTTTTCTCTCCCTTTCTCCATTTATTTATTTTATCAATTTCTACAGCTACATATATAAAACCAAAGGTGGTTTTTTTCCCCCCCAAAAGGGCAACTGAACTTTCTTGCTTTTTCTTTCTTCTCCTTTTCAGAAAACATTTCGCCTCTCACCCAAGAAGCTTCTTTTCAATTGTTCAGTGAACTTCGTTTAAAGCGACCGTTCAAAATTACAACAGCACCGAAAATTTAGCGATCGTTTCAATTGTGGGTTGTTCAGTGCTAAAGACTAGCTGTACTTTAGGCAACTGTGGGACTCACTTTCGCTCTGAAGATCTGGGCGAATTCCGGGTGGCTGAGAATGAACTTGGTGACCGGCGTGTCCAGCTGTTCTAGCAAAAAGATGGAGCAGTCTGGCCGAAAGCTTTTCAGCAGTCGGCATCTGGCCTCTGAAAATCAAAGGAGGAAGCCAGATATTTCATTTACTTATTAAATTGATTTGCTGCCCAGCTCATCACAAGGCAACACATGACATTGTTAGATATAGACTTCAACGGATAATTAGAACTGCAGAAAAAACAATTGCTACCAACCTGCCTTCCATTGAGGACCTGTATACTGCACGAGTCAAAAAGAGGGCTGTGAAAATATCTACAGACCCCTCGCATCCTGGATAGAGATGTAAAATTTCCGGAAATTTTGAAGCTTGGAAAAAAACCCGGTTTTTTTCCGGTTTTTTGGGGGGGAAAACGGAAATTTTTGGAAAAATTGAAAAAAATGCTACGGTACATTAGCACTTTTTTGTCTTTTTAAGATTGAAAGTCGTTCTGTTACTTTAGGAACATAAAATCTGACTATGGACAATTTGACTTGGTATAAAAT
>QLTV01002836.1:213103-223807 GCA_003457575.1 Thermophis baileyi
TCTCTATTCTATTCTATTCTATTTTATTTTATTCTATTCTATTCTATTCTATTCTTTTTTCTCTTCATTATCTATTCTATTCTATTCTATTCTATTCTATTCCTATATTTCATTATCTATTCTATTCTATTCTATTCCTATATTTCATTATCTATTCTATTCTATTCTATTCTATTCTATTCTATTTCTATTCCTATATTTCATTATCTATTCTATTCTATTCTATTCTATTCTATTCTATTCTATTCTATTCCTATATTTTATTATCTATTCTATTCTATTCTATTTCTATTCTATTCTATTCTTCTATTCTATTCTATATTCTATATTCTGTTCTATTCTAATTATTCTATTCTATTCTACATTTATTCTATTCTATTCTCTATTCTCTTCTCTTCCATATTCTCTTCCATATTCTCTCCTCTCCTCTCCTCTCCCCTCCCCTCCCCTCCCCTCTCCTCGTCTAGTGGTTGAGACAAGGGCTAGAAACCAGGAGATGGTGAGTTCTAGTTTCTTCTTAGGCATGAAAGCCAGCTGGGTGTCTTTACGCCAGCCTCTCTCTTTCAGCCCAGCCCAACAACGCAGGATCGTTGTTACGTGGCAAACAGGAGGAGGAAGGTGTGTCGGCTATGTTCTCCACCTTGAGTTATTTGTCAACCCAAAAAAGGTGGGATATGAATAAGCAAATATATAGAATTAAACAAACCCAGTCACCTCACACTCCTTACCCTGGGGTACAAAGTGTGCTCGCAGGAGGGCCTTGGCCTCCAATTTCACCTCCTTCTCCGATTTTTCCGGGTCCTTGATGCCGGCGGCAGCTTCGATGGTGAGGGCGCAGTAGGTGTGGGGGGAGTAGAGGTCGTAGGGGGGCTGGTCCGGAGCGATGGTGAACCCCAAAACCTGCACGGATCCATACAGGCACGTCAGGCGACACTTGCCCGTGAAGGTCAGAGTCTGGAGAGAGAGAGAAAAAAAGCAGAACAAGATTGGAGACACGAAGATGCCCACGTTACGGGCGATCCCTGACTTACGATTCATTTAGTGACGATGCTTAAAACAAGCGACTTTGCACCGTTTTCCACACTTACGATCCCCTGTGGTCACGGGATCAAAATTCGGGCCCTTGGAGACTGATTCATACTTATGACGGTCACCGTATCTCGGGGTCCCTGATCCTGTTTTGCGACCTTCCCAAAAAGGAAAGTCGATGGAAAAGCCACATTCACTTAACAAGAGTCCCTTGGGAGTTGGGCGCCATACAAATTTAATAAATAATAATAATAATAACTGCGTTGCTAACTTAAAAACGGCAGCGATTCACTTAACAACCAAGGTCGTAAAATGGGGCAAAACTCAATAACCATTTTGCTCGGTAATGGGAATTTTTGGGCTCCATTGTGGTCGTAAGTCGAGGACTGCCTGTATTCGTTATTTAGTCCTTAGGGTCAGCAGAGGGGGGATCCAGCGGGGAAAAGACACAAAAAGCCCCCCCCAAAGGGGAGGAGCCCCCCAAAGATCCACCCACAACGACCTGCCATTCAAATAGCAGCCAGACGCGGAAGCAACTTATAAACAAACTCTAGGCCCCGCCCCTTAAGTGTATTTGCATGGCCCCGCCCCTCTCATTTGCATGGCCCCGCCCGCGCTCACTTGCTCCGCGGGGAGCAGCACCACCGCGCGGCCTTCGCGGGCTTCGGCGGCCGTCAGCGTGGCCGGCTCAGCGGGGAGCTCCGGCGGAGGCGGCTTTTCTCGTCGAGGTGCCCCGTTTTGGAGCCGCTTCGGGCCGGCCGAGCGGCGGCGGCGGCGCCGGCTCGCCATCCGAGCCTTCCCGGTGCAGCGAGGAGGTCTGCACAGCGACGGCGGGGCCGTCGTCTCGCGAAATCTCGGGGACTCTCGCGAGAGGACGGCCCGCCACGCCTCTCGCCCTCCTCCCTCCTCCTCCTCCTCCTCCTTTGGTGCTGATAGAGCTGCGAAAGGGTAGAGGAGCCCCTTCTTCACTTGGATTCTACCTTCCGGGAATGTTTCAGCGAGTTGAATAAAAAGAACGATATGCAAAGAGGAAAATGAGGATTTTTTTGGGGGGGGGGAGATGATGGGAGGGGGAAAGCCTTTCCTAAATTTCCCCCTTTGCAGTTTCCATCCAAGGAGATGAAATCACCTAGAGGAGGATATTAGGGACTTGGAAGATGGGTGGGCTTCAACTGCCCAGAATTCCCCACCTTAGCAAAGCTGCTGCGAAAATGTAATGCTTATTAAATTTTAATATTAAGAATATTAATATAAAAATATAATATAATATATTAATATACAAAAACCTCAAAAAAGTTTTAAGATAGTTCATCTGTCTTAAAACAGGTTAAAAATACTGTGGTTTTTGTTTTTTTTTTTTTTTTTTTAAATCAGGGGCAAAAAAAAACGCCTCTCTCTAAATCAATTCCTCCCCTGGGATCACCAGTCCCGTCCATGGGCTGGCTGGGAAGCATGGGCTGCGTGGTGCACCGCCCTCCCTCTCTCCCTCTTTGCAAAAGCCAGAATCCGCACGTGGCGCTGGGGGGCGGGGGGCGGAGCCGGAGGGCGTGGCCCGCCCCTTTATTAGCATGCCGCGCCCCCTCCGCTGATGACGTCACGCGCCTCTCTGCCCGGGCCAAGATGGCGGCGCTCCGCTTCTCTTGCCGGCGGGCGCAGTGAGTGGGGCGGCGGGGCGCGCGCAGGCGAGGTGAGCCCGGGGCTCCTGGGGTGGAGTTGGGGGGGGGGAGCTTTACCGGCTGGGAAGGAGGCAGGAAGAGCCTCTCTGTGGCTGCTGTGCCGGGCTGCGGATGATGGGGCCATCCCTGCAGGCAGAGCTGGCTTGCGAGGAGGAGGGCGGGGGTGGGACTCTAGGACCCATGCGCCTCTGCCGGCCCTTGCACGCCCATTGAACGAGGACCACTTTTGCAAAGGCTCACCCCCCCCCCAGACCGAGCTGGAGTTGCACCAAGGTTGGTGGGGAGTGGGTGGGACTCCCAAGACTCCAAGACCCATGCGCCTCTTCTGGACCTTGCATGCCCGTTGCATACCTTTTGCACGCTCATTGCACGCCCATTGAACCAGGACCACCTTTGCAAAGACCCCCCCCCCCAAGCCGAGCCCGAGTTGCACCAAGGTTGGGGGCGGTGGGACTCCCAAGACCCATGCGCCTCTTCCGGCCCTTGGGGAGTGTTGCATGCCCGTTGCATACCATTTGCACGCTCACTGCACGCCCCATGGCACGGGGACCTTCTTCCTGTCTTTGCACAGAGCCCCAGGCTGAGCTGCACAAATGGGGGGGGGCAAATTGTTGATTTTGAGAAAGGCTGCCCTCTCCAGAGACCCCTTCCCCTCTAACGTCGTCCCCTCCTTTCTCTTCCAGCGTGCCATGGAGGGCGTCTTTGCCCAGCACAGCGTGCGGGTCCTTCAAGAGCTCAACCGCCAGCGCCAGAAGGGCCAGTTTTGCGATGCCACCCTAGCCGTGGGCAGCCTGGTCTTCAAAGCCCACTGGAGCGTCCTGGCCTGCTGCAGCTCTTTTTTCCAAACCACGTACGACGACGGCGCCGCTGCCAGCAAAATCATCCTTCCGGAGACCTTCGTGGAGGCCTTCACCCTCCTCCTCGACTTCTTCTACACCGGCCACCTGGCCGTCACCTCGGACAACCGGGACAAGCTGCTGGAGACGGCCAAGGAGCTTTGCGTCCCCGAGGCCATCCAGCTGTGCCAGGAGTTTCAAGCCGTTCTCTCGCAGAGCGGCGAAGTTCCTAGCGACAAAATTCCCAACGCCACCTCGCCGGCGGAGGAGTCGACTTGCGAGGCTGAGCCCCCCGGCTCCCCAGCCTCGGAAAGTCCCCAGACCCGGGGCGTCAAAGGAGCTCAGGGGCCACGGGACGGCCCCGCCCTCCCTCGGGGGAAGTTGAAAAGGGTCCCCAAAAGTAACGTTGTAAGCCGCGCAGGCGACGTAAAGGATACCCCGGAATGTAAGGAACTTAAACGGCCCCTGAAAAACGAAGCCGCCGAGGACGCGGGCGCCAGTCACGAGGTGGCGTGCGGAGTAACATGCTCTCTAGGAATTGCCCTTGTCTGCTCCTGACCCAGAAAATGGGGGTGGGGGAGGGATGGGGAGAGAAGGTGCGGGGAAGCAAGGAAAGTTACGGGGGTCTTGAAAAATCGCGAGCAATTTGCCGCAGGTTACTCTGTTTGGAGAGCGGGGAATTTGGGGTGCCACTAGCCTATTTTTTTTAAATGTTTACGTGTTGTGGACTGGTCAAGGAACCAGCCCTCATTGAGGTCCTGGGACAGTCTAGTGCGATTCTGCTTTTGGAGGGTTATTCTACAAGCCGCCATGTTCTTCCTTCCCAGCAGGAGACCCCAGAGTTCCTGGGATCAAGCGATCTCCCTTCTGAGGATCACAATGGAGGACGGGAAAAGGACGACACGGATGAAGATTACGTCCCCGATCCAAAGAGCGTCCGGGTGAGAAAAAGACCGTCTTTAACCAGAGCCTCTCGCAGCGGCTCCAAAAGCACCGGAAACGGCCATCATCCCAAGGCTGCGGCCCTCAGAGCCCGCAGAGGCACGGCTGAACCGGTTGAATGTCCCACCTGCCATAAGTCTTTCCTCAGCAAATATTACCTGAAGGTCCACAACAGGTAACGTTTGGGGCGTCTGTGGAGGGAGGAAAGTAGGGAGGAGGAGGAGGAGGGGGCTTCTGGGAACTTGTAGAAGGAAAGGGGGGATCTCTGCTCTCCATTGGGGGTGGGGTTCTCCTGTGTTCCTGACTGCTTGGGGTGGAGATACGCTGGCCTGTTTGAGGTATTGGTAGTTAGCTCTGTGCTTTATGAAGCATGCTCCCTGGAATGACCGATGCCCAACTTTCCTCGCTGGAATGACCAGTGATCAACTCCCCCCCCCCCCGCGGGAACAAGCAATGCTCAGCCTCACTTCTTGGAATGGCCGATGATCAATCAGTCTTCTAGGAATGACCGTGTTCAATCTCACTTCTTGGAATGACCGATGATCAACCTCACTCTCCCTGGAATGACCAAAGCCCGACATTACTAATTCGATCCCATTTTTATTTATTTTTTTAACATTTTCCTCCATCCCCTTGCAGGAAGCACACGGGGGAGAAACCCTTCGAATGTTCCAAGTGCGGGAAGTGCTATTTCCGGAAGGAAAACCTCCTGGATCACGAAGCCAGGAACTGCGTGAACCGTTCGGAGCAGGTATTTGGAAGGGCAGGCCCTTCCTGATCTGAGGGTTGGAGAGTCACGGACTTTGGGAAGCCACCAAGTTGAGGCCCCGTACTTGCGTGGGCAGGAAGCCCAACCTTTGGCCAAGTAGTCAGCTTGGAAAAAGAAAGCTGGCTTGTGTTGCAAAGCTGGTCTCGGAAGTTCTCCAGAACCTCCTAAGAGGGAACCAGCTACTTCACAGGGCTGGGAAGGTGGGTGGAGTAAGATGGAAGACTTGTTGGTGGTTCCAGCTTGACTCATCTCTCTTGTCTCCCCCCCCCACCCCCTGGCCAGGTGCACACCTGTTCTGTCTGTCAAGAGGTCTTCAAGAAGCGGGTCGAACTCCGGCTGCACATGGTGACTCACACGGGCGAGATGCCTTACAAGGTGAGCCTTGCCTTGCGCTTGAGCGCTGCTGGGCACGAACGGGTGGTGCGCTGAGAAATTGCACCCATAAGGCCCGACAGCCCAGCTGTGGCTGGATCCATGCTTCCCAGCCCTTACAGCTGTATGTGAAAACTGACCTGCATGTTGTAGCATTCAGCTTCTGTTGTGTGTCTTTGTTGTGTTCTTCTTTTTTTCCTGCTGTGACAACTTCCTCCTCAGCCGGGAATTGCCCACCCAGCCCAATCAAAGCACGCTGGGGAGGGGGGGAAACGGCTCCAGTCCTCACCCCGTCCCCTCCCTCTCTCGGTGGCACCTTGGCGCTGAGCGATGCCCGCCTGTTTTGCAGTGCTGTTCCTGCATCCAGCAATTCATGCAGAAGAAGGAACTGCAAAGCCATCTCATCAAGCTGCACGGGGCCCCCAAGCCGCACGCGGTGAGCATCAGCGGGGTGTCCCGTTTCCCCTCCCCCCCTCCGGACAAGCCATCTGAGATTTGGCGGGAGGAAGGAAGCCCCCCCCCAACACCGACGGGATAGAAGCAAACTGGTTTCCCTGCCCCGTTCCTCATCCCGGCCCGTCTCTTCTCCTCCAGTGCCCATCCTGCTCCAAATGCTTCCTCTCGCGCACGGAGTTGAACCTCCACGAAGCCTTCAAGCACCGGGGCGAGAAGCTCTTCGTCTGCGAAGAGTGCGGCCACCGCGCTTCCAGCCGGAACGGCTTGCAGATGCACGTCAAGGCGAAGCACAGGTGCCGGCGGGGAAAGGGGCGAGCTTCAGCTTGCTTGGGGACGCTGCAGTCTATCTGACGGGCGCTTCCTCTTCTTGCCAGGAACGAACGGCCGCACGTCTGCGAGTTCTGCCAGCACGCCTTCACCCAGAAAGCCAACCTCAACATGCACCTTCGGACCCACACGGGCGAGAAACCCTTCCAGTGTCACCTCTGCGGGAAAACCTTCCGCACGCAAGGTACAGGGAGACGTAGTTCTCGGCTGCCGCCTCTCTGGTTATCTGGCTGTAGCACAGCACGAGGTGTTGTCTCCACTGGCCGAACGAGAAGCGAGCAGAGTCGTCTCGACGAAGCAGCATTCTTTCCGGCTCTGCGCAGGTAGTCCTCGAGTTACGGCCACAGTGGAGCCCCAGATTTCTGTTGTTAAGTGAGACATTTGTTAAGTGAGTTTCACCCCATTTTACGACCTTCCTGGCCACAGTGGTTCCCTGCAGTTGTTTAAGGTAGTAACCCTGGTTGCTAAGCGAACAATATGGACTTCGCTTGCCAGAAGTTTGCAAAACCTGACCCATGGGACGCTGCATCCGTCATAAAGATGAGTCACTGGCCAAGCGTCTGAATTTTGATCATGTGAGCGGGGGGATGCTAAAAACGGTCATCAGTGTGAAAAACGGTCATAAGTCACTAAGCAAAACTCACTTAACTGTCTCACTTAGTGTCAGAAACGGGGATCCATTGTGGTCATAAGTCAAGGACTACCTGTTGATGCCACACGCTAAATTAATAATAATCAGGCAACCAGGATCAGGTGTGTAGGAGTGGTGTGGTGGCCTAGAGGTGGAGTGCTCTCCTCACAATCGGGAGGCTGTGAGTTCGATCCTAGGTAGAGGCAGATATTTCTCTCTCTGGGCACAATGAGAATATATCTGCTGAACAGAACTCTGCATTGGCGACAGGGAAGGGCATCCGGCCAGTAAACACTCTGCTAGCTCCATTCAGTTGCCCAAACTCCACCCTGCAAGGGATTATGGGGTCGTTAAAAGATGATGATGAACCAGGATCATTTGTGTAGGGGTCTCTCCATCCAAGCTGTGAAAGACGCACAAAAGATCCGGTCACAAGTGTGAGACAAAGCCACATCCTGCAGGTTCATCTTTTGTCTAATTTTTGTCCTCGCCCACAGCGAGTCTGGATAAGCACAACCGGACCCATACGGGGGAGCGCCCCTTCAGCTGCGAGTTTTGCGCCCAGAGGTTCACCGAGCGAGGCCCGCTCCTCAGACACGTGGCCAGCCGCCACCAGGAAGGACGGCCGCATTTCTGCCAGATCTGTGGGAAAACGTTCAAAGGTAACGGCCAGATCGGGAAAACCCGCGCCGCGTTTCTCCCACGCTGCGAAGGAAGAAGCTCACCCAGTGGCGCCCTTTCCTTGGGGGAGCAGGGGAAGGCCTGGCTGACACTCTCTTTGTGGGGATGAAAGGTGTGGGATCCCGCCACGGCTTAACCGGTTTTGTCCTCGTAGCCGTGGAACAGTTGCGGGTCCACGTCCGTCGACACAAAGGGATGCGGAAGTTTGAGTGCACGGAATGCGGATACAAATTCACACGGCAGGTATTGTGTATGTGTGTGTGTTCTTTTTGCCTTCTGAGCCACGGTGGCGCAGCGGTTAGAGTGCAGTACTGCAGGCTCCTTCTGCTGACTGCCGGCTGCCTGCAAATTTGGCAGTTCAGATCTCACCAGGCTCCAGGTTGACTCAGCCTTCCATCCTTCCGAGGTGGGTAAAAATGAGGACCCAGATTGTTGGGGGCAATATGCTGACTCTGTGAACCGCTTAGAGAGGGCTGTAAAGCACTGTAAAGCGGTATATAAGTCTAAGTGCTATTGCTAATTGCTGTCATCTATCTATCTATCTATCTATCTATCTATCTATCCATCCATCCACCCATCCATCCATCCATCCATCCATCCATCCATCCATCCATCCTCTATCTATCATCAATCCATCCATCCCTATCTGTCTGTCCGTCCGTCTATCTCTCTCTCTCTCATCTATCTCGTCTGTCTGTCCGTCCGTCTATATCTATCTATCTCTCTCTCATCTGTCATCTATCCATCCATCCATCTATATCATCTATCTATCTATCTATCTATCTATCTATCTATCTATCTATCTATCTATCTATCTATCTATCTATCTACCTCTATCTATCATCAATCCATCCATCCCTATCTGTCTGTCCGTCCGTCTATCTCTCTCTCTCTCATCTATCTCGTCTGTCTGTCCGTCCGTCTATATCTATCTATCTCTCTCTCATCTGTCATCTATCCATCCATCCATCTATATCATCTATCTATCTATCTATCTATCTATCTATCTATCTATCTATCTATCTATCTATCTATCTATCTATCATCTATATCTATCTATCTATCTATCTATCTATCTATCTATCTATCATCCATCCACCCACCTACCTACCTATTGTCCATCCATCCATCTCTATATCTATCTAAGAGCCGTGGTGGTGTAGTGGTTAAGAATGCAGTATTGCAGGCTAACTCTGCCCACTGCCAGGAATTCAATCCTGACCAGGTTGACCCAGCCTTCTGTCCTTCCGAGGTCGGTAAAACGAGGACCCATATTGTTGGGGGCGATATGCTGACTCTGTAAACCGCTTAGAGAGGGCTGTAAAAGCACTGTGAAGCGGTATAGAAGTCTTAAGGGCTATTGCTATTCTGTATTATCGGTTCGAGGTGGGGAGGAGTCCTCTTCTAAAACCTTTCCTGTCCTTGGCCACCTTCTTTGGTCGGAAGTCCCTTAGCTAAAAAAAATTATCCTGTCTTGTCTCATCCGAGAGTCCAGATGTTCTGCTTTTCCAGTGGAACATCTGTTGCATCGTGCCTAAGATTGTATAGCACATTTGTGTTAATAGAACATCTCTTTTGTACCCTGGCACCAGTACTGGGAAGAAGTGAACAAGTATTGTTATTTCGGTATGAATCACATATACACACGGTACAGAAAAGAGGTTGAGACTCTGGAAAGTGTGCAGAGAAGAGCCACAAAGAGGATCGGGGGACTGGAGCAGAGGTCACCAACCGGTGGTCCGTGGACCACGAAAAGTTTGGTGGTCCACGGCGCACCCGGGTGGAGGAGCTGCTCCGGGATGACCAATGGGCCAGTCCTGTGAGTAGCTCTGGAATATGGGACCGGCCGGGCAGCTCGTGGTGGGGCTGGAAATCGCCGCCGTAGAGGGAGGTACGTGCAACTTTGCAGGTGGTGAAAGTGCAAGGAGTAGGGCAGCCCTCGCCGGCCAGAATGAGGCAATGGTGCTGTTGTGGCAAGGAGGGGTTGGCGGCGCAGGCGGGCCAAAGCAACGGGTGACGGCAACCCGTGGCTATTTGGTCCCCCTGCTGTGGCTCCCTGTTGGATGATCCCAACACTGGCTGTCCCCGCCCTTCGCCCTCCCAGTCACTCCTCGCCTGGCCTGAGAAGGGAAGGGCGGGGGAGGGGGATGGAGACTCGCTCCATATTCCAGAGCGGGAGCGAAGCGCTCCTGTACTTGCTGGGTCTCACGGGCGGTCTTGTGGTTCTTCTTCCGGCCCTTTTTGGTGATGCACGCACCTCGGTCGTTCGGGGAGACGCGCGACTTCCTCTCCGCCCTGAGATATTGGCCCGGCCTTTTCTGCTGCTGCTGTTGGCGCCTCCATGGCCTGGGAGAAGAAGCACCTGCGAGACCCAGAGAGTGCTGGAGAATAAGAATGAGAGAGAGAGAGAGACAGACAGACAGACAGACAGACAAAGAGATAGGGGGGAGAGAAGGAGAAAGAGAGAGATGAGAGAGAAAGAGAGATGAGAGAAAGAGGAGAGATGAGAGAGAAAGAGAGATGAGAGAGATGAGAGAAAGAGGAGAGAGAGAGAGAAAGAGGAGAGACAGAGAGAAAGGGGGAGAGAGAGAGAGAGAGAGAGAAAGGAGAGACAGAAACTGAGAGAGAGAAAGGAGAGAGAGAAAGAGAGGAGAGAGAGAGAGATGAGAGAAAGAGGAGAGAGAGAGATGAGAGAGAAAGAGAGATGAGAGAGAGAGAGAGATGAGAGAAAGGAGAGAGAGAGAGAAAGAGGAGAGACAGAGAAAGAGGGGGGGGAGAGAGAGAGAGAGAAAGGAGAGACAGATACTGAGAGAGAGAGAAAGAGGAGAGACAGAGAAAGAGAGGAGATAGAGATGAGAGAAAGAGGAGAGACAGAGAAAGAGGAGAGAGAGAGAGAGAGAGATGAGAGAGAAAGAGATACAGAGAGATGAGAGAAAGAGGAGAGAGAGAAAGAGGAGAGAGAGAGAGAGAGGAGAGAGAAAGATG